>OY282559.1:273216070-273775378 GCA_958295665.1 Tipula vernalis
TGGCAGAATATGTTACAAGGGAGCATGATGTTGATTCCTTAGATCATTTTTAAAGGATTTTAACAAAGTAATACGCCAACAGAAACCGAAGTTAAATATTCCAAACATATGGTATTCATCACAGACTGGTCCTGGGTGTTTATCAATTCCATTTTACACGAAATGAATTTAATGGATATTAAACAATATCTCAACGCTTCTTTCGAAATTATTACGTAAAAAGAGGAAAAATTTGTGGAATATTTATTTGTTGTGCTCATTTTGCGTCAATAATAGTGAGACAAATTAAACAAAAAATAAACAACTGCCCTTATAAATTAAAAGAACATATTATGATTATTATGTTTTTAATTATTGATAGTGAAAATTTGGAAGAAATTGACGAATATTTTGAAATATTTTGTGTGTTAGGTTTGTCCAAATTTCAAAACAAAAAATTTCTGAATGCACAGAACAGATTTACGGAACTTTTAAAAGAAAAATTGTGTGTTAGTCATTCTGTGCCCCTACATCTACGGAAAAATCTGCAGCAATGGATCCAGATGATAGTGAGACTTATTTATATATTTTTACTGAAGCAAATTTAGAGGATACACACCGTTTTATGGAAGATACTATATAACAATATTTTAAATAATGTCTTAGCTGACTTAGCTGAAAGTCAATTTGAAGAAGGCCTTCATTCAGAAAACAAACTTTATTGTGCGGAATTTATAAATTTTGCAGTTAAAAGGTATATGAAATTTTTACCGTTGTGGAGTACCGTTTTTTTGAGAAAATTTGAAGTTAACAAGCGCGTCTCTAACGCAGTAGTCGAATGCTGGTTTAATCAGCTAAAAAATAATTTAATTGGAGAGTTAAGTTTAAAAATAGGCAGGTTTGTTGATAAATTGCCGTATACAACAGCGCTATTATTAACTGTCGAATGTGCTCCACATCTTAAAGTAAGCAATAAAAAAAAGAAAAATGAAACAAAAAAAGAGGAAATGACAAGGCAGATTTCCACGCCTTTAAGAATTACGGCGGATGAAGAAAACCCCTATAATAAAGGGCTAGTAGAAACTTGGTGTCGCCAAAAACGAAGGGGTACTCCTAGATACGCGGGAAAATTGGCTTTACAGCGGTTCTTCCCAACAAAAAAATTGAGATTTGAGAAAATGAATAAATATGAGAACTACCAAAAAATGTCTGAAATGAAATTTAACATTATCATATTTCAATTTCATTTTAACGATATATGGTGCTGTTCGTACAACGAATGTATTAATTCCTTGAATAAAACAATTTTTTTAACGACGGAGTTAATTTATCTAGCCATCAGTGTTCTGACAAAAGGGACAAATAGCGTTTGTTTAGATCATTATCAAACTACTAAGATATTACAAGACAGTTATACAATCAACGATCACAATACACAGAAAGAAATCGAACTGTGTAATAAATATAGGTATGCTATTATACCTATCTGTGAAGCAGGCCACTGGACTTCAGCTGTCATAGATTTCGAAAATCAAACGTCATTACTTACGATCAGCTAAACCCTAAAAGGCGGCAATTTAAAGAGGGTAACAAATTAAAAAAATTTATCAATAAACTTTTCACATATTACGGGAAACATGTACCGAATTTCGAAGTAAATTCAATTAGTTCGCTGCCACAACAAAAAGATGGTTTTAATTTTGAACATTTAGTAATTTATGCAGCAGAATATTACTGGTAATGTGTTCGAAGGCCTGCATTCAGAAGACGATGGTGTGAGTAGCTGCGCATTGGTTAATTATCGCCATTATTTCATGGATATTATTTCTAAAAATACAGAATCTATGGACAACAATTGTTTAATTTGTTTCGGAACAATTTCTGATTTTAAAGCAACAATCCAATGTGCTTCCTGCAAGCGATTCGTGCATAAAAATTGCTTAACAGATTTTAAAATTATAAAAAATGAATGTATGTTTTGTTCTTCACAGAATTAATTTGATTTGTGTTTAAACAATAAAAAATATTAAAATTAAAAAGTATTTTAATTATTTATCTTTCTGAGCCACACACTATATAATACATGTGTAAGGCCGATATTACACTGTCATATTTCTACAACATAGAAATAATTTAGTATTTTTATAACAAAATATATTTTGCTTATTACTCTGCACCAAACATTTTAGTGATCTTCCACAGTTGGGTAAACGTCAAATTTCTAGTAAACGTAGAAAAAAATTAGAAAACGTGAAAAATATTGGAGAAAAATGTGTGTATACTTGAGCAGCAGCAATATCTGGCATAACTTTAGTGGGTCTTAAATAAAAAAGACACAAGAAACTGAAGCTAGATGAAACCTGGGCACAAAACTGCACAAAAAAGGGTTAAACAAAATTGTTAAACAATTCCTAGTTTCCATATTCCATTACATTTTTTGGTAATTCCCCATCCGCCAATCGTTTCTTTCGTCCATTTTGAGCAGCTGTCAGACAAATATTGTAAAATTTTGCTTCATAAAGCTAACTATCATAAAAAAAATACTACAACAGAAAAATATTTTAATATATCCTTATTAGAATATCACATTAAATTATTTCTAAGATGAAGAAATATTATAGTGTAATATGGGCGTAATAAATTTTTATAAAGTAAGCAAAAAATGGTTAAACATTGAATACAGAGGAACCAAACAGACGGAAACTACTTATACAAATAATTACTACACCTAAACACCCTAATCCCCTACTTTTTTCAAAAGTGAAATATTTTTCGAATAGATAAGACCTTACGACAACTTAGACTATAGAGCATTTTGGTGGCCGCTTCCTAGGATTTTCTCAAGAAAATTCGGAAAATCATTTATACATATATTCGATATATCATAAGAGATTATGTCAAACATGGTTGTCCTAAATACCTTAATCCCCTACTTTTTTCAAAAGTGACATATTTTTCGAATAGATAAGATCTTATGACAACTTAGAATTGTGCACATTTTGGTGGCCACTTCCTAGGATTTTCACAAGAAAATTCGCAAACAAACACGATTAAACACGGGTTTTCTGCCAGTTTCTCAGTTTTTGGAAAATGATCTGATTTTATACATTCACCATCAGAATATTTCGCGACATAGAAAAAATGTAAATTTATTTTGTAAGAGTAAATAATCTTAAGCATAATTTTTATTATTTCAATATGAATTAAATAAATGCATAATAACGAAACTTTTACACCAACACATTTAAAAAAACTTAGGACATACTTAGGACAACTTAAGGCAACTTAGGACAAACTTCACGTACGTGGTAAATGTCATTTTTTTCGCTAGAACATTCAGTTCCTGGCTCACTTTATAGCTCACGATGGAATAGAGACTGACCCAAACAAGGTGCCTTCGATTTTCGACATGACTCCACTAGTGAACCTATCACAGGTTTGCACCTTTTTACAAACCTGTTCATGGTATCGGAAATGTACCAACAAATTTTTTGAAGTCGCCCGTGCATTGACCAATTTGACGAATAAAAATAAACCGAGCATTTAGAGTGACGCTGAAAGCTTTGTTTTTGAAAGTTTGAATCGTTTACTACCGGATGCCCCGATATTGCGCCAAATGGAAAGTGCTGAAGTCATAGCCCGGACTGACCTCTGAAATGGCTTCTAAAAACGAAATCTCCCATCGGCTGTTTGGCCGGGCGGGTCATGTTAATTCAATAATTTAATTTAAAAATTGTTTATACCACATTGAAGTCGAACTTTACGGCTAACAATCTGTCTCGATCATCTACCACCAAAGAGCCTATTTTCGAGTCAAAATGTGTGTGAGATAATCTTCAGCGTCGATAATCACGATGACCCGAATTACGAAAACTATATTTCACGAGGATACCTTATGGAGCAAGAGGTACTTTATCGGTTTCGAAACGAGGAAATTGAAAAAGCTCAACTAGTTGGACCTACTTTTCTTCGCACCCATATTTTAATGTGTTATCATTCCAATGCGACCGCTGGACATTATGGGATCGACCACACTCTGTCGAAGATTAATGCGAAATACTTCTGTCGCAATTATGGGGAATGTCCCAAAAAAATTAAGTTTCAAACTTAAAGCCAAGTGGGCTGTTGAAAGTCCCGCTTATGGCACAACGAATGTAAGTCCTGGCTATCGATATCTTTGAATCACTGCCTGAGGTTGACTGTGGATATCGACTTATACTAATTGCGAAGTCGTTGCTACTCGATAGCTTGTACAAAAACGTTGATTGACGAAGTGTTCTTACGTTATGGTCTACCCAGGCGACTCATTTCTGACAATGGTTCATTAGCGAAATAATTCAACATACAAAATGTTATTTGGGAATTGAGCAAGGTCTAATATCGTTATATCTTCATACTGAGTTGCTGAAATATTTCGCCAGTATTAAAGTCGCATAGAACACCACCAAATGTGGGGCCACTGATTAAACTCCTGCGGTCTTAACATTCGGATGGGAGTTTCAAATGCTCGGAGATTTCACCAACGACCTTCGAGATATTTTTCAATCGGAAAATTTCCTACGACAAATTTGCCCATAATTGTCAAAATTACAAGGGGTGATGAAAGAATCTCGCGAAATCACTGAACGGGAAATAATATGCAGACACGCGACGTCACAAAGCCAGTGACCTGGCTCCGAGGCGTGACGGATCGTATCGCATCAGGAAAGTGGTAAACTCTATTACTTATAAAGTGGAAACGGCCAATCGTGACAAAACCCTATTTGGGAAGTACAATGTTTCGAGGCTGAAATTGTGCTCCGACCAAGAAGACGACCGCGACAGCAATAGCTAAAAGTTGTATATTTAAACGTTATCGAGACTGTGACTTTAATATAAAATTTCTATTGCATTTCATTGGAAAATTGCACTGCATATCATAAATTACCTTTATTTAAATGATACGTAGAAGCATGTCTGTTTGGCTCTACATGCCGTTATAACCGCAAAAGTGTTAACAAAATTCTGTGCACATTGGCCAAACGATGTTTTAAACAATCCTATTAAATACAATTTTTTCTATTTATGTTTATGTCTAATCTTTATGCCACAAGAATATTTAATATTGAACATACATTTCTCTAGCCAACTACAATAAATTTATATCGAGGTTTTTTTTTGCTAAAATTTGCGCTTGGTTCCTATGCTTGTTTCTTTTTTTTTATTATATCCTTTATATTAACTTCACCTGCTTGATTGCTTGCTTGAGTGTCCTTACGATCTTAAAGTTCAAAATTGACCCACTTCCCGTGATCCTCTCGCGCTGAAATTTTGCACATCGATTTTTGTCACCTAAAAATACTTTTTGGCAAAATTTCAGTTCGATCAACATGCTATAACTAAGTTTTTTCTTTAATTTTCAATTTAAAAAATTCAATCTAGTAGTGTTCCAAATGTTTCTTCAAGTAAGTTTAAAATTCAAATTTGTTTTTGAATGACCCTTACTCATTGAATTTTAAATTTTAGTCATGGTGAAGAAGGTCGAAACTGAATTGCAATCGACCAAGTTTTATATATAAAGGATATATAGTCAAAAACTTTGTTTTTCCGGGTTGTGTGTTCCGTCTATCGAGTTCCTTTTCTAAATTATATTTCTTTTGTTTTAACTTCTCGCGGTAATGTTTCATCTGATTTAAGTGACGCTCATGACGTTCTTCAGTTGTTAAATTTTTATTTGTTTCATATAATTTTGTTTTCTTAATTGTAGAGCAAGATGCTTTTCCAGTTCATCGTTTGTTAATCTAACAATTGCACGAACACTAATAATCGTCTAATTTTAACTTACGAATAACTATAAACACATCAATGAAAGAAACAAAACCAACAAAAGTGTTTATTCATATCTTTATACGACTACGAAATTTTATGAACCTAAAGGGGTTACCAGTGAATCAGTAAGAATCCTTTCAGAATTTGATGAAAGTATTTCCATACAGAATATTTGACATACTTAAAGTTGTTACTGACTCGCTGGTTCAAGTCACGTATCCCGCTGCAAGACATAACAATTAACAAACCATTATCTTAAATCAGCTCCAAATACAAATGATCTCTCAACTCTTACGATATCATTCGCAAAGTACATTCATTTCAACAACAATTCATCAATTCGCAGAATCATACATTAAATGTGTATGTGACAAAATGCAATATTATAATGTTTGTAATGTCAGCATAAAAAGCCACACATGCTGCACAACACATTATATAGTATATGTATATTCCCACTCACATTGAATCGGAGAGATTAATATTACATATTTCAACGTAACAACACGTTATTAATTATTCTAAATAAAATATTGTTAAAATTGTGTATTAAAAAATATTAATTAAATAAAGATATTTATCTGGAATAATTTCCAGAGTTAATAAATATGTTGTATTAATAGTGGCGGATATTTTCTAATATCTGTACTACGTATAACAATACTGCTTAGTGAATAATAAAGTTTTGTGTAAAAGTGTTTTTAGTGAAATTATATTATCGTAGTGTAATAAGTTTGAGGGAATATCAAACAAATAGTGCTAATAATCGAACTCACAAATACCGCGTTATTCTCGATTCGAACTCTCAAATGTTGATTGAATATCAAACATAGTTAAGTGAACGCTGAATGAATATCAGCATAATCTAATAAATAATAGAAAAACATAAAAATATTTTTTTTACTGGAAAAAACTATTCTATCCCCACCAGTGGTAAATAGAATAGAGAGATAATACAAATTAAAATAAATAAATCAAACAAAGATACGGAAGAAACTGATAATTTACAAGACATCGATACAAAATAAATGACGGCATATCATAATCCTAGTATTGACAACTATTTCGTGGTAAGTGTATATTGATATTATCTCCCTGTACGCTATCCAAAAATTCCTTTACTTTGATTTTGAAAGTGATAAAAACAATCTTTTATTAAAATAAAGTAAAAATAAAATAAAAAAAGTAATAAGCTCAGAATTAACTGGCACAATAATAAATAAAATAAAAATTGAGGAAGCAATTAGAAAAAGTAGAGATATTAGATTAGGACGTAAAATCAAATTACAAAACTTAACATACAAAAGAATCATGGCTGAAGCTTTAGCAACACTTAAAACCCCTGACGCAGTCAGAGACATTCCATCATTTCACGGTACTCAGTCAGAATTAAAACCATTCATCCAACATGTAGATGAGGTAGTTAGAATATGTACACCTATAATTGTAGACCCTAACCAACAAAACTGAATCGTTAGAGTCATACGTAGTAAAATAACAGGTGAAGCAAGCTCAATACTTGAAATGTATAATGCAAATGATTCATGGCCAATAATGAAAACATGTCTATTATCACATTATACAGACAAAAGAGACGAAACCAGTCTAATTAGAAATTTACAATCTATAAGTCAACGAAACGATAATATTGATATTTATTTTTCTAAAATTTCAGAAATAATGAATAGCCTAAATATTTGGATGTCAATCAATATTCCAAATGATACACCCGAAGTTGTAAAGACAGCTAAGCGCTCTTGGTATTAAACTATGGCACTTTCGGTATTCTTAACCGGACTCAAAGAACCCCTTGGGTCAATGATCAGAGCAATGAGACCTACAGATCTCGCTACTGCTAGAACGTATAAAAGAACAAAATATTCAATATATGAGCTGTTATTTTTGAAAGTTGTATAAGTCCATTTTTCAAAAAAATTAGTTAATGATAACAATAGACAAATGACAGTATAATCTTTCTAACGGTAAGAAATTTATAGCCAAAATAAAAACAAATTCATCTCTAATACTTTTGCAAAACATAAGAAAATTCAAAATCCCGTATATTTTTGCATTTATTGTTTCTCTATTCTTTCATTATCTCGTTTCAACAAAATTGGACTTATACCACTTTCAAAAATAACAGCTCATATGAAGAATAAGCATGAACCAATATTCAAACAACAATATCCGAGACTCCCTATCCCACAAAGGTTACCAGTTCAACCATATAATTACAATCTATACCGACCCCCAATTGCAATGAAAAATTCATATAATTCACTTCTACAAAGAAACCAATTTTCAACATTCTCCCCAAAACCTGCATATTATAATCACCGACCCTTCACACAACAAAATCAAAACCAAATAAGTCAATACGGTAAATATAGACCTTTACCACCAAACCCTCAAATAAAGCCAGAACCAATGGATACAACAAGTATCTCTCGACAATTCAGTCAACCTTCTCGTCAATGGCATCAACCTTCTCAAACTCAAACTCCCAAATACCATTTAAATAATAATGGACCACCACGAGTTCAAGTAAAATAAATATTCAATACTGAACTAGAACCACAGTATGAACGCGACGATGATAAAAATTATCACGAAAACTATCAAGTGGAATATCCACATGAAGAACACTATTCTGAAGATTATTTTGAATCCTATGAACAACAACAACAGACACCCGACGTAAAAATTAGTGACGAGGATTTTCTCCTAGAAGCCTCGGAGCGACATACGGCTATATAAACTTAAATAATCACCAATCAGGTTATCAATTACCCTATATTGAAATAAACCTACACGGTAAACCATACAAATTTTTGATAGACACAGGATCTACAAAATCATTCATAGAACCCGTGATAATAGATCAATCTCAAAGTTATAAAATTCAACCCACTATTGTCACCACCCTATTCAATAAACACACCATTGACAAAGCTATAAAAATGAAAGGTTTAAAAGAATTAAAAACTCAACAAGATATAGAATTTCTTCTATTCAAATTTCATAGTTACTTTCTTGGTCTAATAGACTTAGAAGTAATGCAGTCCCTAAGCATAACCCTCGACTTAGGTCAATCAATTCTAAAGACACCTACCGTCACAATTCCCTTAAAATTCAAATTACACTTTATGCCAAAAGTTTACACAATCAATCCACGCAGCAAATTAATTGCACGAATCCCTGTAACTATCTCAAATGGAAAAATATATCTCAAACCCGTTTAATAAATGAAAAACTAATCATTCCTGAAGGAATATACACCGCCGAGAAAAATTACGCTATAGTCGAAGTAATTAACTACAGCCCTCAAGCAAAAACTTTCGTAATCGAACATCCTATCGAATGTGAACTATTTAATAAAAATCACTCTGAGATAAACAAACTCGAAGTGTTGGAACTAAATACTTATGGGGAAGAAAGAATCGACATAAGGCAGTTAATTCGAACTAGTCATCTCAATAGAGAGGAAAAATTGAACATAGAAGGATTATGTTCTCAGTTCGAAAATATTTTCCAAAAAGAAAACGATCAATTACCATTTACAAACGCTATCAAGCATAATATCGATGTAAATGATGACAAACCTATATTCACAAAGAGTTATAGATACCCCTACGTCCATAAAATGGAAGTAGAAAGGCAAATTAATAAAATGCTTAATCAAGGTATCATACGACCAAGTTTCTCCCCATGGTCCTCTTCAATATGGATTGTGCCCAAGAAACAAGACGCCTCTGGACAAATCAAATGGCGCATTGTTATTGATTATAGGAAGCTAAACGAAAAAACAATATCCGATCGTAACCCTTTACCGAATAATACGGATATTCTGGATAAATTAGGCAAATGTACCTATTTTACCACTTTGGATCTTGCATCAGGCTCCCATCAAATTGAAGTCAGTCCAAAGGATATCCAAAAACCGCATTTTCTGTAGAATATGGCCTCTATACGAATACGTTCGCATGCCTTTCGGACTAAAAAATGCACCCAGCACATTCCAACGCGTTATGGACAATGTATTAGGAGAATTACAGGGGAAGACCTGTCTCTATTACATGGACGACATCATCATCTTCTCGACATCGCTACAAGAGCATATGATAAATTTAAAACAAGTATTCCAAAAATTACAACAGTCAAATTTGAAAGTCCAACTCGACAAGAGCGAGTTCCTACATAAAGAAATTGAATTTCTTGGTCATCTTGTAACATCACAAGGTGTAAGACCAAATCCCGATAAAATCAGCGCAATAAAGAAATTCCCAATACCTACTACCGAAAAACAAATAAAACATTTTTTGGGCTTATTAGGATATTATAGGAAATTTGTACCTAACTTCGCAAAAATCACGAAGCCTATGACTGAATATCTTAGGAAAGATAAATCCATAAATTTAAATAAAGAATATACAGAATGTTTCGAACAGTGTAAACAACCCATTCTTCAATATCCAGACTTTGAGAAACCCTTCATCGTAACCACGGATGCTAGTAATGTAGCTATAGACGCAGTACTCTCACAAGGACAAATTGGTAAAGATCTACCAATATGTTATGCTTCACGCACCCTAAATAAAAGTGAACAAAATTACTCCACTATCGAAAAGGAGTTATTGGCCATTATATGGCCAACAAAATACTTTCGACCGTATCTTTTCGGTCAAAAGTTTACCATCGTAACCGATCACAAGCCATTAACCTATGGTTATTTTCCCTAAAAGAGCCGAATTCAAAATTAGTCAGATGGCGACTTAGGCTCGAAGAATTCGAATACGACATTGTATATAAAAAAGGTATACAAAACGCTAATGCTGATGCATTATCCCGCGTTCAAATCGAACAAAATATAAACAATATCGAACTTTACAATAACGATGAAAGTTCAGAAGAAGATACAAGAAGTATGTTATCACTTCCCGAAAACTTAATACCCGAAACGAAGAATAGTATAAATTGTTTTAATCAACAACTAATAATAAATATATCGGAAAAATACCCAAAAATTCTCGAAAAAACCGAGACCTTCTTCAAAAATAAAAAAAGGACAACAATAAATCTTCCAAGAGGATGCAAAAGGATTATTACAGAAATCCAAACGAAACTTCAAAGCTTGGTAGGCATAGAACGACGACTGTTGTGTATATATACTACTAACGAAGGATTCGAATATGTCTCAGACGTATAATTCAAAGAAAACAATGAAAAACAAACCCTAAAACAAATATCGTTAGATCACTTCAAAATGAAGAAATACATAAAACTCATGAACAAAATGATCATAGAGGAATCATAGAGAACTATGAGCACATTAAGAAGCAATATTTCTTCCCTAACATGAAGCAAAAAATAAAAGAATACATAAATGCATGCGATACAAGCAATAAAATAAAATATAATCGACAACCACCTAGAGTGGAATTTCAAATTTCGGAAACCCCAAAGAAAACACATGCAAATCTTACATTTAGATTTATTCCAACTTCAATCCGATAAATTCTTAACCATCATAGATAAATTTAGCAGATTCGCCGCTACATATCATCTCAAAAATAAAAAAGATAAGACTATTGCAGAAAATCTAACACATTTCTTTAGCCTCCATGATATCCCAAAGAAAATAATATTTGATAATGAAACATGCTTTGTAAACCAAGTTCTTAAAAATCTCGCAGGGAAATATAATATTTTGATTCATATCACAACCCCATACAATTCCACAGGAAACTCTCCTGTCGAAAGACTTCATTCAACCCTAAAAGAACTCTGTGGCATTATTGTTGAAAAACAAAAAAAACCTATCCATAGAAAATGTATTGGTTCAAGCAACGTTATCCTACAACAACTCTATCCATTCGACAACCCATCTCACACCCTTCGAACTCTTAAAAGGACATTACGTCAAAAAACAATTAGACTTTAATTCCGAACTAGACTATATAGAACAGCATAAAGCACGGTATGAAGAACTAAAACCCCTGAAAAGAAAGAAAATTTCATTTCAAAAGTAAATAAAAATCGTAAGCCCATACTGAGTATAAATAAAAATCAATGTATATACGTAAAGAAATTAAGAAGAGGAAAACTCAAAGCTAATTATAGAAAATTAAAAGTACTAGAAGATAAAGGAATAACAGTAGAAACACAGGAAGGTAAAGTACATAAAAATAAAATCAAACGTATTTTACAGGTGCCTAGGAATCCCAGCACAGGAAATCAAGCTAACATCAATTCAGAACAATAAAGGTGTTATACCAATAAAAAAAGGCAATGCCCGCATAATAAACGGTTATAAAAAACTTATCCATATCATTAATCTCCAATCTTACCAATTGTTGGTAAACCAAATTAGTGAACAAGTGCATATTATATCAGAAAAAATTTCAAAAATAAAGATTATTTAATCCTGCTAAACGATGGAAAAGCAATAACTGACTACAAGAATGAACAGTTACGGAAAACAATTAAAGAATTACTGCCCAAAAGATTTAAAAGAGGATTATCCAACGGCTTAGGATCACTAATAAAAGACATAACTGGCAATTTAGACAATCAAGACCTTCTAGAAGTACAAACGGCCCTTAATGAAATAAATACAAATCAGGATCTATTAAACGGACAAATAAATAAACAAATGTTAGACAGATTGGACCACATACAAGACTTTGTCAATATAAATTTAAATAGATTAAATTATGAAGTAAATAAAACCATACAAGCGACAAATTCAATAACTATGGTTATAATGTTTGACCAACATTTTTATAAAATAAATCACATTATAGAACTTCTTCAAAAACACTTAGACAATATATTAGACATTTTGGCTACAACAAGACACAATTCGATTTCAAGACATTTATTAAATGACAATGAGACACAATATATACATGACATTTTAAAACAGGACAATATTGAGTTTCAAAATGCTAATTCAATTTATAATCTATTAACATTAAAAGGATTTTATAATGATACTCAACTAATATGTATAATTAATATACCAACATTTCTAAAAAAATCATTTTATCATTATCAAATTAAAGTAATCCCAAACCAAAATAAAATTGTATATTCTATACCTCCAAAAGAAATTATTTTTAACCCCACAAAATATCAATATATTTTCACACACCAATGTGAAACAATATACGATACCATATATTGCCAAATGGAAGAATTAAAAGATATCAACAACACCTGCATACCAGCAATAATATCACAGTTGCCAGCCAGATGTACCATGATCAACATATCATCATATGAGGATATCGATTACATCAGTTATGGAAAACTTTACGTACAACCTTAGAATCAACCGATCACATATGCATCAAATTGCAAGCAAACAACACAAGATATTAAAATTCCTACCTTGATAGAATTTAATAATTGTACTATTACAATAAATAATCAACAATATTCAACATCAGAAAAAGAAATTGAAACAAACTACGAAATCCAAATACCGTATAACGATATATACATTAAAAAAGTAAAACCCGAAGTAACATTGGAAAAACTCCACAATCAAACGATTCACAATATGGAAGCAGTAAACATAGTTCATAACCATTCGAGACTGCATACATCATCCGGACACCTGTCCCTTTCAATAATTATTATTTGTATTATTTCAGTAATTATCTATAGAATCTTCATATGGCGTAAAACAATCGCCAAAATCACTCCAGTGCCACTATTGCGGCCAGACGTTCATCTTACAGGGGAGGAGTCACGTATCCCGCTGCAAGACATAACAATTAACAAACCATTATCTTAAATCAGCTCCAAACACAAATGATATCTCAACTCTTACGATATCATTCGCAAAGTACATTCATCTCAACAACAATTCATCAATTCGCAGAATCATACATTAAATGTGTACGTGACAAAATGCAATATTATAATGTTTGTAATGTCAGCATAAAAAGTCACACATGCTGCACAACACATTATATATATTCCCACTCACATTGAATCGGAGAGATTAATATTACATATTTCAACGTAACAACACGTTATTAATTATTCTAAATAAAATATTGTTAAACTTGTGTATTAAAAAATATTAATTAAATAAAGATATTTCTCTGGAATAATTTCCAGAGTTAATAAATATTTTGTATTAATACAACCAAGTATTTAACTTTCACCCATAACACCGATAAACAAAATTACCATTATCTACAAATGAAACAAAGCAACACCATTAGAGAAATTTGTTTTCGGTGAAACCTTAATCCTTTATAAATAATTTTTTGTTTAATTCAATTGGAATTTATTTACTATTAAAAAAAACAGATCCCGTGAAACTCCTCCAGCCAATCGTAAAATCATTAAATTTAGCCATTAGAATCGTTTTATGTCAATAAGCTAAATTGCTTTAAAGTACAATAATAACATAAACAACTATTTTTCATTTTAATTACATTAAACATGTGCGTCAATTTAATATTCCACACGTGAATGGCAAATTTAGTCATTTCTAATAAATAATCAAATAATTTTAATAAATTTTCCAGAGTCTTGCCCACGAGTAATGCAGAGTTGTCGAGTAGTAAACAAATTCACATACATATGGGATTTATTCCACTAATGGCAACAAATACCATAAATTTTAAATTTTAAAACATAAAACAAAACAAGTTGGAAAGTGATTGATATAAATAAACATATAAATATGTAGCTACATAGAAAAAAAAATTGTTTACCTGATATTGTGTACAGTTAATACAATGCCAACAACAACTCTCGCCTTCGACATATGTTTTAGCCTGTCCTCGTTCACATGGAAAACTACACACAGATTCGGGTGGTTTTGGATTTAAATATTTAAATTGAATTTCTAAGTAGAGAAATGAAAAAAAAAAAAAAAAATTTGTTTATCTCGATTACAATAAAATCCGATTTCACCGAAACGCACAAACACACACACATACCTGACATATTCAATCTCAGTTCTCCCTCATTGTATTCACCCACTCGTATCCATCGATATTTGCCTGGTTCAACTTGTTTAAAATGGATTATATTGTATCGTGCCGGTCCATCACCATTCACATCGAAACGAAAACTGTCACCGCTCAAACCCTCAAAATGTACTTTGCGCAAATATTTTAATAAATCAGCACCTTTTGTTGGTTTCATCGAATCACACAATCCCGGTCGACCTTTACACAAATCATGATGCATGTCACGTAATGCGTACGCAAATGCCATAACCGCATCGCTCACGAATTGTAACTGATCCTCAAAATCGGTATTGTTCTTGGTAAGTTTTTCTTTTTTCGTGCACATACGCGTATATTTTTTGTTGTACGGTGTCCTTGAACTATTTGGATAGCGGCATTGAAAATGATCCTCCCAGAATTCTGGTATTATGTATGTAATGTAAACAGAAAACATGAGCAAATTAATTGTTTTTAATTTATATTTTGTGTCAGATAATTGCTTGTTGTGTATAATATATGGTTATGTTACTTTGTGTGTGATGGAATTAAATCGCATGATTTGATTTTTTTTTTCTTCTATTTTTCAATAACGCGAACTAACATTGTACGTTTGTATATTCATTTAAGCATTTGATTACTTTTATAATTTAATTCCTTAATAAAAATGAATTTATGTATACGAACGAACACAACAACAAAAACACAAACAAATTATATAGAATTAAATAAATAAAATTATAAACTAAATTATTGCATGCAAAGTGAGATTTTCATAATTTTAATTTTTTTATTGTTGTTTTCAACCTACCCACAAACCATGGATTACGTTGATTATTTTCAACTGTTAGTCCTAGAAAATATTCTTCAAAGCCAATAACGGGATTAGCTTGAGGTTGAACGGATAGCGTGCCTTCGACTTCAGGTTCATTGCCATCCGAAACAAGGTTGCGTGCACTCCAACCGTCAGATCCAATCCACGAAAAAGCACCGGTCGCATTGTTACGTCGGACGGCACGCATTACACCCGCCACTTCTTGATCGGAACCGAATATTATTGCACCTGAAAATAAACGAGATATTTTGGTTAGATTCGATTAATTGTTTTAGCCACTTTTTATTTCAAAACAGTATTTTAAAGAAATTCAACATTATCTGAAGAAATACGAGTATTTTTAGGAGCACCAAATTTCAAAACGAAAATGTTTCGGAAAAAAAACAAAACCAAAAGGTTTTGAAATTTGAAATCCGAAATTTTGTTATGTAAATTCACAATTAAAATAAAATTTCTGACAACGAGAGGCCGAGAAGTTAGTTTCTTTTAAAGTCAGAATTAACCATAGAAATCACATACGTGGGACATTTGTCAATATAAGCTGTAAGGCTAAATAATCAGCAAACCCAGTACTGTTACCATTCAATTTAATTTTAAAAATAGGATTAGTATTCACTAGAAATAGCACAGAACCTAATACTGGTCCTTGTGGTACTGCAACTTCGACAACTCTAAAATCACTAAAAGTATCATTAATTCTGACTCTCACTTTTTTATTATCTAGGTAGGAAGCAAACCACTTGTTTGACATAAACCTAAAACCAATGTCAAACAGAATAGATAACAAAAGTGTATGATTAACCCAATCGAATGCCTTAGAAGCGTCAATAAATAAACCTGAACAAATATTAACATTCTTGAAACCGGTATGAATAACATACAAAAATTCCAACATAGGTGATTCATTCAGATGAACTCTAAGTGTTTTAACTCTATTTTTACTTGCCTTTTCGAGAACTTTGAGAACAACTGGTTAGATTGCAAGTGGTTTTTACTTTCCCTTATCACTACGATCATCTAACCACTCCATGCTCCAAGAAAAAATTGAAAATATGAGCAAGAGCAAGACCGACAAAATTAGCAACAGCTTTCAAAATTTAATTACTAATTTCTTCCGGTAATATCTTTGTTCCTCTTAACATCAACATTAATCTGCATGGCACATTTATTTAGACGAGATACTTTATTTTTTTTGGTATGAAGAACATTTTTTAATGAATGACTTGACACGATCATTCATACTAAGAAACTCGTAATATTGTTTAAGTCGCTTGATTGTTCTTGAATATCACTGATGTCTACCAAGAGGAGTAATATGGAATTTCTTTATAACTTCATTTATGTCTTCTTCGGTTTGGTACATTGTTGTTCGGGATAAAATTTTTAGAATGAGCTTTATCAGATCATTCTATAAACGGTAACGAACTACCAAAAATGGAACTATTGGGAGTTTGTGTTATAATATCCTCAAATATAACACCATCACCAGTGTCACCTTAAGCATTTCGTTTCGACTGTGCTCTGTTTACAGCTGCAATTATTTTAGGGGATTCAGATATGTTAAGCCTTTCACTAATTTTTAAACGACTAAATTCTCTGGTTTATATAATATTTCATATGAATATTCATCTAATTTATGTCGCCATCGAGGACAGGACGATGATTAGTCGTTGAGCAACCCAAACTAGATCCTTTTCCACGGTATGGTAGTTTCGTTCCGCATCTTTTAGCAATCTGCTCGCAAATGAGATTGGTAGATCTTTTCCTTCGACATCTCGTGATAGAATTGCTCCGATTGCGTAATCATTCGCGTCTGTAGTTAGAATGAAGATGTCATTGAAATTAGGACGTTGAAGCATAGGAGATGAAGTAACGACTCAATGAGCATTCTATTCAAATTCTACATTTTTCCGTAACAATCGACTTGAAGGTTCGGAGATCTTGGAGTACTAATCAAGATACACAAAACATATTAAACAATTTAATCCCAATAATGTCGCGTTCATGAGCCGCTGAAATATAATTGGAGCCTTCCTTCAGACCAAATGGCATTCGCAAAGAATGGTAAAGACCGGCTTGGGTACTAAACGCTGTCTTTTCTTTATCATCACCGTGCAGTTTAACTTGATGACACCCATTATAAAAATCTAGTGTTGTGAAATACATTGCTTTGCCCAGTTGGTCTAATATCTCTGTTATGTTCGGCAGAGGGAAAAGTTGATCACTATAGTAATGTTGTTTAACCTGTGAAATCCTACAACTAAACGCCATTTTCGTTCATCAGCTTAAGATTTCTTGGGAATGATCAATAAAGGAAAGTTCCAAGGACGTTTAGCATCTTATCAACTTGTTTATTAACCCCGTCTTTAGGTGATTCGGGGAAACGATAATATTTGACGTGAATAGGTTGCGAATTTTGAAATGTTGGAATCTATTGACAACATGCGTTTGTTGTAGTCAGTCAGAGTATCGCTTTCTAAGGTAGGAAATATCGTTGAAATCACAGCTAATTTTGAATATGGAAGATTTTTCTTTTTCGTTCAAGTGACTGAGATTTAGATTTTCAGTAAGCTTTATTCACTAAACTTACTGAAATTGTATCTTCACTGACAAACGTACTCGTTTTACTTTTGATATGGATTAGGTGTACATTTGCGAGGCCTGGGCGCAAAAATATTAACTAATTACGTGATATGATGGATGTGATATGATGGATGCCATTTATCGTTATTCGCGACCATCTCCAAACAAAAAATATATATATATTTAGCGTCAGATCCATTATTTGTCATATTAATGAGAACTGATAAACTATCGATTCTATCAAAATATAATGTTAACGAGTTACATATTTATGCAACAGGAGGGCTTATTATAAATATGAAATGTTGTGCAGCACATAACTACTCAAGAATTTATTATTATGCTATTGTAATAAAAATCAATACATTTATATATAGTTCCAATTGCTGAACTAATTTCAGCTAGACACGAAAGTGTGGCCAATGGAAATTTTTTAAATTATTTTAATTTCGAAGTGTTGCGAAACAACTCAAAGAGGAAAATGCCAAAATTTTTTATAACCCATTGGTCCTGGGTTTTCATAAATAGCATCTTGAAGGAATCGAACCTCATGGACATAACTAATTATTTAAAATATTGTTATGACGTTATCTACGAACCAAAAAAATTAAACAAAGTTGGCGTGTTCATATGTTGTTCGCATTTCGCAGCAATACTTACGCGCCAAATTAAAAATAAAGTAAGCAATTGTACTCAAGATTTGCGAAATTTTATAATGATTATTTTTTTTTTAATAATCGATGCCAAATCAATCGAAGAAATTAATAAATTATTCAAATTATTTTATAGCCGGCTATACAATAATGCAAATGCTGAATTTTTAAGTTTTATAAAAACTCGTATTAATAATATTGACGAAAATGTTGATGAAAATGTTGGAGAAAATACTCATGAAATGAAAAGTGATAATGAATCGCTAGGAGATGAAGCGAACACTAAATCACAATTTTATACTCATTTCCTAGATTTGTTTAATACAACGACAAACTCGACTGCAAATAATGAGCACATGACACAAAAAAAAAAATAAACTTTATTTTAGCCAAGATTTTATCGAATTTTGCATTAAAAAATGTTTCTCATTTTTACCCCTTTGGAGTACCATATTTATGAGATATTTTAATAAAAGGCCCCGAATGTCAAATGCTATCATTGAAAATTGGTTTAACATTTTTAAAAACAATTTAATTAAGTGTCCCAATCAAAAGTTGGGTCGTTTGATTGATAATCTGCAAGGAAAAACCGAAATGCTTTTTAATGCTATTGAAATAGCTCCGGATATTATACATCGCAAGTAAAAATTAAAAATTCAAGAAGATTTGTATAGTACGTGAAGTCAACGAATGAAAATTATATCGGTTGTGGAGCTAACCCCAAATAAAAAGAAATGTAACGAGTTGAAACCATTAACGAATCCTGATCAAACGGAATTTACATTACCATCGCTAGAAACTCCGGTGTCTACTTCGAAGATAATCGGTAATGATGAAATCGATCCAATGACATTTAATCTTAAAGAACGTAAAAAAAAAAAACGACCGCGTCAGAACAAATACTCCGACAGGGTAGCATTAAGTCGCTACATAGCCCCGGAAATTTTGAAATTTACAAATAACTTATATTTGGATAAAATTTCGAAGAGTGGTTTCAATTTAAAATTGCTTAAATTTCGTTTTCACCCTTTATGGGAAACTAGTCTGACTAGCGATTGTTATGCTGGCCTCAATGGGTCATTCTTTTTAACAGCCAAAGCGATACTTGCTTAGATCCGTACCAATCAATAAAAATATTGTCAAGTAATGAAGTTTTCAAAATTCTCGATAAAAAGAAATATCCCGAAATAAAAGGAGAATTTATATCCCAAGCGTGGTTAACAATTGTCATTTTGTTTTGACCATTATTGACTTTCAACATAATACAATAGCATGCTACGATCCTTTGTCGCCTGAGAAAACTATACCTGCTTTAGTAAAAAGAGCTCAAATCTTTGTGAACGAATTACAAAGAGCTTGGGATGATGTCTTCATTACAAAATTTAAAAGCATGCCAACATATAACTTGGCAACACAAAGGAATGGTTTCAATTGTGGGCCGCTTATTTTATATGCTGTAAATTATACAAGTAACAATGCTTATCGGAGTGACATTCATTCTGAAGATGATAAAATATACGAACAAGGAATTAACGAATACTGCGAACATTTAAGAAATGTGATAGCAGAAAACTCCGAATCAGTTTTGGAAAATTGTTTCATATGTTTTGAAAATGTAAAGGAAACTGAACTTATGTTACAATGAATGCCAAGAGTGCAAAAGGAAAATTCACAAAAATTGTAATCAACATAACATCGTTTCTTCATTATTGGTATGTGTTTTTTGTCTATAAGACGGTAGATCGATTATAAATTAAAATCAACAAGTTATATGATTATGAAACAGATTGTTTTAAAGTGAATTTTTTGAAAATAAATGTTTAAACAGAATTTTATATTGATTAAATAAGACTTTCTATCCTATCCCTCTTTCTCTTTTTATCATTCCTAAAATCTTTTCACACAATAGAGGAATCCGACGATCAATGCCTATAAATGCATTTAACGTCAAAGTTCGTCAACTGGAAATATGGAGTGTGGTTCCGGTCCCTATATGTTGATCTCTATTTGGGTGTCAAAAATCCAAGCCAAAATTTTAAAACTTGGTCAGTAGTTAAATTAGGCCTACATCTTGTCGCCCACAAGTAGCACTTCCTACAAATGGGTTTAGTATTGTCAAAGAGTTCGCCAACTTGAGATATGTTGTGTGGTCGCTATATATTGATCTCTATTTGGGTATTTGAAATCCAGGCCAACATTTTAAAACTTTATCAGTAGTTATTTTAGGCCTACATCTTGTCACCCAATAAAGGAATAAGATAAGGAATTTTATAAATGCGTTTAGTTGTACGTCAAATAATTCGCCAACTTGAGGTATATTGTGTGGTCCCTATATGTTGATCTCTATTTGGGTATCTGAAATCCAAACCAAAATTCTAAAACTTGGTCAGTAGTTCAATTAGGCCCACATCTTGTCACCCAATAAAGGAATCCGATGAGCAATGCCTGTAAATGTGTTTAGTATTACGCCAAAGAGTTCGCAACTTGAGGTATGTTGTATGGTCCTTATTCATTGATCTCTATTTGAGTATCAGAAATCCAAGCCAAAATTTTAAAACTTAGTCAGTAGTCCAATTAGGCCCACATCTTGTCACCCGATAAAGGAATCCGATGAGCAATGCCTATAAATGTGTTTAGTATTACGCCAAAGAGTTCGCCAACTTGAGGTATGGTGTGTGGTCCCTATATATTGATCTCTATTTGGGTATCAGAAATCCAAACCAAAATTAAAACTTGGTCAGTAGTTCAATTAGGTCCACATCTTGTCACCAAATAGAAGAACCCGATGAGCAATGCCTATAAATGCGTTTAGGTATACGTCAAAGAGTTCGCCAACTTGAGGTATGTTGTATGGTCCCTATATATATTGATCTCTATTTGGGTATCTGAAATCCAAACCAAAATTCTAAAACTTGGTCAGTATTTCAATTATGCCCACATCTTATCACCCAATAAAGGAATCCGATGTGTAATACCTATATAAATGCGTTTAGTATTATGTCAAATTACGTATTTAAATCGGTACCCGTCGTTCTATTTTAATTTGTCTTAAACTTTTAATATATTTAATATATTTAGTATAACTAATATATTATTTGCAATTAAACTTTTATATAGTTATATCGTAGGTTTCTGAAAAACGCCTAAATGTTACATTTTCACACATACTAGCAAACAAATTGTTTGTCCTGTCATAGAAGTAAGGCTAGAATTTACATAATGATAAATTAAAGGTTTCCCAGATATAGATGTTCTAATTTTAAATGTTATGCCATTTTGAAACTGTAAAGCATGTGGTTCAGCCAAATTTTACAAATGTCCTCTTCCCATATGGGGAAGTTAGCTATGAAGTACTGTTCGACCAAGCAACGGGTGCATATTGAAATATTTAACTAGGAAAACGGTGTAGAAATATTCCTAAAGCAATTCGTAAAATCCTCAAAATATAATGTATACTATTGTAGTTGATTCACCGTCGACATGTTATATTTCCAAGAAATATCCAACCAATTCCAATAAAAAAATGGCTTTTGAATGCTTATATAAAGTTCATCTAGCCATATGGCTAATGAAACCAAGCGGTTCTCAAGTATACAATTCATAACCTTGGTTTCCAAATAACCTAAGCTGTAGAATAATACACTGGATTAAGTGAGGTGACGAATTAACTCCTAACTTTTCGATTGAATTTAAACCGATTTAAAAACAATTTTTAGGCGTATGAAACTTGCTAGTTTCATCATATCGTAGTTTTAACGTATTAAAGCAACAATAATTTTTTATATAATAAAACACAATATTTCGGTTTTGTCACTTTCGTTAACGTGATATTTATTTTATTTGGAAATGAAATTACGATCGTTTTGGATGTTACTCCTTTATCAAATTTCTTACAAACATTACCTAAAATTATGCTAAAAAACTGCTTTTATACCCTATTTTTATTTTTTGTGTACCTACGTGCCTTTTGAATGTTCTTTCCCCCTTATTTTGTTTTTCTTCTTAAAGGGGTGGTACCGCCCTTCTTTTTAGTATATACCTGGTGTGTGCTTTATGATAAAAACAGATAAGAATTTGTTGACAATCTGGTGTTTGTGGGTGTTTATGTGCAAAATGATACTAAATACGGATTTACAATGAGGTCGTAAATTTTGTTGCGGCCAATTTTCTCGTTTAGTAAAAATGAATTATATCGTTCCTTGTATATTACCATTTCTTCTAATCTGTTCATTAGTAACCCTTTTCGTATTCTGTGTAATACCTGTGAGATTGTGTTGATGTCAGTGTAATTATAGTATGTTTTTCTGTAGTCAAGTGTTGTGCATATTTCGAGTCGATTTTTCCGATTTCTTTTATATGTTCTGTAAACCTAACTTGAAAACTTCTACCAGTTTGTCCGATGTAGAATTTGGGGCAGTCATTACATGTATTCTTATAGATTCCGGTGTCTACTGGTGTATTTATGTTACGTTGTTTGAGTCGATTCCCTAATTTGTTGTTTGTTTTAAATGCCATTGTGTATCCGTGTTTTTTAAAAACCTTCGTTATATTCTTGTTGATGTTATTATTTATTGGTGATGTATTTCTCTGTTTCTTCATTTTGCTTGCTTAACGTGGTCATCATATTCTGTTGTTTCTTCCAAATGTACCTATTGTTCATTTTGTAAATTAAGTCCGTGTTATAACCGTTTTTTTTTTTTGCTGTGTTTAATGATTCTTAGTTCTTCCATATAGTCCTGATACGGTACAATTGTGGAAGGGGTAACCTGGTCACAATTCGCAAGTGTACGTACTGCTTCCTCGTGGCAATCACTGGTAACTGAGGCCCTTTGGTACTTTTGACCATTTGGCACAGGCTAAAGTACGGCGCTAAAGGAGAAACCTTGATAAAAAACCCTAATCTAAGGTGGAACAGCATATGCCGATGGATGAATGGCTGATAGGTTAATCAGTCCAAAGTATGCGGACTCTGGATACCAGGCGCCCTCCAGTTTTATTTAGCCTTCCTGTGGTAAAGCTGGGTGTCCCACAGGCGACTTTCTTTTCCCAGCAACTCGTGGGAACAAAATCTTTAAACATAGAGAAAATAATAAGGATGATGACGCTCCTAAAGCGTCATGCACCAGCGATAGTTCCGCGGTGGTGTTCGAGGACCTCGGCCCTCTTTCCGTTGTGGGACTCTCGATGAGTGGTCTATCGGATGGGGAGCTCCGTTCGGGGATTGAGAAACTAGTTCTCAATTCCGACATGGACACCTCAGGAGATGAGAACTCGGCCCCCGTAAGTGGGGGTATCGCCTCTGTGGAAGCAGGGGGGAGCAAAGTCGTCGGGGAGGACCCGAAAGGGACTGTCAGCATCACTGACAAACCTTCCGCGGCTCCTCGCGTGAAAATGTGTGGAGCCGCGAAGAAGCGGTACAGGAGGCTTCTTGCTCAGGGCAAACCGCCCGGAAGCGAGACCAGGCTTCTGGCGATGCGGCCACAAACGGAGTCTTGTGCTCCCGCAGAGGCCCCACCGTCAAAAAGGATCCGCTCGGATGAGGGTACTCCACCGGCACAAAAAAAGGCCAGGGGAGAAGAATCTGTCCCGACGGTCTCGGGTTCTGCGGTCCGGTCTGGACTTACCTTCAGGCAGGCTGCGGAGTCGGGGATCGTTGGGATCTTGCCCACTGGTTTTCCAGAGGTTGTCCTAACTGGAGAGCAGCTTAAGGCTGTCCAGGAGGGCATCCTAGATAAGGTGCTAGAGCAAGAGGCCAAGGAGCTTAAACCTAAGTTCCTTGGCAGCCAGCTTCGGCCTGGTTGGCTGGTACTAACCTGTGCTGACCGGGCCACTGTTCAGTGGCTCAGGGAGGCCATAAGCAGTATCAAGCCATGGGAGGGTGCGCAGCTGATCGTGGCCGAGGCGGAAAACCTGCCTCGAGCCAGGATTGTGTTCGGCACTTTCCCAAACAGTGCTGAAATGCCCACGGAGAAGCTTTTTAGTTTTATAAAAAGCCAAAATGAGGGCATGCAGGCGATCAACTGGAGAGTGATCAATAGGGAGGCGAAAGGCTCTTCGGCCTTTTTCACGTTCTCTATGGACCACTCTTCAGTTGAGAAGCTCAAGCGGGTTGGCTTTAAGGTCAACTATAAGTTTGGGACTGTACAATTGCATCCCAAGGGTGGTCAGAGTGGAGCTAAACCGGCTTCTGTCGGCGGGACCCAAGTGGTCAAGCCTGTAGAAGCTACGGTAGCGGCACCTGTAGCGAAGACCACCGGGGTGACCGCCCTCTCCAGGAGACAGGTGAGGAGAAGGCGAGAAAGGGAGAGGAAGGCGTCAGGGGTTCCGCGGGGAAAGGTCTCACAAGGGCTCCCCCGTGCAAGCCACTGGTTAGGCCTGGAGGCTCTCAGGCGGCGGGGGCCAGCAAAACGGCGATGGAGGACACTGGTCAGCCATCGGCCGGACAAAAAAAGCATGCGGGTGGTGGCGGTGCTGAAAAGGAGGCTGAGCAGGGCCTTCAGAAGGGGCCTTCGGTAAATTGAAGGCACACATCGCCTGCCTGCAGATAAACCTGCATCATGCAAAGGCGTCTTCGGACGTCCTTTGTCGTAGGTTCATCTGCCAAAACATTGGCATGGCTCTAATCCAGGAGCCATGGGTGATTGGTAACCAGATTAGAGGTATACCAAATCAAGTGGGTAAGTTAATTTATCATAACGGAACTCAGAGTCCAAGAGCGGCTGTGTTGGCCAGTTCGCAAATTAATTTTATTCCCATTTCAGAGTTCATCTCCAGGGACTTGGTTGCAGTAATGGTGGAGATTCTGGGTGAAAGAGGCAAACAGGAGGCTATAATGGCCTCCGCCTACTTTCCTGGAGACTCAGAGTTAATACCTCCACTTGACGTTAGGCGGCTCATAGCTCATTGCAAACGCAATGGGCTGGCCTACCTGATAGGATGCGATGCAAACGCGCACCACACGGTGTGGGGTAGCACCGACATCAATAACAGGGGTGAGTACCTCTTTGAATTTCTGATCTCAAATAATGTAGACATTGTCAATAGGGGAAGGAAACCTACTTTTATAAATGCGATTAGGCAAGAGGTCCTTGATCTGACACTTGCTAGTCCGCATTTCAGCGACTTGGTCAAAAACTGGCATGTGTCTGAAGAGGCCTCATTATCGGATCACTTTCACATCAGATTCGATTTGGCGGCTGAGACCATGCAGCGGCAGGAAATCAGAATTCCAAAACTGACCGACTGGGACTCTTATAGAGTCTCACTCGAATCAGAAATGCCCTCGGTTGTGGGGAACATAGAGTCTCCAGAGGGTTTGGAGATCTGTTCAAACCAGCTGCATAATTCTATACACTCGGCTTACGAGAACAGCCGCCCAGTTAAGCGAAGAGAGTCCACAAAGATGGTCCCTTGGTGGAACGGGACGCTGGGTAAACTGAGGAAAAAATCGAGAAGATTATTCAACAAGGCTAAACGCACCGGTGAATGGGGCGAGTATAAGATGGCCTTGACGGAATATAATCTCGAACTAAGGAGATCCAAAAGGGCTACCTGGAGAAATTTCTGTGAGGGAATCAATGAATTGCCCTCTGCAGCTCGTCTCCAGAAAGTCCTTTCCAGGGATCATTCAAATGGTTAAGGACTTCTCCAGAAGCAAGATGGGGGGTTTACTGAAAACCGGAAGGAAACCTTAGAGGTACTGTTAGAGACCCACTTTCCGGATTCAGTAGTGGTAGGAGCCCAAGAGGACTCGCATGATCCTTCAAGTGAGGTGGACTATACGCCTCACAGTAGGATCTGGAGTCTCTCTGGGAAAATTTTCACACCCAGCAACGTGCGATGGGCTATTGGGTCTTTCAAACCTTTCAAATCCGCTGGAGGGGATGGTATCTTTCCAGCTTTACTTCAAAAAGGTATTGAGGAAATACTCCCCAGCTTGATCCAGATGTTTCGGGCAAGTTATGTTTTTAACTATATTCCGAAACTGTGGAGGAAAGTAAATGTGGTCTTTATACCAAAGGGCGGGGGTCGTCCAGACACCCAGGCCAGGGCATATCGGCCAATTAGCCTCACATCGTTTCTTTTAAAGACGATGGAAAAAATCCTGGACTATCAAATAAGAAGTGAGGTCCTTGGAAAGAATCCGCTGCATCGGGACCAGTTTGCGTATCAAACTGGTAAATCCACGGTTATGGCCCTTAGCGGGCTAGTCACGAGGATTGAAAAAGCAGTGACATATAAAGAAATTGCCCTTTGTGCCTTTGTGGACATTGAGGGGGCGTTTGACAATACCTCCTATGGATCTATAGAGAGGGCAGCAATGGGAAAAAGGGTTCCACTTTCTACAATTAGGTGGATCCGTTCCATGCTGGAACATCGTGAGATTACTGCCAGACTAGGTGGAGAGTCAGTAACCATCAAGGCCGTAAAGGGCTGTCCCCAAGGAGGCGTACTATCTCCTCTTTTGTGGTCATTGGTTATTGACAGACTACTGGTCCTTCTGAGTAGCCATGGGTTTGATGTCCAGGGCTATGCGGATGATGTGGCTATCATAATCAGAGGCAAGTTTGATGAGGTCATTTCTGATCGCATGCAAAATGCACTCAATATAATATGGCAGTGGTGTTACCAGGAAGGACTCAGTGTCAATCCAAGCAAAACTGTCATTGTTCCTTTTACGAGGAGGAAAAAGCTTGAGCTTACAGCTCCCTCGTTAAACGGTACTACTGTGCCTTTTTCCAGCGAGGTTAAATATCTAGGGGTTATCCTAGATCAAAGACTGAACTGGAACCAACATTTGTTGAAAGTTCCAAATAGAGCCATCAAGGCTCTCTGGGCCTGTCAAAGACTCTATGGGCGTACTTGGGGACTACAACCAAAAATGATCTACTGGTCATTTCTTACAATCATTAGGCCTATGGTCATCTACGCATCGGTTGTATGGTGGCCTAAAACTGAGCAGAAGACAACGCAAACCTTATTGAATAAGGTTCAGCGTGTAGCCTGCATCGATGTTACGGGCTCAATGAAATCATGTCCAACCGCGGGGGTGGAGACACTTCTAGGACTGACACCGTTACACCTGCATATTAAAAAGGATGCTTCAATTATGGCCCTGAAAATGCAGGGGGAAGGAAATATCAAGCCAGGCAATATGGTGGGTCATCTGGAAATCCTTAAGGAATTTCAGACCGACCCTACCATAGGAATGCCTTCCGACTGTATGCCAGCTAAATTGGACTTCCACAAACCATTCTGTGTTAGGTTACCTGACCGGGATGTGTGGAGGGCAGGTGGACCATCATTTGAGCTAGGGTCCATGGTATGGTTTACAGATGGATCAAAAACGGAAGATGGGGCGGGGATAGGAATACACGGGAGTGGCACTGCCCTCTCGAAGTCCTTGGGTACCAATGCTACCGTTTTTCAAGCAGAAGTACATGCTATAGAACTTTGCGCTAGGATAGGCATAGCAAAAGGCCTAAACGATGCAAAGATTTATATTGTATCAGACAGCCAATCGGCCTTAAAAGCTCTTAGGTCTTGTACCGTTGAGTCAAGGCTGGTATGGGATTGTCTGAAGGTTATTAAACATCTGGCAGGCTCAAATAAGGTAACACTTATGTGGGTGCCAGGTCATACTGGAATCGAAGGAAACGAGGCAGCTGATGGCCTCGCCCGTGAGGGTTCTGCCTCTCCATTTATTGGACCAGAACCCTTCTGCGGTGTTACTAAGGGACACCTTAGAGCAGTGGTAAAACGCTGGGAGGATGTTCAAAAGTCCTCCTACTGGCGCAGAATTCCAGGTTTACGGCAGGCGAAGAAATTTATATCACCTTCGTCTGTCAGGGTTAACGAGTGTCTTGAACTTAGGAAACCTGAGTTGAGGCTGCTTACTGGCTTCCTCACAGGTCATGTCCCCTTAAGGTATCACCTTAAGAAGATGGGCCTAAGTACGACAGATGGATGCCGCTTCTGCGGTCTGGAAGCGGAATCAGCGGAACATGTTCTGTGCCATTGCCCAGCCATTTTCCAGCAAAGACTGCAACATCTAGGAGGGAGAACAATGAGCCCGGATAGTATGTATCTTGTACCGGCCAGTAGTATTGTCAGATTCATTAAGAGCCTGAATATTGACTGGACGGATAATTAAGTAGGGTCCAGCACAATAGATCTTTTAGGTCGCGGTGCGAGGTGGCTTATCGCCCACATGGCCCTCCAGTAAATAATAAATAATAAAACATCCGAAACGATCGTAATTTCATTTACAAATAAAATAAATATCACGTTAAAGAAAGTGACAAAACCGAAATATTGTGTTTTATTATTTAAAATCTTTTTATTGGTGATATTAGTCCACGAGTAAACAAGAAATATGTTAACAATAATTTTTATTTTTCATTTATTGTCAACTGATTGGTGACTTTTTTAACTTATAAGTTAATAAATAACCACTGAGTAATAAATATTTAACTGCACAGAATTCATTAAGTTACTAATACATTGTCAACGAATTAGTAATTGTTTAACTTTTAAGTTAAAATGTCACCGTAAAGCAACGTAAACTTTTTAAATATTTTAATTTTTTCCATTCTGTTACTTAAATTTGTTTTAAAGTGGCAGGTGATTTTTTTTGTGTTTATTTTTAAGTGAAATAGTATGTATAATATAATTTATTCTACTTTACATTATATACTCTTGGATAGTGTGTTTTGTAACTTTAAAATTGTTGTGCAAAAAGAAATATTTTAAAGCCGTAACCCCACACAAAAACGAAAAAAAATTTCTCCGCAATAGTTCCCTAAATGTACCATACAACGCTATCTTTAATTTAAAAATTATTACAAAATAGACGTAATGAATATGTAATTGCTTAGAAAATGGTAATTTGTTTTTCTCTGTGATCGTTTGTTATTTTTTATGTTGCTAATTATTTATAAATTATAAATATTACAGGACTATTGTACTGTTTTTTTTGAATTGTAAAATTGCATTTGAAACTCGGAATTCGAAATTGGACTGTCATTTCAAAATTATCTTTACATAAACCTTTTTCCATGTTCGTTATTTCGCAGCTATTCTGTTTTCTCGCTTCGTGGAAGAAAATATCAATTTATCAGATAACGCCCAAGCCAGAATTTGCCATTGATCTCTTCTTCAGGTAAATATTTTATAAAAAAAATTCACTTTTTCATTATTTCACAGTAAGTAGCTTATTCCTTTTGGTTTATTTTAAAGGTGTCTGTTTTACATAAAGAAACATTAACGATTACCCAGTTAAAAATTCGAAGCAACCTCATTTTATTGGTTTTCTACCTGTATACTAAAAACCCCCTTAGTATTCCAGCAGAGTTAGGGTTTATAAAGGAAATAAATTGGCCAAAAGGGTAGGAAAGGGTCAAAAAATGAGGCTTTCACCCGTTTTTGCAAATAACTCGATTATTTTGCAGTTTTTGAAAAAATATGAAATGGGCAATTTTCTATTGATATACATATAGTTGGTTATATAATTCATTTTTTTTAACAAGAAATTCGAGTTTAAGGAGATAGTCCAAACTGAATTTAAGAAAAATCGTGCTTTTGAAAGAAAGAAATTGGTCAAAAGCTTTTTTTTAATTGATGTATTTTCCATTGGAATTAAGAATCCGATGAATCTCGAGATCGTGCTAATATGCAAAGGTCAAAAATGGAGTTTTTCATTCGTTTTAGGGGATCGCGGTCACGTTTCTCTAAACAACTAGGTTATTTTGCATTTTAGGATAAAAATACAAAATCGCAAAGTTGTTTTGCGGGAAATTTTCTTTCGATACACTTTTTGGGCCATTTGTTCTTCAGTTAAACATTTAATTAAACAAAATTGGACAGCCAAATATTATTAATTTTCCTACACTTCACTTCTTCATGCGTCGCCGATCTTAGACTTGGCTCTCTTGTGAAAGAAAAATCATCTTTCCTTGTTTTCCAAACACATTTTGTAAGATAATTAATTTCCATTTCCAGTAGGAAATCTGGAAATTGAAAGTTTACGAAACGAAGAAAAGTATCTTAAAGTAGAATTGCAGATACAAGACACAAAAAAGGAGGTTCTCTTAAATTTAATTTTAACGAAGATAGTTCCAAAGGAAAATAAAGAAATTGACAATGTGGACTATCTTTTCAAAGAATTTCCTATTAAAGTTAGCGGAGAACTCGAAAAGTTAGAAAAAAAACTAAGTCTGATGTCGGCTACAAATATAGTTTGGTCAGTGACGTTTTAAATCAAACTTAAAATTTCTAAAATGGAATTACTCAAAATCACTAATAGAATAAAATTTGTTTGAATTTTTCCAGGCACACAAGTTGTCTAAGTTCGGAGGAACGGATGATATTAAAACAGCAAGAACTCGAAACACAATTTTAAGATTTTTTGCGCCAAAAATGAGAAAATTCGAAAAATCCGTTTTTTTTCTTTGGAATCCCTTCTGCTGTGCAAATGATGCAAAATAAAGTGGTTCATAGGAAATGTAAGAAATGCGGAGGAGAACTGGATACCAAGAATTTCTGCACTTCTTCAAAATGCGTTTCAACTCTGACCGACCTAATTAAAAATAATTTATCGTTAAAAGAAAAGGAACAATTGACATCGTCAATATTGAAAGACATTTTAGTTGCACCAGAAAACTCAACAAAACAAGGACAGTTGTGTTTATCACAGAAAAGAGGGAAAAAACTACCAGTGTTAGTGAATATAAACAATGTTGCCAGCAGTTCGGGAACACTCGCAGTAACCGATATTTTAAAAATCAGTACAGATTTAGGTGAGGAAAATATTCCAACTCAACTTAAGACAGGACTTGTTTTTCTTAAATCATCGTCTTGATTCCTTTTTCGAGTCTCGATTTTGCGAAGTGGTGAATACCAAAAATTTCCGGGCGATAAAAAAATCTGAATGTTTTGTGTATTGCAATGATGTGCCAGAATTGGTTGACCATATTAAAGACAAAAGAGTATTGCAGGAAGTGGATTTGAAATTCGGTCTTGACGAAAACTACATGAATGTTCGTACTCTCTGGTCTTGTCTGAATTTGCAATGCATTAACACAATCATTGCTATGGATCTGAAACTAGCCAATATCATGACTGGTGTTATGGCGCATTCTTGCCATTTTCCGTGTACGTGGTGTATCGCATCGAAAGACAATTAAAATATGTGCGGAAATTACAGAACCATCCGTTCCTGCAGTGAAAATTCAGAGGCCTTCAAAAATACCGGCAGTAAAAAAAACCCAGACACGCTGATCATCGAAATAATCCCTCCACCTGAACTTCATCTGATGTTGGGAGTTGTAAACACCCTGTATAACCACATGCTGAAAGAATTCCAGCACGATACCGAAGAATAGGCTAAGTCCTGCAATGTATCCAAAGATTTCGTACATGGGGCTTCCGCTTTTGCTGGAAATGCCTGCAAAACTTTGTTAAACAGAATAGATATACTTCGGGCAAAATGAACCATCCATTGTTTAAAGTATGACAAATGTTAAAGTTACTTTTCAAATATCGGGAATTCGTGTTTTTCAACTTTTCTTGACGAATAATTTGAGGTTTATGTTTCGCAATTCAAAACAAGTTATATAGACCTGGGAATCTCAACCACTCCGAAAGTTCATGCCGTTTTTTATTTCACGTGCCATATTTTTGCCGCAAAATGGACTGTGGACTTGGTTACTATAGCGAAGAAGCGATGGAGTCCGGTCATCACGACGTCAAAAATACATGCGTGAATTACAAAGTAAATTGCACACATCCATATTATAATACTAAACTACTGAGAGCTGTACGGGAATATAACTCCCGTCATGTTTAAAGAATGATTTTTTTTCCAATTTTTGGGTAAATCAAACAAAAAAACTTCAAATAAATTCCGTCATTTGATGTCGATATACATCTTTCCTCACCATCGATATATTTTTCTATTCAATGGTCATTTTTGTAATAGATTTCATAATGAAGTTTCATCGATTTCTGAATAAGGCTTACCATACTCGTATGATTTTTTAATATTTCCAAAAGGCAAACACTTATTAGTATTCCAGTAGATGGCGTTTTACAAACAATTGAAGGCGGCATTCTTCCAATATCGATCACGAAAAAAAACTTGATTTTTATTGAAATTTAGTTCAAGCTGAGTGCTTTTTTTGTATTCCTAGAAGTTTTTGTTCGCATTCTTGCAAAAAAAGAGTCAAATGGAGAAAAATTTAAAATTCATAAAATAAAATTTTTCGAATTTTTTCATTTTTGGCGCAAAAAATCTTAAAATTGTGTTTTTTTGAAAACGGCTCCGGGGATTTGGCTGATTTTTGCGTTTTTTGAACTTCTCGAAGGTGAAACTTTCAATGGCCGAAGGGAAATCGAGAGTGGTTTTTGGCCCATTTAAACTTGGTTCAGGGACACCGTGGACCGTTAAAGAACATGGTGACCATTGTCATGGTGTACTTTAATTTAATTACTTTTTGGACAATTAAATATAGTTTTTCATTCAATTTGGCTACGGATAATTTTCCAATGACTACTCAACATTTTGTTATACAAAATAAATCTCACTTTGCCCCTTGCAGCGTGGGTTATACTATAACAATGGGTTATTTTACATTTTCTTGATTTGAAATCAGCATAGTTATCGGGCTATTATTTATCAAAAGTAGATAATAGTATATTATTCAACGAGCATATAATGTAATAGCTGTTATTCACGAAGATGAAGTTTACCGACATGAGCTGATAGGCGAGTGTCGTAAATCATCTGAGTGAATAACAGCCATTATATGCGAGTAGAATACGATACTTTGTCCACGACCGATAAAAAATTGTGTTTTATTATCAAATCCTTTAAATAAACCTAAAATAATTTGGATCGTTATTTTGACGTCTCAGTTTAATAATAATGAAAATGGCAAGAGACTACTAGATACAATTTCCAAAAATTAAATTTTTATTTGGCAGCAGTGAATAATAGAAGAAGGTACTACTAGAAAAACTAACAGTGAATAATGGATATCATTAAAATTGAAGAAACAAACATATAATGAGTATATTATACGTTAGTCGTGGACAAATATTATTTATCCACTTTTGATATATAATAGCCCGATAACTATGCTGATTTCTAATAAGGAAAATGTAAAATAACCCATTGTTATTGTATAACCCACGCTGCTAGGGGCAACGTGAGTTATATTTGGTATAACAAAATGTTGAGTAGTCATTGGAAAATTATTCGTAGTCAAATTGAATGAAAAACAATATTCCAAAAATTAGTTAAAAAGTACACCATGATAATTTAAAGAACGGTCACTATGATAAAATGTATTTCAAAATTCAATGCTCCACTGTGAAAACACAAAATGGAACTATTTCTTATTAATTTATGAAATTTATTTCAACAAAAGTGGATAAAACGTTGTATGGCACTCGTGACCAAAGAGATATTATCCACTCGGGATAATGTCCCACTCGGCTATCGCCTCGTGGGACAAACTTATCCCTCATGGATAATATCTCGTTTTGCTCACTAATACCATAAATAACTATTAATAGAACGGATTATTTATCAAATAAGTAGAAACATAATCATTCGAAAAGTGGTACAAACTACAAATAAATTATCAATCGCAGAAAAACATCTACATATAAAGGTCGATTTATATTATCAGTTCCTTTCAGTTCCTACTCGTATCGTGTCAGACAAAAAAAACATTGTTACATATATTTTCTATGGGAGTATTTATATTATCCTTTCCTATCCGTTCCTACTCGTACCGACACAGACACATATTGTTGAAAAGAATGTTTTGTATGATATCTGAAGGCGAAAAAATACGAAAGAATAGCGAAGCAAACAAAAATTGTAAATTGCTACTAAAACATTTTAGTATTTTTGTGTGTTATCTTTACTCTTTATGTAACCCAAACATACGAATATATAATGAATATCATACGAAGAAAATGTCTGAATTGAAAGGTACGGATAGTATAAATTGATGATGTCTGACACGATACGAGTAGGAACTGAAAGGAACTGATAATATAAATCAACCTTTATCCTAAAACCACATTGGCTGTGTATAAAAGGCAATATTGTTTTTATTTTCATACACATTTGGTCAAATTTTGTTATTGTAATGTATTTTCAGAATAACATTTTCTTATACGGATGTTGCCATAATTTAAACTGTTATTGTATGTTATTTTTCATATGTTTCTGTTTCTCTTGGCTTCTCTTAATGTTCCAAAATATGGGGTTGCATCAAGTTGTTGTTTCGTTGCATATTTATGTGATGAAACGTAATCGTCGTAATATTTGCCAAAACCAAATATAATGAAACACAATAATTTTACAGATTTTCAACCGATTGAAACAAAAATAAAATAAAATCTGTACATGGTCTGCGTCTAAGAAAAAAGATAAAATAAAGAAAAATTTAAATCGATAGGGTCAACTTCGGGTCCTGGTTGAAATATTATAAACGAATGGAACCGAATACGTACTTAATTACATTACGTACATTACAATTTAAACCAGTGTTCATTTTGTGTTCCATCTAATTATTTTTAAAACAAGCCATTTTCAGAAAAAAAAAATTCAGACATTGTTATATTTCACAAAATACAAATTAGGTTTACCCATTCGCCCTTTCGACATTCAGCCTTGCGACATTCCGTATTTCAACATCAAACGATTTAGTTGGGCTAAAAAATCCCAATATGGGATATTAAAAATCATCGAAATTTCAGCAGAGATGGGAAATTGAGCAAGTGCCGTGTAATAACATAATAGCGTCATATTCATTGAACATACATTTCAGTGTAACACTTTTCTACAATATTTCCAATACTATCAAAAATTTGTTACTAGAAATTAGTATTAAAACATCCATTATTTTATAATAAAAAAATTAAACAACATATTTCATAAAGTATACAGAACATAAACAAAATGCAGGATAAGCCCAAACTCTTTTCGCCAGTTTATTGTTTTTTCCAATTTTTATAAAATTGATGTCCATGAGAGTGTTTTGTTTTTCCTTTTCCCAATATCTTCAACTTCAATTCCGAGAATACAGAATAAAAATGTAACCATAAAGCAAGTAACCTAAAATGCCATAAAATTGTATGACATATGATTATTTGAAAACATTATATTGTAATAAACCAGAAAAGATTCGTAGAGTTTCTTTAATGTAGTAAATCTTTGATATAATTTTTCTTTGTTTTATGATCCTTTGGTGTATATTGCAAACCCTCTTCAACAAAAATAAGAACAAAATTATTTGTAATAAAAAATAAAAATTTTCTTGGCTTAAGGAAAATGAAAATCAATCCAAGACCCAAAAAGGATAAAAACTTTTGTGCTTTTCAATTTTGTTTGGCAAATAAGGATACAAATTTATATTTTATATACGTTACGAGAGTAACCATGTTTTTCGCATGTGGTAGAATTGTATTTCCGACGTACCCCAAAAATAATTGTTTACATTGACGTACAAGAGTATATTACATTTTTATTACGAGAGAACCAAATACTTGTGTACGGAAGTAAGTTCTAAATTTGTTCGAATAACAAATGACCTTTTTAGTTTAACTGTACTCATGTAGTACACGTGTCCTTGTTTTTGCCATTTTTACCTTCGATTTGTGTATAGATATTATGTTGGTTTTGATACCTCGTTACTGATTGTAAATATACAGAAAGCTTTTTATGAACAACATTTTTTCTGTTGCTATATCCAAATTTTTATTTCGATTTTTACTTTTACCATAAACCGATTTTTGTTGTTGTATATCATTTGAAATTTTATAGTTTTTAATAAAAAAAAAAACACACAAAACAAAATTCTGTCTGCAATGCACAAAAAATAATAATCGAAACAAAAATTGGAAATAGAAAACAATTTATCCATCAAATACATAATATACTTTCATATACCTACTACAGTTCAATTACATAAAAAGTACTTTAACATTAAACCATAAAACAAATGATATCAATATAAAGTAGTAGCGAAAAACTATTAAACTTTCGCGTGACATCCATCATGTCATATACTTGTATTATTCATTATGCATACTAACTTACCTACATAGGCCAACTATTTTTCAATTTTCTATTGTGAATGGTACCAGAAATTCACTATACTCATGAAATGTGAATAATAGTAAAAAAAAGGTTCATAAATTTATTTTTGTATTTAAATTAAAAACTACAATAGTGTTTATATCTGATTTAAAATTGGAAAAATCAAATTTTCTATTTCGTTGTATTATATACATTCTCATGCATAGATTAAACATAAAAATAATCAAAATTTAAATGTCACCTTTAAATTTATGCTTGCGGCAAACAGCCAAATATGTAATATTTCATATTTTGATAATTTACAGTGATCATACACATATACCGGGTCTGAAAATTGTTCGCCACAACGTAATGTTTGTCTACCTAGCATTTTATTAATTAACAAAAAACTTTTAAATTGAAAGGTATAATGTTGTATTTTCGCTTATTTTCTAAATATTTGACTTTTAGTTGTTTTAGTTTTCTATGAGTGAGAATGTTAGTAAAATAAAGTTTAGTAATTATGAACATTTTCCACCTTAACATTTTTGGGGACTTATCCATTTTGAGGGCTCTTTTAGTCCGAAAAATTAGGTTTTGACACGAAAGTGATCTTTACAGCACAGATGGTTTAAATAATTGAACTGAAACTTCATATTTAAGCTTTTCCATAAATTTCGAGCCCCAGTGAAATTTTGTGAAAATCGGATAAACGGAAGTGGCAGTTTTTGCGCCCAGAAAATACGCCCTTTTAGGAAAAAATATGTGGTTTGCAAAATAAAAATGCTTGCTAATTCAAATAGAGAGAGAGAGAGGACAAAAATATTATTATGATATATTCAACGCTGCTCTTAAACTGGAGTCACTCTAGCGGAAACATATTTAGATATAGCCTAAGCCTATTCCAAATTAAAATCTTACAGAATTTCCAGAGTTCAAAGGAATAGGCAGTTAGGATATAATTTTTTTTGGGTTTGTATCTTCTTGGACTATCTATCTAGCAAAGTCGAAAATACATTTGAGAAAATATGGAAAATAATAAAAAATGATCTTGTAGAGGAATAATCCGCTTCCGCAAATAAATTTAACCTCATTTAAACAGGCTATCCATATATATATATCAGTTTGTAATATGTCCATCCAGAATATGACATGTGTGAAAGTCCTACCTACTTTGTTTTAGTGAAACTCTAACATGCTATATTCGCTATATGCTCAATTCCCAAACATTTGTAAACGATCCTTTTCCCTCCCCCTCCCTCCCTCCCGAACAGTTCCTGAGAAGTTTGTCAGTCAGAAAGAATAATAGGGAGGATAGGCTCAGATGAACATTTTGGTAAAAATGGCTGCTCTAGTAAAACTTTAGGTTTTACCGAGACAACTGGTGTTGAAACCTATTTGGGGGTTAATCATCAGCAGTTCAGCAATTAGATTCCAGATCTGAAAGTGACCATTCATGCCAATTATGAAACAAGATTATTGGAATGTAAATTTGTATGTATTGATTAATATACCTACATCGATCTCACTCACAACCAACAAACACGATAAAGAAACAAATATTGGAGAGGGAAGGCAAATGGAAAAAGAGTGAAAACGTCCACAACGACATAATACCGGGTGATTTTTTTAACCTGATACATTCAAATATCTCGGAAAACAAGCACTCTACGAAAAAAATGGTGGAGATCAAAATTTAATTATTCCGTGGTGGAAATACATTAGTGTTAAAAATAGTATCCCGCCCCTCTTCCTTGAAGGTGGGGCGAGGGGTAACTTTAGCTAGATATCCATGTTTATTTAGAACGACCGTTTTTTGCCTTTGTCAGAATTCGTGATTATTATGTTAGGATTTGACTTTAAAAATGTGTCCAACGATTTCTTGTACTTGAGTATGGTAGTATCAGTTTTTGTGGCTTTTTTATTACTGTTATTTTGTTCTTTGTATTGTATTAAGGCATTGGTTGTACGTGTTCTCATATCAGTTAGATTATCTTCATCAGAATACTGCGTTAATATATTTTCTATGTCTTTCAGTAAGTCAATGGTATTCATTGTTTCTTATTTTGTTGGTAAATTAAACTTAGGGCCATAGCTTAATAAAGTTAAATAATCGTTTGGTATTTCTAGGTCAGTTAAAATAATTACATCGGTTGGATCGAAACTAAGCTGAACTGTGTTTTGTTGTTGTTGAAGTTTCAAAAATTTCAGTTTTAATCTGTTTTTAAGAGCTTTAATTTTATAAGTATTAAAAGCGTTATGTATATTAATGAGATCGGAGTATATTTGGGAAGGTAAGGTATGCTTCAATCTGATATGTAGATCACTCACCTGATTTTGGAAGTATGTAATAGTATATTTGGAAATCCTAATTTCTAAATTTAACATTTTTCTTTGTAATATTTGTTTCATTTTAACGATGTTCTTCTGAAATGGGTGGTGTTGTATCTCAAAAGACTTAAAGCACTTGGTTTTGTCCTGAAAGTATCTTGATAATTTTTTTTGTGATGGATTATTTGGTCTCTGGGATTTGGACTTTTGAACAATACACATCTCGAGTTTTGGACCCGTGCTATTTGGATGAATAAACAGATATTTATGGTTGGATTGGCGTTCATATTTGGTTGCTGTGATGGACAACATTTTGAGTAATTTGGACCAACGTGATTTTGATCGATACATACACCGGACAATACGCCTGAGTGGTTTTATTTAAGCAACAAAATCATCATATAGCCGGATGTACAACAATTTTTCTTGAACTAAGTATAATTTTTGTGACAAAAGACAAAATTTATAACTTTGAGTTGAGTGTATATAGAAAATAAAACTTTCGAGTTTATTGCGTGTACGGCAAGTGATTTTTTTATGATGAATTTTTTTTTTTGTATTTGTTGAGTTCCAAATAATAGAATCCAAAACCAGATTTTGTGTGTTTATTTTTCTTTTGTAATAATCTGGAGGCAAGTGTGAACCGTAAGCCATTTTGAGTTGAGGACCGGGAAAAGATGTATTTTGCTGTATTAAGGCAATACACAGCGTATCCAGATTTTGTAATTTTTTTTGTATAATTATTTTCTAATATTTTGTTGTTTTTTTTTTGATAATTTAATTTACTAATTTTCTTTTATAAATCCATTAGTTTTTTTTATATTTCCATCTTTTCTCATAAATTTGTTCTTAAATCCACTCCTTGTGTTTCAAATCGCTCTTTGAGATAGCCGGAGAACATTTACGTGTGAAAGGTTTCTTCTTTTGAAGATGGCGCCCAACAGTCTTACTTACAAAATCACCTAATTAAGCCAATTTTGAATTTAAAGAAAAGATGCGAGTTCTGTTTGTTTATTATTCATACATTTTTTATTTAGTTATAAATGTCATGTCATGCTGGAAACATTCTCTGATTTTTTTGGAGTTCTTTTTGGAAGAAACCGAAAACCACGCGTTACAATGTTAAATATATGCGCTTATGTATATACGAAAATATGAATCAATAAAAAAAACTATATTTTGAATTTCAGTAAATGTCTTATTCAATCAAATGTCACTTTGCTTATTAATGAATTTAAATAAGGAAGAGCATGTATAAAATATCAGTTGAAGGAAGAGCATTTTTTAAACAGTTTCTCAATTCGAACGCTTCACGGGTTGAGCGATTTCCTCTAAAAACACGGTATAGCACGGTATCTCTTCACCCTCATCGCGCCAATCACCAGGAATACTAATTCCATTTTGTTCTCGGTCTATGTAGTCCTGTGAGCAACATAAGTCGCTTTTCTGTAATATTACGAAATTGTGCAAAACTATAGTAGCCAAAATAACTTTCTCAGCATTTTTTGGATGTAGACTAAACGTAGTGTGGTGCCTAATATTCTCCATCTATTTGCTAATATTCCGAATGTATTTTCAATTCTTATTCTCGCACACGACAATTTTTTCTTGAACTGCCCTTTGTTTGCCGATAAACATTTACCGGGGTATGGACGCATTAAATTTCTCTTTAAGTTAAAGGCAGAGTCGCCGACAAAGTAGTAGGGGAAGTCTTTGATGGATTTTGGTAGCATTTTACCGACGTCGATAGGAGTAAACGAGTAATTTGCATCGCATACACCTAATTGTACGATGCTGTGGCGTCCCTTTTAAATATAATATAATGAACCGCGTTTAGGCGGACTTGGTTTAAAATATTTGGAACCCATTTAGAAAGGCATACCATTTGAAAACGCTATTTTGTAAAAATCGGAATTAATGTGAACTACATATTGAGTTGAGTCTTAGCTAAAAATATACCTTACTATTTGAAAAGAGTATAGGAATATACAAAATATAGAGAGTATTGGAATATATATATATTCCCATAATTTTTGCTATTTGACAGCAAATGCCTTATTGTGGTTCGAGTCTAGGGTTTATAACACTTCATTTGGTTTGTGTATTTACTAAAATACATTTTTGAAATCTTAGTATGCGTATTATTTCTTAGATAGATAAGAACCATCTGGTTTTATAAAAATAAACTAAATTTTGACATTTGCGTGTAAATATTGATTTATAATCAAATACCTACTTTAATAATTTATATATTTTGGATAAAATATACTGTGTTAATAAAATAAAATAATAAAAAATGCTTGTTTAGGAGGCAAACGAATTGATTACTTCGTTTAATTCGATCGTAATCAAAATGTTTATGTTTATCACACATACTTATCATACATACAACACAATGCGAAATAATTTATTGTGGAAAATGGAGAATTCCTATCTAATTTTAATAATTAATCTCCATTTTCCGGATAATTTTAATGTAAATTATCGTTTACAACGATAGACAAAGTGATGCAATAAAACAAAGTGGTTTAAAAAGCACAAGTAGCGGTCAACAAGACCCAACATCTTCGAAAAAATTAAAACAATAAATGCCAAAAGCATTTCAATGTGTGATCTCTGGCCAGGAGTTTATAAAACATTGTGTTTTAATAGGACATTTTCGGTAAACAACAATATATGTGAATGTTATTTTAAAATTATAATTTTAATTTATATTTGCAGGCAGCATGAAAGTGAAATTGATATCCGGGGTAGACCAATACTCGCATCAACTCTGCTTAAGTATCCAGCAAAAAGAGTTATATCAACCAAAATAGATTTAGCCGACTGAAAACGGTGCCCCGACGCATTCCCGATAAATGTTCAAAGCGATCGAACATAAATTCCGTAAGCATCGATTCGAAGCGAATTATTTCTGTAAAACATGCGATAAGTTATTCCCGCTAAAAATCAAATTACGTCAACATGAAAAAATTGAACACGACACATTAAAATGGTAACCGGGCGATTCCACTAGCACAATTCCACTAGACACAATTCTACTGGACGCAATTCCACTGGGACAATTCCACTTGGCACAATTCGACTGGGGAACAATTTAACTTGCACAATTTAACTTGCGTTATTACTTGTATAGTTACACTAATGAAACGCAAACACACACTTTAATATTTTATTGGTGTGATTGAAACATAATGACGAAGATAATTATAACTACGGATTTTAAATGAATGAAAACTGCACTGTAAAAGAAGCTAATTTTTAATAAAAGAAGGGGATATCTTTCAAAAAAATGGTAAAGATAGCAATGGAAAAAAATATGTCTGTTGCTGCCAGTTATTACGATTCTAGACTTATTCCACTAGCCCATTCCACTAAATACAATACCACTGCAATCAATTCGTGTTTTCGTTCAATTCGTGTTTAACATTCGTAGTTCTTTCTTCAGGTAACTTTTAAGTTTAACTTTTTTATAATTAAACGAATTTAAATTGTACAATTTAACTTTTTGATAATAAAACGCATTTAGGATGGTAAATCGCACGCTTTATCGCACGCGCGATAAAAAGGCTTACGAAATTCATAATATCAATCATCGACCAAATGATCTCTATGTAACGTACGAGGAGCAACAACAAAAGATTGTGGCCCGAGTAGATCAAGATTTCGATATCAGAAATTGAAGAATCTATTAACCGATAATTTAACTTAGAATTGTAGAGTCTAACGGCTTCGGTAACTCTCACGAGCACGCTGGACGTCGCTGCGCTGCCCCCCGCTAAGCCGGGGCACATTGAAATGCGGGATTTTGAAATGCGGGATATCGTTACGACCCCATCACCATTAATTCCATCTTAATTGTTCTTAATCTAGAACTGTTTGTTAAATCATTTGAGAATCAAACTTCCATAATACCTGTCTAATTTCATCAAAATCGATTTCCAAATAATTAAGTTCCATTAATTTCATCTGAAAATCGGAAAAGAATCCCATTTCGATCATACCTTCCAAAATTCATCATAATCGTATTCAAAATTACCAAATTCCATTAGTTTTATCTGAAAATCATTAATGAATGCCATTTCCACTATACCTGTAGAATTTCATCATAATCGTTAAAAAAATAGCCAAGTTACAGGATAATTGGCCATCCATATTTCAAAAATCCATACAGAAACCATGTAACAATTTCATTTCCACCGTATCTGTCAAATTTCATCATAATCGGTTAATAAATAGAAAAGTTACAAGCTAATCGACCATTTTCCAAAAATCATTTAAAAATCCCATTTCAAACCAGCATTATTTCAACATAATCGGTGAAATAATAGCCAAATAACAAGCTAATTTTCCATATTAATAAACTTTAACCAAAAATCGTTAAAGAATTCCATTTCCACCGTACATTCGAATTTCATGCTAATCATATTCAAAACCACCAAATTCTATTAATTTCATCTGAAAATAATTAAAGAATGCCATTTCCATCGTATCTGTCGAATTTCATCTTAATCGTTTAAAAAATAGCCAAGTTAGATGATAAATTTCGATATTTCAAAAGTCTATCCAAAAATTATTAACAATTCCATTTACATTATACCTTCAAAATTTCATCATAATCGGTTACTGACTAGCTGGTCAGATTCCAAAAATGTACCCAAAAATCCAATTTGGATTTTCGAAGTATACGAAAAATAATCGATTATGTACTTATAAAAGTAATGCATTAGCTTCAATTTACAAAAATAATATAATAGTTTTTTTTTTGGAAAAGTGGCATTTTCATTCAGTTCAATTTATTGCTACATTTTAAATTATTACATTTTTTAGTTTTAAAAATTAGCACTTTAATTTAATATGGAGCTATTTTCTAGTTTAAAATATTTCTACCATTGTAAAAATTGGCGCTGTGTGACATGGTATGTCTTTCTAAATCATAGCCAAACAATATAATTATGTTCACCAATTTTATAATTTTAATCAACTCCATATTTTAATCTTTAAACAAGAAATATTTCAGGTTATGTTGTTTGTTATGTTATTTTGTTTTGAAATTTGTTTTATCGTCGGTCGCTGACGCTCTTTTATGTTTACTAAGGCGACATCGCCGACAGACAAATTTATTTTATCGCCGCCGCTTGTAGTTGTCGCATATTTCTCACAACTTCGTTTAAAAATAATTTTTGGGTCACATTCCCTTCTATCCGTTGGAAACGTTAAAATTCATCATAATCGGTTAATAGCTAAGTTATATTCGAACTTCATCCAAAAATCTTTTAGAATCCCATGTCATCACACATGTCAATTTTCATCATAATCGGTTAAGGAACAGCGAAGCACTATTCGTTCGATCTCCCTTCTTAAAGAGAGGGCATAACGCCACTTTCCATTCATCGATATGGTCGAGAAGATGGTTCCACAAAATGTCCCTTCCAAATATCAAGATCTCCAAATTATGCAATCAACTCTACAACACCTAGAGTTTGACGGGCAGTTTCTACAACCGCAGTTTTCAGAACCTTCCAAACAGTATTTTCACTTCGCACACTGGTTATTGGCTTCCACAATGATATTGCTAACAAGACCTTGGAATTGTTGGTATATATCTTCATTTATCAGACCTTTGCAGTCGAAACGCTCCGTGCGCTTTCACAATAAACTTTTATAAAAATATTCAAAATTTCAATAATGATGTAGAAATCGAATCACAACTCAATTTGGTTGTAAAGAGATAAGAAATTATTTAAACCAATCCTTTCAACAGGTTAATTACGGTTGTCTGATAATTAAATGTCGACGATCTTTCGACAATAAAAATTAATCTCAATAAATTGAATTCCAAAAACACTTTACCACTATAAAAAAAGTCAAAAAAACATAGAATATTTCAACTCAAAATGAAATTGTAGCAACATGTTGCTCACCCCAAATCGAATTAAAAAGTAAAACGAGAAACTTCCGCTCTACATCCATATAAATACAATTTAATTCCAATAATACTAACCCGTTCAACCTTTTCTTAATCTATGATTTTCTACTTTTTTGTTGTCTACTCATCGCCATCGCCCATTTAATACTTATTTGCCCCCCAAATAAAACTTAGTTATATAACTATAGCAAAAAAAAAAAAAATTCGTAAAGTGAAAAACAAGAAAATGATTGCTTAAAAGGAAACTTTACCTTCTCCACAAAAAAAAAAAAAAAAGTTCAAAAAGTGTTACGTCTATTAAATTATTTCCAGTTTTACAAGATGTTTAATTTCTGTTACTAAATTTTGTTTTTTCCCAAAACATAACAAAAATATGTTTAGAGAACATAAATCATGAAAACATAAATATAATTTTTATGTTTTTATATTTTTTTTTTTTTTCAATTTTAATGAAATTTAAATGTTGAAGTACTGAAAATTATGTTGCTACAACAAGAAAATTATGTGTTTTCATAAATATATACAGACAGAAATACAGCGCCTATTTATACATATTAGGAGGCGAACACATGAGTGTAGAAGACATATTCGTGCTTTTTGTATTATAATTTATGTTGAGTTGCTGTTGATCTATTGATTATATACTGTTGGAAGCACAGAAACGACCCAACCTAATTTTTCGATGTACATAATTACAAAATCGTTTATTTTCCATAAAGGGTTGTTCTCAGGTATTCATATACCCAATGTTGTTTATATTTTCAATTTGTAATTTTAATTGAAGCATTCAACAAACCATATAATGAACTAAACATAAAACAAACGTAAACTTTTTATGAATTAATCAAACTTGGACATGTGATTTACAGGATTTTGTAATGAAATAGATTTCTATCACAAAATTGTGTTTCCCTTTATAACGAGCAGTTATACCCCGCCTTCGCAAAAATATCAACAAAAAAAAAATATTGAAAGACATATTGGAAATAACGTTTCAATAATCAGACGCTTTATATTACAAAAGATATAAAATTACCTGTCGTCGTTATTCCACTCAATTAATTACTATGTTTGATAAAATAAACGTTTTTGTTGTTGTTATCATTATTGTCAGGCTATAAACGGGTGGGTATATTGAATTTTAACTTACGCCAAGTAATTAAACTTTCACTTACCAGAACCATAATGTAACAAAAAAAAAATCTGGAATGGGGAATTTGCGTCGTTCTATTTTTGTCTATGTTTCTACATATATACATTTTTACACAAAATTCTTCATCTATTTGGTGAGAACAAAATTGAGAAACTTGGCAATAAAATTTAATAAATCAATTTGGTTGCGTGATTAATTATAATTAAAATTTGGAATTTTTGTGTTTCAGTTATTTAATAGATTTTTTTTTATGTACATAATTAAGTTTCCCAAAATATTTTTGACTCTTGAGATTCGATTTATGGAATGTGAGAAAATTGGTTATAGGCTTTGTTATCTTTTACCAAATGACCTAGTTCGTAATTAATTTAATATTATGTATATTAGTAGCGTCTCGGCGGATTTAATTCACATCCAGTGGTGCTTCCAGCAGAATGCTTGGTTTGTAATTTAGGAGTCTCGGATTTGGTTCTGGGTAGTGGCAAAAAAAAAATGTCTAACGGTTTGAGCTGGGCCAAAGATTTTAGACCCAAATGACCGATGATGTCTCAAATGAAAAACTTGAGCAGAAAATTGGTTTAAATCGATTCATTTTTCATCAAAGTCAATATAACTGCCATCAGCCACAAGATTTCTCCCGTTTTGTACATATTGGTGATGCCTTTGTGTGCTAGTGCCAATTATTTTGACTTTTACTAAGAGTTCCGGTCGTAATTGGTATGGTCGTTGTACGTATTGCTCAATTGTGTTTGAGCAAAAATGAATCAGTAACGGGAGCTTTCAAGAGACTTGGACTGTTATCGTTGATGTAAAGCTTATCTGTTTTCTATTAAAGTATGCAAATTCGTCCATGATTTATGATGAAATCAATCGATGTATGTGTGACAACTCTTGGAATACTACTCGCTTGTCTGAGAAAGGTACAAGAAGTACGTGGCTTGTACTAGAATCTAAAAATAATCCAGAGGCTTAATAGAAAGGGTTGTTCCTCGAAAACCTTTATCAGTTTTATGGTGCATTGCATTCAAATCAACTGCAACCTCCGGAACATTATTGTTGACATTATCTTGCCTTGTATGGGAAGTATAATTAAAATCAACAACGTTTTGATCAATAATTCACAATAACTTCAACAAAGTCGACTGTGAGCCGGCCGTTTGCGTCAGTGGGTTGTTTAGGTACAAGTAACGGTTCTTGCAACGAATTACATTGGTGAAAATTTGTTATTAGCTTTAGAATTTGTGAAAGATAGTTTAAAAACTTTTTTGTTATGATAGTTTTCCGAAAGGTACTAAAGCAAAACTAATTATCAGCATTAGTTCAGAAATGGATGGTAAATGAATCGGAAGCCCTAACAATATTTTAATGGAAATGGTTATGTTCCATTCATTGATAACGAGCAACCAGATATGCCTTGATGATTGCTGACAGTGCGAAGATAGTGGTTCAATCAATTTTCAAGACTAAAGGATGGCTTCATGGTGACCGTCTAAAGACCGTAAGAAAACGTGACACAGGACAAATCAGTTTTAAGAAAATGGGTTTCTGTAAATTCATGGAAATATTGGATCACCTTCCATACAATTATAAGAAGCGGGCAATGAATGACTGTATGGTTCTGTATAATTCTCGTAAAGATATGTTTTGATAAAAACTATCTTGACACAAGGATTCATCTAAGTTATGCGACTCTTTAATCGGAAGAAATCTGTCACCAATACCAATCACGTGAGCATAATTATAAAGCAAAAGTTTAAATATTCGAAATATGATGGCATGAAGGCTTATAAGCATCATACAAATTAAATGCTACAACGCTGATCACACAATATGTAAGTATGAATTTGCTACAATCAGGTAAATCAAAATACCGAAATGGATAAATATACTTGCGCAACAATGAAAATGATTAAGCTGAGGTGATTCAATTCCAGTTGTAACACCCATACGCTCGTCCAAACAACAACCTGCCCATACCGGCCACACATTCGACCAGAACTAAAAACAGAGGGATTAGAAGGAAATGAGAATGTTAATAAGAATAGGCAGAGACCTACCTTTTGATAATTTTTGCGTCAAGCGCATACCACCAGCATTCGAGAAAAATCATTTGGCGTAGGGGCTTTTGATTTCAATTGAACAAATTTCGTCGGCGCAACTGTGTACAGCATTTGATGCAAATATTTATATGGCCGATCCCAGGGATCGGCCATTTGATAATATTTCATCGCATACTATGGACATTCGAGAAAATTCATTTGACTTTGGCACTACTAATTTTTGTTGAACAAATTTCGTCGGCGGGACTGCGCGTATGCAATATATTGCTTATTATTTATATGGCCAACCCCGGAACAATTTGTTAATTTTTAAATCATGTGCTTACTAGGGACATTCGAAAAAAAATCATTTGACTTGTCAACTTATAATTTTTGTTAAACAAATTCCGACGCTACGGATCGGACATTTGATAATTTTTACATCTCAAGTACATTCTACGGATATTCGAGAAAAATCATTTGACTTTGGGGACTTTTGATTTGTGTTGAACAAATTTCTTCGGCCGAACTTGTTACAATATTTGATATAAAAATTGATTGTAATTTGATATTTTTTGTGTCAAGTGTATACTACGGGCGTTCTAGAAAAATCATTTGGCTTAGGGACCTTTCATTTCTATTGCACAAATTTCGTGGGCGGAACTGCGTACAACATTTGATGCAAATATTGCTGGTTATTTATATGGCCGACCCCAGGAATCGGCAATTTGATAATTTTTCCATTAAGTCCATACTAAGGACGTTCAAGAAAAACCATTTGACTTTGGGACTTTTGATTTTTGTTGAACAAATTTCGTCGGCGGAACTTCCTAAAACAATTAACATAAATATTGTACCGATCAATACTACAGAGCATAAGGCAGAAAATTAGAAGGAGAGCCGATGCAGCCTTAATATCGTACAATATATTTAGCGACGATTGGGCATATATAAAAAAATGTCTTTCACTTCACTAAGCCGATAAAAAGGATCTTAGGACTCTGGAACATCAACTGAGCGGCAGCCTACAAGGAAATACGAGCATAGATGAATTCTACGCCAACATCAACCATCAGTTTTCCTGATTGTTTATAAAATTAAAACAGAAGAATATTCAACAGATACAGTAAAGGTACTGATAGAAACATACCGAAATCGATTTGTAAGAGGACTCAATGGCGAATTAAGTAGAATGCTAATGATCCACACAACGCCCACAAACTTTTTCAGAAGCATATAGATCATGCTTAGAATTTCAGAATCTGAATTATCGAAATATAGCGATCCACAAAAAAATCTTCAACAATTCGGTAGTAGCCCCGATAAATCAATTGAACTCATATCCAGTATATCAATAAAGGAAACTTGTTAATATCCCAGTACCACAAAGAAACTTGGCCTACAATATCCAGCACCAAAACAATAGAATTGGAAGAGGACCACCACCACGACCAACAGGACTAAAAACATAAACACCGATTTCAGTCGATCCATCTGTTCAGACAAGACGGGTCAATTATATCAACCGTCCTACGAATCAACAAGGTAACCAGTTATCAACCAGCATTTAACCGCCGCTAACATTCCGATCAAAACCAGAGGATGTAACACCTAGAAACCGAAGGTGAAGAAGAACTATATAATCAATTAATTGACGAAATGTCGAACGTGGACATATGCAATCAGGAGAAAGAACAGGAGGATGAAAACACCGAGCTAAATTTTACGATGGGCGCCTCTCTAGCGTACCATACCTAGAGTACAAAACTAGAGATAATAAATTGCTCAAGTTCCTCATCGACACCGGAGCAAATAAAAATTTCATCAGACCCAAATTAACTAAAAACCCAATGCCGACTATCAACCAATTCAATATAAGATCAGCTGGTGGAAACATACCGATTAAGGAAAAAATCGTCGGACCATTTACAAAAAATTGGAATTTTTCATTTTACCGAGACTTCAATCATTCGATGGAATCATCGGAGATGACACCCTAAAAGAACTAGAAGCCATAATCGACAGAAAAAATAACACACTAATTTTAACACCAAACATAAAGATACCATTGAAGGAAAAGCAGTCATCAAAGGTCAATAACCTAGAAGTTCGAGACGATCATCTGTCACAGGGATCTAAGCTAAAACTACAAAATATATTGTCAACATTTGAAAAATTATTCGGACCGGTCAAGACCACTACGGAAGAACCTATTTATTCCAAATCCTACCCATACCCAGTAAGCATTAGGGGAGAGGTAGAAAACCAAATCGAACAACTACTAAAAGCCCATATAATTCTCCAATATAGGTAGTGGAAAAGAAGTTAGATGCTTCCGGTATAAAAAAATACCGGATGGTCATTGACTTTAAAAAAACTCAATGCCGTAACAACGTCAGACGCTTACCCGATTCCAGATATATCTAACACACTAGCGAATCTGGGAAATTCACAATTCTTCACTACAATCGATCTCACCTCCCGTTTTCATCAAATTAAAATGAAAGAAACGGATGTAAAAAAGACATCATTTTCAACAATGAAGGGGAAGTACCAATTCCTACGGCTTCCCTTTGGATTAAAAAATACACCGGCTATCTTTCAGAGAATGATAGATAACTTGCTGAAGGAGTCCATCGGAAAAATATGTTATGTCTACATAGACGACATAATAATATTCGGAGGAAATACAGAAGACGAACATTTGGACAACGTCAGGAAAATATTTTCAAAATTTAAAAAAGCAAATCTGAGAGTAAATCTTAATAAAATGGAGTTTCTCAAGAACGAAACCGAGTTCCTCGGTTATATCATAACAAATCAGGGCATCAAACCTGATGAAAAGAAAGTCCACGCAATTCAGAAAATAAGGATCCCGGAGAACTTGAAAGATTTAAAATCATTTCTCGGCCTCACGTCCTATTACAGGCGCTTCATAAAGGATTTTGCCAAATTGGCCAAACTACTCTCAAATCTCTCTCAGGGGTAAAAATGCGCAAATCAAAGCGAACGCATAAAAATAAACGCAAAATCAACCTGTGAGAAAAAGAGATCCACGCATTTCAACAACTCAAAGACTTATTGTCATCAACAGAAATACTCATCTTCCCTAACTTTGAGAAGCCATTCATCCTAACCACGGATGCTTCGGATACTGCAATTGGTGCAGTATTATCACAGGGGGGCTGGGCAGAGACCGACTTGTTACATTCATCTTCAGGTCATAAAATAAAACCGAAGAAAACTATGCTGTAAATGAAAAGGAGATGCTGGCCATAATATGGTCCTTGGACAGCTGGCGGAACTATTTATATGGTTTGGCGCAAAAAAGACTAAAATCGTCACGGATCATCCCCTTACATTTTCATTAAGCTATCGCAACAACAACGTAAAACTAAAACGATGGAAATAAAGGGATTATTTTAGATAGTATCGAAAAGTTCACAGTCACAGCCAGTCAAACAAGGTGTTACGTTTACGTAATACTAGTGAAGAATTTGGTTCATGCAATTCTTCGTAAACGTAACAGTTTGGTGTTGGAATAACGTAGCAGTTACGTCGTTTCCATCCTATGATAATTAGACATTTTGCGATGAGTTATCAAGGTGGTAGTAGTTCGTTAACAGTTCACTTGAGGTGCTGCATTTACGTCACTTGATTAGTGAAATAATATAGTGATATGGATTTAATGAAACATTTTTTGCAATTTTTCTTTCCTAAAAAACTAATAGTTTCTTAGGTATTTTAGTATTATTTTAAAAAATAAATTTTATTAAGCAACAAATTAATAAATTACTGTAGCAGCTCCAGATGAATTTCGAGTTGAACACTGAAGCTCCTACGGCTAGCAGAGCTGCCTGGATGTCCGAGATTATCTAGTTCTCGATCTTCTTATAATTCTTTTTGAGACATTGAAGCACACATACCTCAATAGCAAGGGTCTCTGCCTGAAAAACTGTGGGTTGCTACCCAGCGGTATGCATAGTTCTAGATCGGGCCCGACTATCCCAGCACCGGTACCGCCCTCTGTTTTTGACCCATCCGTATACCATACAGAAGTATGGCGTGTAAGGGATGAGATAATATTCTCTACCAGTGTCCTATCCAGCAAACTAATGGTAAAATTCCTACGCCAGTCGATTTTCCTTACCAGTAAATCTGATAGTTGGATCAATTCCTCCTTAAAATTTAATTTATGTAGGACACTGTTGTGTCCTGGCCTTATGGTTCTAATTTTGGCTGTAATTTTTAGGTTCAGACTTCTTGAACCAGCATTTTTTTTAATGTGTAGGTGCAATGGTGAGAGTCCCAGTATTATCTCAAGGGCATCTGTTGGACCAGTTTCCAATGCTCCAGTTGCACCCACACAGATTAACCTCTGGCTCTTGTCCAGTATTCTCCGTGCACGAGTCTGCTCCATTACACAAACGCCGCATAAGGGACCGTAGGTCTTATGACGGCCCGGTAGAGCCAAATCAACATTTGTGGGCTCAGTCCGCACGTTTTGCCAATCATTCTTTGGTAGGTTAAGTAGGCCTTATTCTCCTTGTTTGTAATATGATTTAAGTGGGGATTCCATATCAATTTCTGATCACTGTTCAAGTACGACACCCAGATATTTCACCTCAGTCGACAGTTTGAGAGTTACCCCTCCCCCCCTCCCCAGGGCTATCGGCGGGAGGACAGTTTTCTCCGGTTAGTAAAGAGAGTGCAGTTAACCTTGTTAGGATTTACCGTAAGGGCCACCTCCGTGCACCATTCATTTACTACCTCTAGGGCTTATTGGATTCTTTCCCCTACTGTATTTGCGAATTGGCCCCTAACCATCAAGACTAGGTCGTCCGCATAGGTAATGTTTGAGAAGTCTAATTTCCTCAGTCTGGTAAGTAATTGATCCATCACGATCAGCTACAATAAGAGAGAGAGAGAGAGAGAGAACACCTCACTGGGGGCAACGCATCACGATCAGCGACAATAAGGGAGAGAGAACACTGCAATGGGGGCATGTTTATTATCCACCTTACAGTGGAGGGGTCTATACCCCATATTAGTGATTGTTCCTGAATTACCTCGAAACTAGTATTATCAAAAGCTCCCTGGATATCAATGAAGGAGAATAGTAATAATTATTTATTCTTGAGCGTATCTTCGATTTCCGATGTCAGCTCGTGTAGAGCTGTTTCTGTTGATTACCATACTTAGTAGGCGTGCTGCCTAGAGTCCAGAGGCTAATAGATCTATAAGATCTAATCCGCTTTTGCGATAAAAATCACCCGAACCCCTCTCCAGCATTTTCGAACATATTCCAAGCTCTAGCTGGCTGTGAAGAGTATAGTAAGATTAGGCCGCGAAGTCTGCAGGCCTTGTTGTAAAAAGACGGGGTATACGCAGTCCCCTCCCGGTGATTTGAAAAGGCCAAACGATTTGACTGCCCAGCTTATCCGTTCTGGCGTAAAAAACTGCCTCGAGAACTTATGAGCCCTCTTTGGAACCAGATACGGATGTACGCTACTTGCGCTGGATTCTTCCTGATCGCTCAGTACTACACATTGACACACCTCCTCACGTCTAAAGTAGTCCAGAACTGTCTCTCATCTCTTAACAAGATGGCAGATCAGTTCAACATCCACATTTTATGGGTGCCAGGACATTTCATAAGTACAAGGAATATAAACGCCGATGAACTTGCTCGACGTGGTACAACGGACCACTTCTCAGAAAGCTGAAAGGATATTGAAATGCCTCTTGCGGTATGCAAACTGCTGCTTCAGGAAGAACCTAGCAAGCTGACGAATGACAGATGGTCAAGTATCACCTCTTGCGTAATAATTCGGCAGGTTTAGCCAAAGTTGGACTTGGCGGGATCCAAACAGCTGATCACACTTTAGCGAAGTCAGTCGTATTGTCACTGGCGATGAAAAATGGATCCATTAAGATAATCCCAAACGCAAAAAAGCGTATGTCAAGAAAGGCGAGGCCGGCCCATCGACACCAAAGCCGAATATTCACGGGGCCAAGGTCATGCTGTGCATTTGGTGGGACCAGCTAGGTGTGATCCACTATGAGCTGTTGCCAAGTAGCCGACCCATCAATGCTTAACTTTATCGTCAACAATTGATCCGATTGAAGCAGAAAATCCAGGCAGAGCGTCCAACGTATGCGACCAGACACGAGTGAATCATTTTCCACCACGATAACGCTCAGCCACATATTGCGGCGCCGGTCAAAAATTACCGGGAGAATAACGGATGGGAAATTCTGCCTCACCCGCCTTATAGCCCAGACCTTGCTCCACCACCTATTTCGATCCATGCAGAATGCCCTATCAGGAATACGCTTCATTTCAGTTCAAGGTATCGAAAATTGGCTCGATTCGTTTTTGGCCGCCAAGCCGGCGCAGTTTTTCTGGGATGGAATCCTTAAATTGTCAGAAAGATGGGAAAAAGTAGTGGGTAGCGATGGGCAATACTTTGAATAAAAAATCTTGTAACATTTTTCCATAATAAAGGCTCAAATTTCATAAAAAAAATCCGGTTTTTAATGCATGCACCCAATACATACTCGTACATCAATGTCATGACTATCGCATCTCATTTTGCGACCAAAGTTCTTGTAGCGCTCAGAATTACACCATCTAAATAAACAGATAGAGCGTCAGTATACTTGGTATGCTCCGCCAATAAATTTAATTTTTTTGAGCATTCTCTAAGCTCGGATTCTTTAATTTTAATGTTCGTACTGCACAAACATTATTACGAGGGAAATAAATAACCTTGGGTAGTGGTGTAAAATGTATAAAACAATTAAATTATAGCATTTCTGCTACATTTATAATAAAGTGGCAGCACTGCCCTGTATGCCTTGTTATTAGTATTGCTCATGCTGTTACTGAGTTTGGTTATGAGGGATTTGCGCTACCGTCTTTCCAGCTGCTATGATTTTATGGTCAACATACCCTCCTAATAGAACTCCTCAGTTTGCCGTGACTATTCACTACAGTCTAAATATCGAATCTTAAACAACACTGCCATGTTTGATTAATGCTGTACTTTAAAGCATATATGGCAGGTTTAGCTGATTAAGAACAGAACTGTACTTTACTCTTGCTTAACTAATCGTCATGTAAGTACTGCAGTGTCTACACACCATTTGGAAAATTTTCGAGAAATCAAATTTTAAACTTAGGACTAAAATTTACTGGGCGTTTTATTGAAATACAGCGCCCTAGGCGTTATATTTGTTAAACATTTCTGCACTTCACATAATTTATAATTATGGAAAATGGTCCTTTTTGTTGTACAAATGCCCACTGATTTTTTGAAAACAGCGAAAGCTGTAGTTTTCTTTGGCTTTGAAATTATAAAATCGGTTTCTACATCATTGGATAATTGATTAAATAATTACTGCCCAACAAATAACAACCTATGAAACCATTTCGGTAATCACATTTTGTTGAAGTTTAACTCCTCCTGTCTGGTACGATTGTTTATACGGAGTTAACAACAAAAGGGTAAAATGCATGTGCCTCAATATTTGTACGACTTTTCTTTATTTCTTTAACAACATCATTTTCACGAACCAGGGTCATTTACTAAACGTTAAAAACTAAGCATTTTTTGATAGGAACTCAAAGCTCTACTCTACTCTTGACATTTTCAACCAAAATACAATCCGCTATAAATTTTGAATTTTCAACGTGAAATGTAAAATGGTGGGGGCTATCAGGGGACTATTCCTATTTTGGGGACTTTTCGGGACTATTTTTAACAAAATATTTAATATTGCTTAATAAAATACATTTTAAACACAGCAATTAGTTATTGACATAAACACTTCGCAAATGGGATATCCGATTCCTATTGAGTAGTCGCATTTGACAATTTTAATTTCGCAAAAATCCGCTATCGCACAATACCACTATCGCATAATACGACGAATCATTCAACCAAGAGGGCATTTTCGAAAATATACTTTACGTCATGTCACGATTAGTTTGAACCTGTTCTTAACGAATACTCTTGAAATTCCAATTGAGTAATCATCTATTTGGAATCTATATGATAGAAATAATTGTTCGATTTATTTTAATGGTGCAGTAACCTGAACAAAAATTTCTTGGAAAGTTAATAAAAAAAAATTGGTTGATGTGTCCAAATGTTAAAATTGATTAGTGATGTGGATGATCAATCCTGGCCTAACAATGATCAAACTATTATGTTTGTCATTATTATACAAACTAAAATTTCAAAACTACCAAAAGAAACTTTCCAAAAAGGCTTTGTCTGATCCAGAATTTGTAAAAGATCTAGCAAATTTGATGGCAGCTTATTTTCTAATTTATATGATGACACAACTCCACTGCCATTAGACCTAATCCCATTCTATTTCAGTCATTTTTTTACACTGTTTCCAGGACAGAGTAAATCCTTTCTACGGAAAGCGTGGAATCGCTTTTATGACCAAATTTTTCTATTTTCGGACTAATGCCCCTCTTAAAATTTCGGTAGTTAGGTTTCCATCTTTTTAAAATTACCTAATATGTGAAATTAATCTAGTTTAACTGTCTTGACTCAATTTAAAGCAAACCCGTTTCCATAACTTGGCTGAGAGCTATTGAATCTTGAGCCAGAGACCGATGATTAAGTCTCACGCCGAAAACGACTCAGTCTAGCCAACTCTACAAATTATTAATGTATTAATTGCGTTCTATAAAATAACCAAATAAAAAATATTCCAGCTGGAAACGCCAAGTTTAGGAACGTATATAGGAACGTACATGTAAAATACCTATGCATTATCAAACGATAGAAAGTGACTCCAATCCTGACCCAACTATTTCGTACCAAAATAAGTTTAAAATGTTGATTTTTTTTTATGTTGTGCGAACCTGGACAAAACATTCTTCTAAATTAAGAATAGATTTTTTTAAAACAACCAGTGACCAAACGATAAAAGCTGGTGACCTATCCTGACCTCAAACCATACCACTCGTCATTTTTATCAAAATCCTTAGACGGAGGTGCCAAAAAGTCGGTGGTCAGATGATTTAAATAAGAAACGACCGAATTTCCTTCATTTCTGATTCAATGCAAATCTGCATCTTATAAATACATTAGAATTCGTATCGCATTCAGGAATGCATCATTTTATTGTATCAAATGGGCTATTGTACTAGCTAAAAACGCAGTAACTACTTGTGCGAATATGTACGTACCGCATTTATTTTTAGTATTTAGTATACTGCATTTACTGTTACTTTGACTAGGAATCACCTTTATTAGATAGAAATATTCCAATTTACAAAGGGTTATTACAAAAACTTTAAAGCCTAATATCTCAATTTCATGTCACCAGTAGATACCGCGTTAAATCATGAAGTATTAATTTATAAAAATATTAAAGCATACAGTTTCAAAACTGAAGTAAAATAAAGCATTTACATACTTGTTTTATTCACTCCAGCTATATAAAAAAATTTGTTTGCAATAGGTGTGTTGCTTTGTGTTAAACTATTTTAATTTTAAAATTGAAAATTTCAGTTCCAACGCCTAGGCGTTTTATTCGAATGGGAGCTTTAAACGAATTTTTTAGAGATTCTTAAAATATGGAAATTTTTGCCACTTTCGAATAAAACGCTCAGACGTTATTTACGGGGGAAGACTGAACATTTCTAAATATTTTACAAGAAAGACAAATTAAATTTTCTTTCTGTTAAAACCGAAAAATAAATTTTTGCCCAAAAAGTCAAAACTGAATGTAGGATATATTGTTAAAAGTTTTCTTGATGTGTAAAGTTTTTTAGTCGCGCCTACCAAAAAATTTTGTATTGGAGGATATAAGTTCACATAAATGAGACGAACGGAAGTGACGTATTTCATTTAAATATACAATATTATGTTACTGTGTGATTTCTATTCAGTTTCTTATTGTTATTCTTCAGTAATGTTGATTATTATATCGTCGTAGAAATTAATGTTAACGTAATTACTCTCCAGTCGTACTTGTATTGTAACTATTCGAGACTAGATTTAGTTTGACCTAAATCAAGTCGCTACAAAAATTACCTTAAGGGGGGAATGCTATCACGACTTAATCCTGGTGCTCAAGTCGGGTAGAGGAATTTGGTCGTGTGGGATGGTAGCTCCCCTTAAGATCTAGTTAAAGTCGTTTTTGAGAAAAAGGTGGTTGATAACAACCAAAGAAAAGGGAAAAGTAGGCCAACGAAATAAAAAAAAAACAACGGATCAGCCACATGGTTAAAAAAAATGTGGCCTATCACTTCGAAATTATTTTTGTGTGGGGGGGGGGGAGGAAAACAAGGACGATTCACAGATTCATCCGCAAATCCCATAAAAAAAAATAAAAAATAACAAAATTGGCCATCGGCCCCTAACCAACTGTTAGTAAGAATGTAGGTTGTTGGGTGTTGTGGACAAAGGGAGAACAGTGCAAAGCACTTGCCGTCTCCCGTCCCATACGGGACGGTCCACAGACACCCAACAACCGATACCCTTTAGTTAGTAATCATAAAAAAAAAATTTTTTTTTTTTTTTGTTATGTATACTTACCACAAAAGAAATAACTCCAAACTCTCGGTTTCAAAGGAAAAAAAAAATTTAATTTCAAACTTGAATTTATATTTCTACTTCTGTTTTTTCCTTTTTTTTTCACGTGGAAGAGGAGAACTTCAATACCACAATCAAAAAACAGCAAGAATCTTAATGACCACCAATAAAATATTGGCGAGGTTTTTATTTAATTTTTCTGCTGATTGACCAAAAAAAAAAAAATATTTTGCACATTGATCCAGCAACAGAAAAACGCATTCCTCCCCTCCAATACTTTATTGGTTATTAGCGATTATGCAAAAAAAATTGCAAACATCCGGCACGTTTTGGTTCAATGTGTAAACACATGAACTGCCCAAATTACCCACAAAACAACAACAACAACCACAAAAAATTAAATTCAATTTAGTTTCAAATAGCTGCAGGTGAATAAATGCTAAAGAAACCAAAAAAAAAAAAAAAAAAAAATTAAAAGTGTTGTACACCGGCTTGACAAAAATCGCGTGTGCAAACAACAAAAAAAAAATTTATTTACGTTTATTTACTGTAACTTGAGCACACACAAATTCATAATTTAAACGTAAATGAAAATATGATTCATATGGGCACGCGCCACTAGAATAAATAGAATTTTACGTTAATTTGTTGTACAATCCAATTTGATACAACTCAACTAACGTAATTAGAATTATAACTGCATCCGGGAATTGCCATTCTAATTTTTGGTTGTTTTTAGAAGAAAATATCTTCAAAAGGTGGGATGCAGTGTTTTTAGTTTATTTTTTTAGTTTTAGTAAAGAGTCTCGAAAGGATACCGACTGGAGTTTGCATGTATTAACAAAGGCATCTCATTATTAACGTTCAAACAACACAGCTAATTCTAATGCTCCATTCAGTTGGAGAGAGATGTTCAGCGATGTACTGGGGTAGAAATATCTAAACATTTAAGTAAAACTCACGAAGTCACTTCCTACGTCATGGGGTGCCAAACAACTAGTGTGCTACGTAACAACACAGCCCATCGGCGATATATGCCCTGGTACATTTCAGTTTCTTATTAAAAATAAGTTAATTTCAGTAGTTGTATATATCTCGCAGGTATAATCAAGTACATCGAAGACATAATCAAGTTCACATATTTCGTTATTGCTCCATATTCCCGTTTCCGAAAAATCTGTCACTGCGTCACATTGGCTTGGATATCAGTAATAGAATTTACTGCAACCATTATCTGTCGAAAGTCAATTACTCCATCCTTCAAGCAGCATTCAAAGCAAAACGAACTGTAAATAAAATCTCCAAAGTAACAACTAAATCTGGTTTGGTGCATATTACGTATACAAACAACAATAAAATTTGTATACCAAGAAGTGTAGAGGAATTTTACAAAATCGATCGTCAATTTCAATCAGCTGATCATCCTCTAACGGTAGGCGACAATCAGGTCAAAAAACGCAATAAACAGGTATACACGGTAGTAAAATGCGAATGATAATTTTATCGCACCTATTACTAGGTCGCAAAACAGAATCAAATCATAATGTCTATTTTTTGTTTTCTTTTGAAACGTTTCAATATTAATGGTTTAACTGTATTGCATTCAATTTTTATTTTTATTTTTATATTTTATTTCTTTGGTGGAGTCGTAATTTCATTCAATTTCATTCGATTATTGTAATCAATTGTATTATTATTATTATTATTTTCTTTTTTTTTGCTTTATTGTAATCATGTATTTTTTACTCATAAGTTTTTCCTTATCATATTTTTATTATTTTCATTCATTCTTATTTTTATTCCTTTTTCCATCTCTATTTTGTAAATTGTGTGCCTGTTTGCTTTTCTGGTATCAGTTTTTGACACTAAACTCGTTACTTCATAATTATGATGGGTAGTAGACATATTGACGGGGCTGGCTCGGTGGATGTGAGGAACGTTGTTTTAAAATCATCCCTACCTGACAACAAAGTTTTATTTAACTTCTGCCATTTAAATCCTGGTAGTTTGCTTCCTAATTTTGAAGAATTGAAGTTAATCGTTAAGGACATCCCGTTCCATGCTATTGCCATTTCAGAAACATGGTTGAAATCTAAACACTCTAGTAAACATTTTGATCTTGACAATTTTACTCTATTTCGTAAAGATCGTTCGAGGCGGCGTTCTGGTGGTGTTGGTGTTTATGTCAAAAAATTTCTAAATCCAAAAGTTATATACACTAATGCAAGAAACTCTTTATTCGACATAATCTTCATTGAAATTAGAAATCAACTTAACATGAAAATGGTCCTGGGTGTAGTATACAATCCGCTCAAATTGTAGTCCTCGAAATTAGGATTCCTAAAAGATCTTGAAACTGTCTTAAGTGATCTTATGACACGATATAATGAGGTCATTATTGTTGGTGACTTTAATATTGACTGTCTCGTTTCAACACCTACGGCTAAACAACTAAAATCATTAATGTCATCTTATGGGCTTGGATTAGTCTCAAAGGTAGCTACTAATTTTGTGGGTGATTCTGCCACTTTAATTGATTTGGCCTTCGCCAATCATCCTAACAAAATTAAAACTTTTACTCAAATCTCAATTCCTGACATTGCAACCACCATCACGATATGATTTATGGGTCGTATGTGTTCCCTGTTGACAAAAATGTTAGTAACCAATTTATTTACGTGAGAGATTTCTAGAATATTGACAAGGACGCGCTACTAATGGCTGCTAATTCATTAAATTGGGCATCATTATATCATTTTTGTGATGTTAATAAACAGTTATCACTTTTAAATTCATTTATAAGTTATCTTATTGATAACTTTGTACCACTAGAAATGATTTGTGAGAAGCGTAAAGTGCGTGGTCCGTATTTTAATAATCTTATTTTATTGCACCGTAATATTCGTGATTTTCTACATGAGAATTGGAGAAAGCATAAGACTGACATTAATAGGTTAAAATACGTTAGAGCTCGTTATAAAGTAAATTATATGATCAAAGCTGCCAAATGCCAGTTTTTTAATGATCGTTTTAGCAATAATACTACGAGTAAATTGGTCTGGAAGAACTTCAACACATATGTAAATCCGCCAATTCCGGAGTGTAAATGTGACATTACCTCTGATGAGTTCAATAGTTACTTCGGTTCGGTTTTCAATTCCAATGATGTAAATTTTGTTTGTGATGCAGTTCATTCTGCCGCTGACGTAAATGCTTTCTACTTTAAAAATGTTTCTGCTGAAGAAGTTTGTTTCCATCTGGATAAAATCAAATCGAGTTCTGTAGGAGTTGATGGAATTTCACTTAACCTCATTCAAATTCTACTTCAGGTTTTGCTATCTCACTTAACTTTTATTATAAATTCTGGCCTCACAAAATCGATATTTCCTGATGCGTGGAAAATTGCGACAATTTCGCCTATTCCAAAAAATACCGAATCCATCTACAGTAACTGATTTTCGTCCTATAAGTATATTACCAACATTATCTAAGGTTTTTGAAATAATTATTCATGCTCAGATCAGTGGCTTTATTGCTAAACATAACCTATTGGATGAACTACAATCTGGATTTCGTGCCAAGCACAGTACTACAACTGCCTTGTTAAAAGTTACTGATGATATTACTATTAATATTGAAGATGGTAAAGTTGCAGTTTTGGTTCTCTTAGACTTTTCTAAGGCATTTGATAAAGTAGACCACGATTTGTTGTTATCGAAACTATGTTATGAATATAACTTTTCCAAGAATGCTTGCCAACTTATAGGTTCTTACTTGCATCCGCGACAACAATCTGTAAAATATCATGGCAACTTTAGCGACAACATTTTTGTTACATCTGGGGTTCCTCAAGGATCTATTTTAGGACCTATTCTGTTTTCATTGTACATAAATCAAATTTGTCAATCAATTAAACAAATGGGAAACATTTGCTATCACCTTTTTGCGGATGATTTGCAAATCTATTCTTTTGGGGATATTGATTCGGTTGACGCTGTGATTAATAATCTAAATCAAGCGTTATGTAATATTTTGGAATGGTCCAAAGTGCAAAAACTTCAAATCAATCCTGCGAAGTCACAAGCCGTACTAATAACTAACAAAAAACGTATAAATTTACCGATAAACAGTCTTTTAATTGACAATCACAGAATTGAGTTTTGTGACGTTATCAAGAGTCTGGGGTTGATCATAGACACTAAATTAAATTGGAGTACCCATGTTAATAACCTATGTGGTAAAATTTATGGTATCTTAGGTAAATTATGGTGCACGGCGAAATTTATTTCAAGTGATATGAAATATTATATCATTCGTACTCTTGTGGGACCTTTACTTTCATATTGTTCTTCGATATATTCGCAATGTTCCAAGAAGTCCCTACGAAAGTTAAATGTTGCTTTTAATTCTTGTGCTAGACACATATTTTTGAAGCGAATGGGCGATCCAATTTCGCACCTTTCTGAACAGATATTTGGTGTAAGCTTGAACCAGTTTTTGAAACTGTCGGTGTTGACTGTGATGTTTGGTTTGACTAAAAATAAAGTTCCGAACTACCTTTATGATAAACTGAAATTCTGGAAATCGCAGAGGACATAAATTTTAAATTTGCCTAAATCATGCAAAACTAAGCCAAGACAACGTGCTTTCTTTATCCATGGAGTGAAGCTCTGGAATAGTCTGAATCCGTCTATAATGGCAACATCTAATTTGCGTGGTTTCAAGGGAGTGTACCTCGAGGGGCTGATTGGCACATAATTCGTTTCCATTATTTTTCTTCTTTTTCTTTTTTCCATTATCACGTCTTCTAATGTTTTATTTTTTGTTCTTAATCTTTTATTCTGTATTTTTAAGTATATTATATTTAATTTTAATTATTTTTCTGTGTAATTGCTGGAATACACATAGGAATATATCCCTGGATATTATAAAAAGGTTATGCCTTATTTGTGTATAATTAAATAAATAAATAAATAAATATTCGCAAAGGATTTTAAAAATTCTCCAATGGGACTATCCCCTTTGATAGATCGGAAAAGTGTCATATAGTACTCACGTGACATAATGCCAGTAAGGTTCGGCCTCCAAACCAATTGACTTTTTGAACTAAAAATGTAACGAAATTTAAATACTGAGTGCACAACAGCCGTCTTTCTGCAGGGGTTTCTCGGCCTAATCCTGTTTTAACATGGAGGATGCGTTCTAATCGTGTAAAAAGGACCATCTAAAAAATGGTTTAGGTATACTCGAATTACTTTTATCTTTTGCTTTTGCATTGTCATTGTGATAATTTAAATATAAAAAACCGTGTAAACAAGACCGTGTAAAAACACATGATTCCACATAAATCTTTTACGAATTAAGCGTGAACTCGCTCGTTGTTTTTTGTCATTTTAATTCAAACTCAGTATAAGATTGTTTTATTTTTTTAATAATTAAAAAATAAATGTATATCATACCTCTAGCCCTCGGCTTCGTCAGCAACTTTTGTACAATATTATCGTACGCAATTTCTTTTGCCACACCCGAATCTTTCACCAATTTCTCCTTCACCGCAATACAAATATTATATATCCCCAGCAGATCTTCCAACTCCTCATACGCTTTAATCCCATAATTACTTTCTTCGTAAATAATCGATATATAACTCCAACCCATTCGCCGCACAATATCGACCATTGCCTTCACTTGATAATGGTCGGACGGTATGGTACGTGAAAAATATTCAAATCGTTGTTTATTGCTTAGCTCTGGACTGGTGGAAAAATATGAAACCTGAAAATAGAGAAAAGCAAAAAAAAAACATGAGTCAATAAGGATAAAATATAGGATGCAATAGGTCAAAAATTGCAAATAATTTATTATAAAGTAATTTTCCCCCATTTTCTTGACTTAATCACAATTTCACAATTTTTATTTCAACTCCATCCTCCCTCTATTATACCGAATTGATAACAAAAAAAAAATAATAATTGGGTAACAGGTAAACGTTACTCTAAATTGTTGCTGAGTAATTAATTGAATAATTTGATAAATACCGTTTGATTGATTAACTCGTTATACCAAAAAAAAAAAAAAAATGTCTTGATATTATTGGGTTTGAGTGGTAAAAAAATATCTCCACCATAAAATATGTATCGCGCATCTCATACCGCTGAGCAACGCCGTAATTGTTAATTTGTCGTCGTGTTTATAAAATGTTTGACGTTCATAAATTTTGGTTTGGGTGTGGCGAGAGATTGGTACACGCATACACACGTGTGTAAGTAACAATTTTTTATTTGTCCATAAAATAATTGTCAAAATAAATTATTTTATTTTTTTTTCGTTTCATTGACCCGCTTGACGGTAATGTATTAAACGGTTTATTAAAGTAATTAAGCTGAAAAGTTGTCGTTAAATTTTCACAATTGGATTCAATTGAACGGTAGTCACACGACATGAATTTCTGTATTAATTACATATAAGTATGATTGAAATGTAATTATGGCGGGTGCCGGTTAATTTGGGTATAATATTTCAAGCCAATTACCCTTAACATTAATTGATTGAAGGAAATTCAATACATAATTGTACGTTGTGTATAAATTGAAAATTTAATAGTGTGAAAATAAAATATTCGTTGTTACAGAATAATGTTTTGGTTGTTTACCCAATTATTATTCAACGATTCAGTTCATTTCACTCGAATTGTTTAATTAAGCGAATGTGTTTCGTTTATCCATATGCATATATGCATGTATAGTACATAGTTTTTATAGCCATTAATTGTCAGAAACATTAACTAAATACATATTATGAAAGTACGTATGTAACTTATTACATTGGCACACGAACTATAAAAACAAACAAATATTTCAGAATACAAATTTATTATCCAAATAAGTAAACATTCAACAGGTTCTTAACATACCGAGTACATTAAGTACATGAAGCGGTATATAAAAAAATAACGTGTTAAAAAGCTTTTAAATAAAGCTTTTTATTAAAAAGTTTATGTTTTGTTTTATTAATTGATTAACAACACGTTCTTTATTTAAATGCGTGTTCATCCAATCTACGATTGCATATAATTTTAGCTTTTATAATTTTAATTCAATAAATAAGTTTCTGTTACAAAATATTTTGTTTAAATAAAAAGAAAATGTGTGGGGGTGTGCCGCGAGGTTAAATGGAGAATTTGCAAAGAATTTAAAGTTTTGGGGATTTGGTTAATTTTTGAATTGTAAACAACTTTGTAAAAAGTTAGAAGTGTAAGTTTGTAATTAGCTATGTTTTATTAGAATTATATTTTACATTGTGGATAGGTAAGCGAATAAATCAACAGAATAAATCCGTGCCATCGAACTTTTCCGGATAAAGCTACTAGTAGTCGGGTAAGTACAAGAGTATTAGAACGTTGGAAAGAAAGGGATAGGGAAATTAATCGATTGATTTTGAGGGTATGACCAAGTATTATGCAAGATCTCCCGATAATTATTGAATTTTGAACTCTGGGCCCACCGTACACTCGTTCTTACTTAAACTTGGAAGGAATGGACGGGATGGTTAAATATGATTGAGAGTCAGAGCCAAACTTTGTAACTTGTTATGAATATGGCTTTAGATTTAAAGGGGTTGTTTCACAAACTGATCAACCTATCTATGTCATTATATCACAACCGGCAATACCAGCAAACACATCAGCGGACCTCCAGGATTCCAAGCTAATTATCGAAGTGATAGGACAGTTAGTTTCAGCATATTCAGCATCTATATCATCAACAGCACCCGTTAAAGCGTCAGTAAAGGATATCGCTGAGAAAGATATTTTGATTCAGTCAACTTACCAGGAAATTATAGCCGTTACCCCATGACGGTGGTTTTTTGTAAGTAGAATTGCAAAGTCGGTCACAAAACAGAAATTTGAAAATTGCATTATTATTAAAATTAAATTTGACCAAGCCATGTGCGTTAAAATCTCACCCAAAGAAGTAAACGGTCTACTTTACGACTACATATCATCTCGAAATCGTGTGAGTTTACCTGCTGAACAAGAGCAATGTGGCCACCAAGACGACTGAGCTAAAATGATAAGGAAGAAGTAAGGCGTCAGGTCTCTGAATGGCTGGAAAATGGGATTGTAAGACCAAGTATTTCAGAGTATGCCAGTCAAATTGTCCTGGTATGTAAAAGAGATAATAGAAAAAGAATTTGTATCGATTACAAGCATTTAAATAAAGAAGTAATAATGGATCGCTACCCCCTGCCGCTAATTGAAGATCTAGTAGACGAATTACAGTCCGCGAAATATTTCTCAACATTAGTCATGCCAAACGGATTTTTTCACGTGCCAGTAGAGGAGGGTAGTTGCAAATATACTGCATTGGTAACACTACACGGTCTTTTTGAGTTTTGTTATGTACCATTTGGTCTATGTACGGCACCGCCAGCGTTTCAACAGTTCATAAATATAATTTTTAAAAACCTTATCAATGATAGGTTGATTCTCGTTTATGTGGATGACATAAATATTCCTTCGCGGACGGTAGAGGAGAACTTAAAAATATTAAACTTGGTACTAAACATTGCAAGCGAAGTTTAATGGGCAAAAATGCTGTTTTCTTCAAGTAGCTTTAGAGTATTTAGGATACATAATTCGCAATGGAGAGATAAAACCATCTGAATTTGATCAAATCAATTAAAGATGTACAAAGTTTTCTCGGTCTGACTGGATACTTTCGTAAATTTATAATAAACAACTCTTTAATTGGAAGGCCGTTAACCGAACTACTAACGAAAGATGCCAAGAATGAGTTTACAAATATCGACCAAAATGCAATCAACAAAGTAAAGCATATATTAACGTCGGAACCTGTTCTAAAGTTCTTTAAATGTGTAAGCTGGGCTGCTTTAAGCAAACAATGAGCAAGAAAAAGTTGGTGACGAAAATTGCTGGATGGGCTCTACTTCTTCAAGATTTCAACTATACATTAGAACATCGAAAAGGCATGAGGATGAAACATGTAGATGCCCTGAGCAGGAATGCAGTGGTGTTAGTGGTGACTAATGTATTATTAAATAAAGTTAGAATGATTAAAGGTCAGGATAGTCATGTTCAGTTGATTAAGGTATTACTCGAGTATGGTCGTTATAAGAAATACAGAATAAAACAAGACATCGTTTATCACTGCAAAGTAATGGGAGGAATAGTTGATATATATACCCAAAGGTCTAGAAATCGAAATAATTCAAATGGCAAACAATCAGGGGCACTTTGGTGTTCAAAAGATAATGGAGCTTGTCCAGAGGCATTATTATATTCTAAAACTAAAGGGGACATGTGAAATTGTAAGGGCAAATTGTGTTCAGTGTATACTTGAGGCGAGGAGACAAGAAAGGCAAGAGGGTTTTCTAAACCCTCTGCCAAAAGGCGATTACAGGCGATCATTTAGGGCCTTTGCCCAGCACTAATAAAGGTTACAAATATATATTTTTAGTTGTTGATACCTTTTTAAAATACTCATTGATTTATACAACGATGTCAACATCCACCGCAGAGGGCCAGCATTTACGTCCAAACAACTCCAGGATTTACCAGCATACCTGATATAATTACTGGTGTAATTGACCTCGCGTTGATTTGCATATTATTAATTGTAAAGATTTCGATTAAGTATTTGTGCAAGCGCTAGAAATACAACGTTAGAGAGAGTTTTTATTATTATGTACCGACTGAAGTTAATGGAATGTACACCTGCCGTGAATAAAATAAGAAGCATTTAAAAGATCGTAATAATTGTAATTTTTTTTTGAAAGTCTGTCGATTTGTGGTAATTTGGTGTGATTGTAATTCACTGAGCACGGTATGGATTATTAAACTCCACACATATATGGATATATATATATATATATATATATATATATATATATATATATATATATATATATATATATATATATATATATATATATATATATATATATATATATATATATATATATATATATATATATATATATATATATATATATATATATATATATATATATATATATATATATATATATATATATATATATATATATATATATATATATATATATATATATATATATATATATATATATATATATATATATATATATATATATATATATATATATATATATATATATATATATATATATATATATATATATATATATATATATATATATATATATATATATATATATATATATATATATATATATATATATATATATATATATATATATATATATATATATATATATATATATATATATATATATATATATATATATATATATATATATATATATATATATATATATATATATATATATATATATATATATATATATATATATATATATATATATATATATATATATATATATATATATATATATATATATATACATGTATCTATAACCGGTGGAGAAGACAAAAACCAATATAAAAATGTTTATCGCTGTTTTCTTGTTTTTCCAATTTCAAAGTTCAATCATAGATATTCCAATAAAAAAAATAAAAAAAATTTTTCAATAAACAATTTTTCAATTTTTTTATTACATACAATCCAGATTAATATCAAATTATTACGATTATGATTATTAAGATTTTCAGAGAAGTAGAAAATATAAAACGATTTTGTGGTCGAATCTGATATCGATAATTTAAAAAATAAAATAAAAGCGTTCGAATGGAATTGTTATAGGATATGAAGTCCAAATGAAATGCAACCAACAATATTATAATTTATAACGCTAATTTAGTTAGATACTTTAAGCAGCATTCTTAATTATATACAATAAGTTGACAAACAATAAGGGAAGTTGAAGGTTTTTCAAAACGTTTTTTTTGGATTTACCATTGGACTACAGAACCTTATTACAAAGGACTCGAATATCAGAGAAAATACAATTTCTCAAGGAGAAATAAATAGAAGATTTATGGATGTCGGTATGCAAAATAATTTAAAACGAATTTTATATCAAATAAACACAGCCGCCGCTTTTTTATATTGGGTGTAAAAATAAGTTTTGAGGGATTTACAAAGATGACGTAACTAGTATTAAATCGCATCGTGTCATTTCGCTTAAGTGTAAACAACAAATTTTTTTTTGTGCTCTAATCATGTCAACCTTTGCGCCAACAAAACACAATTTGCGGGAAGCGCTACGTTTTTGTTTTAATTTGAAGAAAAGTGCAGCTAAAGGACATCGATTGCTGTTTGAAGCATATGGGGAGTATGCTCCTTCAATAAAAACATGCGAGTACTGGTTTCAGCGTTTTAAAAGTGGCGATTTTGACACCAGTGACAAAGAATGCCAAGGGTGGCCAGTAAACTTTAAAGACGCTGAGTTCGACTCAGCGGACAACATGCTCCAACAAATATTAAAACATTCAATAAGTTCTCGGAATTTCTTAGAGAAATCAAAACGCACTGTTTAGTACCTTACAATAATCAAACTTTTAACATTTGGAATTGCGATCAATTTATTTTATTTTATTATAAACATTAGGTACATCAGTAGGGGAGTATTTTGTATGAAACACACATGTCAACTAAAAATTAAATCGACTTTTACTCGATTTCAATTTCGATCTGAACGAAACTGTTATATACATTTCTTATATTTTAGAAACGAGAATTTAAAGGCGCTACCAAATTTTACGCTTAAAACAAAGAATTAAAAATGAACTTGAAATGAAATTTATCAATCAGCTCAACTGACAAGGTTGACAGTTTATAAAATCCCAGTTTACGGTGTTGTTTTTATTTTTACTTTTCCCACTATAACGAAGTTATTAACCCTATCCGCAAAATGAAAAAATTCTATAGCTGTAACTTTACAGAAATTGTTTATAAAGCCAAAGTTATAGAGTACTAAAAATTGGTATACACAAACTCTATGAACTTTGCCACTGTAAATAAATACATTTGAATTCGCTGCTGTAAGAAAAGTAGTAGCATTTAATAAAAATAATGTCAGCAATTAAATCATAAATAGGTAACCAGCGAATCAGTGAGAATCCTTGCAGAATTTAACGAAATTACTTCCGTACAGAATATTTGACGTACAGGCCAGCGAAACTGTAACAATTGACAAATATAGTATTTAAATTGTAATATAAGCTTTGAAAATTTTGATATATTCTGACAGATCCTTCAGTTTGCGCGTTAATTTTCGCTCTATTAAGTGACAGCTAAACTGAACGAAAACTTCTTAAAGATTCGCTGCTCAGTAACATACATTTGCTATGTATCGCGTTCTTACTTAAAGTGTTTACCTGATTCGCTGGTTCCCTCATAACAAGTCATTCAGGCTTGAAACTCGAATAATGGAGAATTAATGAGATTATTTACAGGCACTCAACTGATAGTAAGTATTTTTCATCGATTGAATGCGATGGGGCCATTTCCTCGTATTAAATCGCATTAAATGCTTGGTGCAAAATCTGAGAAATGTGCATTACATTTTTTAAGTCTGATTTCCGGTATGTGTAACCATTGCCGAGTTCTAAGTAATCACATATAAGGTTCTTCCCTCGAAAGAAATAAACCGCAGTAATCTTTTATACTCATTCTGTACAGCATCAACTTGTACATATATACTCGTACGTTCAGTTTGTCTGCATTTGCAAATTATTAATACCCCTGTTCACAAAATGCAAAAATTCTGTAAATCTAAATTTACAGAAATTACTTTCAACAATCATTCTGGCTTGAAAGTCAAATGAAAGAGATGTGTATGATGTTATTTACAGGTCCTTATCTAATAGACATAGGTAATTAAATTATCTTCCACCGAAGGGCTCTTTTCCGGAAATTAATTCCAGCTTTTGTCAGAAAAAATAGTACATAAATGCGTATATTTGTTTTTTGTATTTCGTCTGCCATCTTTTGTAATCCTGTAGCATCAAATAATATACCCAAATACGATAAATCGGGAGATTACTTTATACCTTCAGCTTGACGGCATTGTCTAGTGGTGTTATGATACTGACTTGAAAAAAGTGCTGTAAAGTGCTATAAAAAAAGTAAAGCGAAACAGAGATAGCCAATGGAGATAGCACTATGATTATTTTTTAGAAATGTCACAATTTTATTTATTGTTTTGAATTGTATATCGTTGGATTTTAATATGAAATCAAATAAAGATAAATAGGATTTTTAAAGTTTTTTTCACTCTCTAAAATTTTACGAAACTGTAAGAGGCACTCTTAGAATTGTTCTATATAATATTTCATCTTCTACTTCGATTTATTTTAGAAGTTTTGGCTAAATCCTTCGCTTTCCCGCTGTAGTAGCCAGTAGTCACATTGAGGAATATTTCTTTGATTTCAAGTTTTTAATTCGATTGGACAAAAACATGATTAATTAAAACTGATTGATTAGCAATCTAAATCAAAGTTTTATTTGAACAAATCAGCAAACAAAAAGAGTACATTATATGGCTGCTTAATAGAAAAATCTTAAAACTACAACATCTTAGAATCCGAAACAAATTATTAATTTAAATTTGCAACACTGCCAGAATTTAATTTCAGACTTGCTAGCTAAAATGCAACAAATATATGATGTTCAAGAATCGGAAGTTTTTCGCTGGAACTGTAATCTTAGAATTTGGATAAGTTGCCCATATTAAGAAGAGTGCAATTCAATTTATTGCTACTCCTTAAGTAAAAGTTCCTGAAGCTGAACTTGATGAAACCTAAAATTCAAAAATATTGACTTCAATTTGTAATGATGGAACTTCCCAAGTTTCACTTTGGTTTTTGGTGTACACAGAACAAATGGTATCATCTCGAATGTGTCCTTCGTTTTTTTAAGCCGGTGGTAGGAGTTGGATCAGGATCTGGATTTGTTGAAAAAATAATTATAAATATTTTGGTGTGTATGCGGTTGTGTGTATATATTTTTGATTTTTTTTTTGTCTAAAAAATGTTTTAAAAAAACGTTTAAAAAAAAAGCAAAGTAATTGTATTACTAATATTCTTTGTTGAGGTTTAAATATAAATAAATTTGTTTAAACCAATTTGGGCATCGTAATTAAAACATAACCAAAATTATTTTTCATGTCAAACATCAAATGTCAAAAAAAAGAATCAAAATTGAATTATTTTCTGCTACAATTGCTCGATTAACTGCTAGAAAAAAAATTGAGCTACGATTTTGTTTGACATTTCATGATTTTTAGCATGCCTATGTTGTATACACTCACTCTTCACAATAATTTTTAACACATTTTTTCTCTCTCTCCGGTCCTCTTTTTGATAGTATTAAAAGAAGTGAGTATCATACAGCCATAAGTTATTTGTTTTGAATTTATTAGAGAACGTAGAGGATTACCGGTGGCAAGGCGTTCTTTGGCACGAAGGCGTCCCATACATCATTGCCATGAGGAATAAGAAATCTCACAAGAATCTAAACACTTTTTCAAATGTGTAGTTGTAAGAGACCAGATGTTGTTTTCTAGACTCATTGACAGTTCCACAAAATTTCACGAATATTTTAAGAAAAAATGTTATTTTGATAAGAATTACAGACACCAACAAGCATACCTGAATATTGATTCATTAAGAACGCAAAGAAATGCTGTTAAAAAATCTTTTTAGTCAAAATCTCAAAAACTGCAAATTAAATCATCTTGATTCTTGCAGGTAAATAGATAGTACCGAGAGTAGTTTTTCCCGATAAAATCATGTCGAAAAATTGTCACTTGGCCGAGTTATGTAGATTTACGTTTATAGAGTTTAGTTACGTGAATACCATTTTAGTACTAATCGGAAATTTTACGGTTATAGAGCGAATATACATTTTGTGAATAAGGCCATAATTGGATAAGTATTGTAAAAGCGAAAAGAAATTTGTTCCAGATTTTCACATTTCTCGACGAATTAGATTAACATTCTGGTTTTCCCGGAAAATTGGAAATTGATTTATTGTGATGTGTTTAGTGTATTTTGGTATTATTTTTTCCAAAGCATACTGTCGCGATTGGTATTTTTTCAAGTTTTGGCAAAAAGTCCCAGCCAAATTTTTAGGCAAAAATAAACAACAAAATTGCCTTAAAATGAAAGTATTTTTTGATACAATTTGAATAAAATTTCAACGCCAGCGTATGCTTTGGAAATAATAATACAGGACTCCAAAACACAGATAAGAAAAAGGTCATGTTCGTCCTTCCGTCCTTCCAGTCATACATTTTTATTGTTTTTGTTTTGCCTCCCATCTTACAAATATTGATAGTTTTGGTCGAAATTTTGTACAAACATATATTTGAGTAATAAGCAATTTATGTTACAATAAGTTTTGGGTAAATTCGAGTCAACAATCGAGGGGGTTGCGTGGGAAGAGAAAACAGCCAAACAGATTTTCTCAAAAACAGGCCCGACGATTTTTTTGTTATGTTGAGTCTATGATTTGGTGGAGTTATATTGTTTATATTGTTATGCTTATGACCAATTGTAATATTGGGGAAAGAGTCTCCCAATTTAACAAAACCTGTGACATCTGTTAAGGACCTTACTCAAAATAACGGGAAATTTTTATAAAATGTAAATTGTTGGCTTGGTGGTCTATAATAATTGGTTTGGTGATCTTAAACTACATTTTTAACTTAAGGTAAGATTTTTCGAAGTGTTTTAAATTACTTTTGCATAAGTTAAACTTTATCAGTTAAAACTGAATAATATTCTAAAATAAAACTTTATTGAAATGAATCCTAAGATCACTGTTTTTATTGTTCGAAATATTATTTCGTATAAACTTAATAACTAATTTTTTAACAACCGTTTTACCAATTCGATTTGGGTCGTGAAAACAAAACTAGTTAACTAAAGATTTTGCTCTATGCAATATTTCATTCAATATTTTTTATAGAATGTAAAGTGGTAAAGTTAGGAAAACCAATTCACTGCCGCCAGAGAAAAAAAGGATAAGTAAATTTTTTATATTCAGTTTATATCGGCGCGATTCTATTTTTTTTTTTAAATGAGTGACCGGGAGATTTCCTAGTTTTCAATTTTTTTTTAATATCTTAACTCTATAAGAGCATGCCTACGGGATCCAAGAATTCCGTTTGGGAATCCTTTAATTTCCTACGCGGTCTTGAGGTAAAAGTGTAAAAAGATAAACTAAATAAATCCAAAATTGGGAAATCCCGGGATATGCAGATCATACTTTTGAGACCGCGATCCCGTTTGAGAAACATTAATGCTAACCTGCTTTTGTCATGTATGATATATCGAATGCATCATTGCATCGTCAAAAAATTGTTGCATAATTATTGAATACTAAAAAAATTGGTTAATTTGCTAAATATTTACATTGCATTCGCAACTAAAAAGTTTAAATTTCTGCACCCCTTTTAGAGTTCTTAAATCTTATATGTATTCCTAGTTTATTCAATAACTTTTAAAAATCAAATATAGCGGGAAATTTGATTTTCAAAAATCGGGATTTTTGTGAATTGGTCAGGATTTGGTTTAGTTAGGATTTTAAAGAGTCGGGATTTTATTAAATCAGAATTTTGCTTAGTCAATAATTAATTGGGTCGAGTAAGTAGTAAATTTTTGCTACATTACTTGGTACATTTGATTACAAAGGCATCACATGTCATTACATTAGTAGTAAATTAACGGGAATTTGAAAATAAAGAATTAATTTGCAGTAAATGTTTTATTAATTAGTTGCCTTTTGCCTATATAGTTCGAATCATTTTTCGTGTGTATTTCGGGTTGTGATTTTTTTTATGAAATCATTTTTAACTTTATTGGCTTCTGCGAAAGTGAACGTTTCAAATTGATAATTAATAATATAAATAATAATTAAAGTAGTAAAGGTGGAATTATATAATCTATATAATACTAATTATACAACTATATATAAGTTAAGTGAATTAATTTTAGTGGTAAGTTATAGTTCTATAACTTAAAGAAGCATGCTTGTAAAGTTGTAATGATTTGTGATGCATATTTGTGCTGTGTATGCGTATGGAGTGGCCTTTAAATAAATGATGGGATTCCTGTTCATCAATTGTAATGTAATGACTCATCAATGATCGTAAAAAATTTTAAATCTCATTTTTTTTTTTGTTTTTTTTGATGATAAATCCGGTGCTTTTTGATTGACAATTTTTTTTTTTTTTTGAGGTCGAAAGATAGCTAATAACGAGGTAGTCGATTACAAATTCTGTTACGATACAGATGTCTTAAAATCATAAATATTTTTAATTTTTTTTTTCTAAAAATTAATGTGCATTTTGCTGTGATGATAAATATATATTTAGACGGAAAGTACGTCGTTTGGTTTTTTTTTCTACAAAAAAAATCATATTCTTGTGTGTTAGTGATAAATAAACTATTTAAGGATTTTTTTGTTTTATCTTTATTCTTAATAATTATTATACTAATAGACATGATCTATAATATACAAAATAAGTGAACAATATAATTAGTGATAGTAAATTGTTAATAACTTAAGTAATAGTTTAAGGTTTATAACATTTATTGACAAAACAGTGGACAAACAAGTGGACAATATAATTAGTGATTAGTGAACTTTTAATAACTTAAGTGAATAGTTTAGTGTTTGTAACATTTATCAACAAAACAGTTAAGTTTGAGAATTCAAAATCAATTTTTTTTTTCGTAGTCCCGTAAACAGGCCTCCACTACGCGCGTGTTTTTATAGCGGAGGAGGGGCGGTTGGGAGGTTATTTCCAAATGACAATGCACCGATGTCGAAATAAGCTAAGTGTTATTTTCATATTTATTTGTTTTTTTTTTTGAATATATAATTTTCTGCCTTATTCAGTTTTACTTATTATAATCTTTGATTGTGACCCATCTTAAGATGGTCGTATAGTTTAGGTTATTTTTGGCGGGTGTTAGGTTGCGATAGAGATGCAATCGAAGTATTTTCTTTTAACTTTATTTTTATAGAGCAGTAATCTAGGTATTGGAAGGACACCATCATTGACCCACACCAAAGACTGAGCTTATTCCGGAAAATGCTGCAGGTGGTGACTCCAGCACATTCTGTGGACGGACGATCGACCGCATGGGCGATCGAATGTTACAAAGTGTTTTAATTTAATTTAATTATAAAAGAAAAGTCTAATGGAAGCAAACATTTAAAATAATGTTGATGGTGTTGGCTGTGGCGACGATTTATTAAACCCAGAAGGTACATGTATTTTACTAAAATCTGTTGCGATTGAATCAGAAGGTGTTACCAGTTAAGGTGTCCCATATATTACATACAGTTGTGATTCAAACCAACTAATACCACGTAATGAGTTCTCAGAAAATACGATTGGAATAGAAGCCGTCCAAACTCTTCTATTAAAATGGGGTGTACCGGAACTATGTGAAAATTTTAGAGGTGAATTAATAGAGTAGATACTATTTTATTCACTTCAGCACTTACTATCCGAGCCATTAGTAATTGTGATGAGAAAATCTAAGGTAACGTATATATTTGTTGCCATATAAAACCAATGAAAATTACGTTTTTAGAATTTTTTTTGTTCATAACTGTAATTCAAATAAATTTAATTATACTTGATGCAAAATTAATTGTGATTCATATTTTTGATGCATGTGTGCTATGAAAACCGCGTGGGATAAGATTCGATGCGATTTTATGAACACATTTTTGGACCACTACTGAGATGTGATAGAGACGCAATAAAAATGTTCAAATGGTCCTTGAATTATAAGTGACTAAATCACTATTTAAATAGCCAAACATAATTTTAATTTTAATTGATTTACTAAATATTTTTAATTTTTTCTGCATATCTCAAATTCTTATGCATCAAAAATATGAATCACAAATACCTTTGTATCAAGTTTAAATAAATTTATTTGCATTACAGTTATGAATTTATTTATATCATAAATTTATATCAAGTAAAACATTATTAATTATAATTGAATCAAATAAGAGAAAAAAATCCAAAACCATAATTTTCATTGGATTTAAATATGTATTAATATTTTATACTCCAGTTCAATAACAGGATATTGCTTGCCTTCAGAATATCACATTTTCGGACATCGATGTTCTGATTCCACCGAATTTAATGCGCGTTAGTGTGATGTTTAAGACTAAACCAATCGATTGGATCATTTCAGAAGTATGACATTTCTTCTTTATGTATTCAGTGTTTAAAGCGAATTAAGAGAGATCATTAGCGGATTCGGTTTCTATAGGAACATATTCGGATGAGAATTCTGTTTTATCAAACGAGTCCACTTTGCAAGAAAATTTAGTGCCCATTTTAGTTAAACAGCCATACGATTAAGTAAGTACCATTCAGTGATTTAATTGGACATAGATTATTTTCTTTTTCAAACAGAACGTTCGTAATATACTCAAATCAAATGCATAAGACCAAAAATTTCTCTCCAGAAATTCCCCATTCAATTCAGATAAAAAATAAAGCTGATATCAAAAATTTGTAGAGCACGCTATACTTAACGAAATTATAATTGGCACAAAGGATTACAATACTATTGCTAGTCAAATAGTGAAACTATTTCCAACAGAAGTAAAGGTATGTATGTGCAATGTGCGCATTGCACATTCATATACATATCTAAAAGGTACACACAAATAGACAAATCTTTATTTTTATTGTATTTACTATAAGAATTTGTTAATATTTTCTCGTCTTTTTCCTTCCCAGTTTCAAGCTCTAGACAGTAAACACTTATAATCTAATGATGGTATGTATTATAGTAAAGAGATGATTACAATTTAAATTTACGACATATGAATTAGTGCGTTTTACTTATATCACCCAAAGTTATGTGTCACATTTGCTATCTACTAGCAAGTACTTTGGCAAGTACTAGCAAGTACGGCTACTATTGGCTATATAACCAAAAAGACAATTACTTTATCAACAAATTTCTAATAATTTTCTTCATTAAAAAATAAATTAAATTGTTATTTTGTTCAAAGTGGCAACGCGGTAGAGCCAGGAGCCAACTATATACCGCTTACAATAGTAAGTTGAAAAGTTTAAGGAAAAAGGAATTATTGATTGTCATCCAAATAGTCGATGTTCAGTAAACTCTAAAACTATGGATAAAACTTTTTAAAAACTTTAGATTGCATATAAACATGAAAACATTATTTTGTTTAATTAGCAGCTTCTGCCGACAAAACCTGGCTTAAATATAATGCATAACAATTACAAGTAGTTGAATTAAAGTGGAAAAGGACATTTGCAACCAGATTTAACAACATTTTGAAGAAGACAGCAGCTGAAATATTTGACGAGTGGCCACTATTTAGTCAATCTAATGGACTGCATTTGGTAAGCCGTAGGATTCTTACAGAACTGCAAAGTTTATTATTTATTGGATTTTATCTTCCCAAGATTGATTTAGATTTTACACAGCTCTTCGGAGAAGCAACAGCATTAGGCTTGATGAAAAATTGGAAGATCTTTCAAACAAAGCTTTTAACTACTTTGAATAATCAAACAGAATATGTCAGTAAGCCCATCAAGTCATTACTTACAGAGTTATCTACCGAAAATATCGAAAAAGTTATATTATCTTGTATATTATTGCTATTAAATTAAAATTTTGTTTATTGGACTATTACATTTTCAAGCTGCTACATTATAAATTTCCGCCATCACAAAAATATATTTTAAACAAGGAGAAACGGTGGCACGTGTCTATGCTGGACGCAATTAATAGTAACGCTATCGAAGTTCATCATCAAGCAGATATTCTAACACAATATCGAAAAATAAAGGAAACCTACAAAGAGTGCAATTTGACCTTACAACCTTTATATTATATCGTTAGGGATAACATTTTGTATCAGACAGATAACTTTTTATCAGCACTTGGCTCGATTTTCGAATATCCAAAAGCAAGCCAAAATGTTTGGATATTTCTGCAGCAATTTTTTTTAATTTAAAATCTGAAGAGCCTATTCAGCCATAATTGCTCTCATAAATGAATTAAATTATAGTTAAATAACTAATATAACTTTTATAAACATTTAGAAATGATCTGAATTATCATTATCATCAAACTTTTTGTATTAAATACCCATTAAAATGTTTATTAGTTTTGCTCGTGCTTTAAAGTTTAATACTGTTAAAAATTATTACATACATTTAAAATGTATGCATAAATACCAGTCTGAATATTATTTTGTAAACAAAACAGCTGCTCACAGGTATTTTCTGATGTAAACGTATTGAAACGTCATTTGAGCAGGGTTCATGCTGAAAACGAAGAACTGATAATTCAAACTCATCAGTTTCTAGAAATTTAGTTTTTAAAATTATAAAAGATATTCATGACACATTGTTGGACCCTATAATTAAATGTATTGAAACATTTGGTTTAAAGGCGGCCGTAGAAAAAATAAAATATTTTTGTGAACATTCTTTTTCAGAAATTGACACCGAATATAAATTACTAAAATATTTGGAATGAAAACATTTATTTAAATTGCCAACTAATGGTTGGTCGCCACTTACGTATTTTTCTCTGACTAAAAATAATTGGCAAACGGCTCGTGATATTTTTTTGTACAACTACTAACATAGACAATATCACTAATTAATCTCTTTGAGAATAAGAAAAAAATTGAATTTGGTTCGTTTTTCGTTTAATACAATTTTTGGCAGATTATTTTTGTATTCCAGAATTTTTGTATTATTTATGTTTTATTTTAATAACAAAAAATTTTATTATATTTTCTCACCTTAAATTTATTAAAAGGGCAAAATTTTGTCAAAAAAGAATGAAAATATCATTTTAACTGTCAAATTGAGCATAAAATACAATTTATGCTCAAATGGCACAACGTCATGACACAAATATTGAATATTATCTCTTGACAAAATTTCAATGCGCATGCTTAAATCCATTTTTGTGTATGGATTTTGCAAAATGTACTAAAACTTGTCACGAGCAAAAGAAAATGGACCAGATTTGTTTTTTGTCATGAGAAAAATACGTAAGTGGAGACCAGCCATCAGTTCACTATTTACTATGTTAGCGATTCCATTTGTAATAAATTTTTTTTTCGAAACTGACAATCTACTAATGTTTAAGTACTGGCAAATACTAATGTTGGTTGGTTCTATTTGGAGACAAACGCATTAAAAATTTTTGAATGATAACAAAATTACAATACCCTATTTTTTGTATAATGACGACTTTGATCCGGATAATGTTTTAGCATCCCAATAAGGGGTAAATTCAATTTCTGCCTTTTACAAGAATTTCCCTACCCTACCCCAATATAAGCGTTCGGTTTTAGCTAACATTTTACCTGTTATATTAATAAAGTCAGAATATTTTAAAAAATATGAATGAGATGACCTACTTTCTTATGTAACACAAGTTTTGACAGATTTGGAACTTAACGGTTTATTAATTGATAGAGGTAGTGTCAAGACTAGGGTTTATTTTGTGTTAGGACTAGTGACGAGAGATAATCTAGGATTAAATAAAATACTTGGGTTTCGATCAGCTTTTTTAGCCCTTTCTTTTTGTAGAATTTGCAGGGCCTCAAAAGCGGAAACGCAACACTACTGTTATGAAATAAAAACTAACATGAGAACAGTTGAGAACTATACTTCTGATTTGTCACTTGAAAACCCTAAATCGACAATTCATTTCATGCAGTTAATATCTCAGTCGATATAATGCATTACCTGTTTGAAGTTGTCTTAAAAAAAACGATGTGTCTGTTATCATTTTTACATTTCATTGGAAAAAAATTCTTTTCTTTAGAGGATTTGAATGACCGAAAGCAAATATTTGACTACGGCATTTTAGATTCAAAAAATATCTCCCTTCCGATAAAAATTGAAGCTCTTTATAATCGAAGCTTAAATATGCAACAAAGTGAAACAAGTTGCTTCGTTCATTTCTTTTCTTTTATGGTGTGGGATTTTGTACCACAAAATGATAAAGTTTAGATGTTTTTCTTAAATTTACAGAAACTTGTCGACTTATGCATGTTTTGAATTCACGTGAAGTTTGTCCTAGCTCTGTCCTAAAAAAAAAAAAAAAAGTTAGGATAAAGTTAGGAAATACTTCACGCGCCTATATATTAATGTGAAGTTTGTCCTAACTTTGTCCTATAAACAAATAAAAACGTGGCTTATATTATAAGTTGCTATTTTACCTTAGCTACGAGTATTCAGGAAATATCACAGTTTTAGAAAAAGTAGGGGAATAGGGGTTAGGACAAGTCTTCTTTCATATAATGTTCATAAAAATTTCTGAATTTTCCTGGGAAAACTCTAGGAAGCGCGCCCCAAAACGGCTTATATCACAAGACACCCCTTGATCTTAGATATCCAGCAAATATTACAGTTTTGGAAAAAGTAGGGGAAGAGGGGGTTAGGACAAGCCTTCTTTCATATGATGAAGATAAAAAATAAATTCTGAATTTTCCTGGGAAAACCCTAAGAATCCCTTCCCAAAACGACTTATATGACAAGACACCCCTTAACCTTAGCTATCCAGGAAATATCACAGTCTTGGAAAAAGTAGGGGAATAGGGTGTTAGGGCGAGCTTTCTTTGAAATGATGTTATAATTTCATATATTATTAGAAGATACTGTTTTATGTCCATTATATTCATTTCAAATAAAATATAATTATTGAACACCCAGGACCAGTCTGTGATGAATATTTTTGGAATAGTAATTTTTGGATCCTGTCGACGAATTGTTTTGTTCATATCTTTAAGAACATTCGAAAAGAATCCACGTCATGCCCCGAGGTTATAAATTCCGCACCTTGAAAGTGCTATGCTACGGAAATCAACAAACAAAAATTCGACAGCCTTACGATTTTTTGCTGATGAGGAAAATCAATATGATCCCGATTTGGAAGAAACTTGGTGCAAGTAAAAAGGAAGCGTACTGCAAGATATGTGGGGAACCTAGCACAGCAGCGGTTATATCCACCTAAAAAAATTAATTTTGACAACACATGTGACATCAATAAATATCGATACTACGATAAAATGTCGGAAATTAAACGTAATTATATTTCAATACACCTTCAATAATATGCGGTGCTTTTTATACAACGGTTGTTACAATTCATTGAATGACCATAATTTTTTAACAACAGAGGTGGTGTATATTGCAATCAGCATCATCATCAAGGAAACCAATTCCTTTTGCTTGGATCATTACCAAATAAATAAAATACTAGCGAATAGCTATAAAGCGACTGAAGAAGATAAGCATCCGGAAATTCAGTTATGTAATCAGCATATGTTTGCCATTATTCCAATATGCGAAGCAAGTCAATGGAATCTAGCAATAATAGACTTCCAGGAATTTAAAATTATTATATATGATCTACTGAACCCTGGGAAATGCCTCTTAAAAATTGGTAAAAAAGTGCAGAATTTCACCCATGAAATTTAAAAGTACTTTGGAAAGCATCATCAAAATTTTGAAATTATTTCAAGAAGTTCTTTGCCACATCAAAACGATGGATATAACTGTGGCCCATTAGTTATTTACGTTGCCGACCATATAATTACTGGTAAAATAATCGAGGAACTGAATTTAGATGATCCAGATGTGAATAGTTCTGCAATAGCTGACTATCGCCTTTATCTCAAAAACATTATTGCAGAAAACTCAGAATCAATGCAAGGCAATTGTTTTTCATGTTTTGGCCAATTATATGCTACTTCGGTCAATATGAAATGTGATACCTGTAATCGATGCATGCATGTCGATTGCGTAGGAAATATTGAAATTATTAATAATAAATGTATATTTTGTTCTGATTAGAATTCTTGTGAATAATTTGGGGCGCGCTTCCTAGGGTTTACCCAGGAAAATTCAGAAATTTTTATGAACGTCATATGAAAGAAGGCTTGTCCTGACTCCCTATTCCCCTACTTTTTCCAAAACTGTAATATTTGCTGGATAGCTAAGGTTAAGGGGCGTCTTGTGATATAAGCCGTTTTGGGAAGCGCTTCCAAGGGTTTTTCCAGGAAAATTCAGAAATTTTTATGAACATCATATGAAAGACGGCTTGTCCTGACCCCCTATTCCCCTACTTTTTCCAAAACTGTAATTTTTCCTGGATAGCTAAGGTCAAGGGGCGTCTTGTGATATAAGCCGTTTTGGGGCGCGCTTCCTAGGGTTTTCCCAGGAAAATTAAGAAATTTTTTTTATGTATGATGACATGACCATAAATAATAATTAACTATAATTTCTTGCAAATTTTATTTAATTTTTTCCCTTATTGATAAGTTTAGAAATAAATCACATTGCATTTAATTTGTGTTTTCTTTATTTTCCAAATTTTCTTTTATCAATCGTATAAACTTTTCTAAAATTTCAGCCACAAATGCTAAAATTCGTTATATTGAGACTTTCTGCTTTATATACTAACACATATACATATTATTTGTTTTGGAGTTGGCTTTGACTTTCGTGTCAGCTACACGTTTTTATTTTTATTTTAAATTATTATGAAAATTTTAGATTATTAAAATTATTTTAAATATATTTGTATGTTACGAGCAAGCAGCAATTATTGATCTATGGGAGACCCACACACTACTAAGGCGGTTAGCAAAATAGTACTACAATAGCGAGAAACCAAGATACCAAAGTGATTGATGGGCTTTGCTGAGTGATGTAGTATGATGCGCATAGATTTGCCGTAACTTCCGTAACTTCAACAATATCCAGTTATATAATAAATTTATTATTTATTACATCAAAACTATTGATAATGAGCCTAAAGGCTCAAAATATAATGTAATAAATGATTAAATAAATAAATAAATAAAATAAATAAATAAAAAAATTTGAAAAAATTTGTTGTATTTAGGACAGAGTTAGGACAAACTTCACATACGTTGTTTTGAACATTTAATAATGATGACTTACAAGAATTGGAAAACCAGATAGGATAGCACAATAAAGACTACATAGTTCTTTTTGGCGAAAATCTAAAACCCAAAGCACATTTTCTTACACATTATGCCACAGTGGTTAGAACGGCGGGTCCTTTAAAAATGATGTGGAGTAAGCGAAACGAAAGAAAACACAATAAATTTAAAAAAATATGCTCAGTTTATTACATCACGTAAAAATCTTTGCTACTCTATTGTAGACAAATTATCCTTTAAACTAACTTTTTTTTTCCATTGTGACAGTGCAGACAAATTCATTCAATTTGAAAAAAGTGCTAAAACAATTTGTTTACACTTAAGGGCAATTTGGACTTAAGGGCATTCAGATTTTTTCACAAGACTTGTGGGAAGCGAAATGATGATGATTTTATGGGAAGCGAAATGATTTTATGGGAAGCGAAATGATAACGTTTTATTCAAGATAATAGAACTGATAATATGTAATAGTTCTGTTATAATAATATCTACGAAAATATGTTTTGATTACGATAGAAATTTAAATAAATTTATTTTAAGAAATAGTATAGAAAACATTAGTTTGAATGACTTATGTGAATTTGAGTGATTTGATGGATTTTTGAGTTTGATGGTAGATTAGCACTACGGTTTAAGATAATCTGAATAATCTAAGTTGTAAAATATAAACAAATAAATAATTATATTTTAATAAAATTAAAATACTACTATTTAAAATAGTACTATTACGACATTTGACTACGAACTATAATGTAATAAGGTTATATTGTAGTATATTTGATTACAAAACTAATTAATTTTAATACAAAACTAATGTATTTTACAACATTTTTAATCAGTTTTACTATAAATTCTACTACGAAGTTTTACTGTATTATATAGTGATTTTATAGTAATTACAACTGTAATGGGTTGAGATTTCGTTGCATTTGTAATCAATATTATTACATTTTCAATGGATAGAAATTGACTAATGAATAAAAAATAACGATCACTTCAAATTATCCAGAATATACTTATCCTGTACTCGTATGTTAGTATGTACTTGTATATAAAATTTCAATATTGTTTTAACCACAAAATTGTTGTCTAAATTAAAAACAAAAAGGGCAAACCTATTTCGTACCCATAGAAAAATTGAATGTAACCCCAAACCAAATAGCAAAAAAATATTCTTATATCTATTTTTCAGCAATATGTTCCCATTAATTCAAACTTTGACATTTTGGGTTGGAAATTGGTGTGTAAAGCAAAAGCAGCAACATACTAAGAACAAACTGTATACTATTAGTTAGGGATGAATAGTCAAAAGTAACGAGTTGGGAGTTTTGAAAGCGACATAAGCACACAAAAAATGTTTTGCTGGGAAAACCACAACACGAACATAATATACAAATAGATAAAAACCCCTTTTATATGAATACGTATTAAATACAAAAAAAAACTGCTAATCTAATGATTTTATGTTTTTTTGTTATTTTATTTCCCATTTAGTTTTCAGGTTTCAGTCTATCAAAGTGGAAACAAAAATATCACAATTCACCTAAATCCAAGAATTTAACAAGCATAAAAAATCAATTGACTCCCAAAAATTGTAAATTTGCCCTCGCTCTGTATACCGTGAAAATAAACCATAAGTATATGTATGTATGTAGGAATTTTTATTTTTCGCCAAGAAAATTTAAATCTCAGGCGTTAAAAATAATAAAAAAACGCGCGCGATTATTAATGATAGTCAAAGTGAAAAAAGAAAACCCTATATAGCTATGATGTCAAAATGAAAATAGTTACCCAACACAATACAACAAATCGATTATCATGTGTTGTTGCTGTTGATGTAAAGAAAAACAAATTTTCTGCATCAATTCATTTTATTGTCGTGTGAATTGTTATGAAAATTCAAGCGCGCAAGAAATCCATGAACCGGATAAAACGACAAAAGTGCTTTTGTATGTATACAAATACTTACAAACAGTAATTGGTATTTTCCTCATTCATTCCCTCTCTATATACTCGTACATACATAATATAACGTTGATGCCACATATTTTTCACAATATGTATACATGTAAAAAATTGAAAATCTGCCAGTTTTGTGTTATCTTCTAATTCTTGATGACTCTGAAAAATCACACACAATTTTCTTTCGTTCCATGAAACATTGAAGTTCATTCAAATTGAAGAAAAACAGTAACAAAATAAATATGATGCGTCAACCCAAGTGTACACGGTGTAATATATGATTTTATTTGTCATTCTTGTGTGTTATCATTTTCAAACAGATGATTTTCCATTCATTCATTCTTGTGCGTGTACATTGGCTTGGAAGAATATTTTAAATTGATTTCAATCAGTTTATTTTATGCTGGGTTTAGACGTTAAAATAATTAGCACCGCAAGTCTATTGACAATTGTTTATAGGCTCAAATATCAAATGTTTTTTATAAATTGAGTTTTTATCAAATAATTTTTGATTTTCATCATGCTAAATTTTCTATTTGAACAAGCCAGGGCAATAACTACACTATCAGCTAGTTTGGGCTAATTAAATTTGTATAATACTCATATTATGGTGCATCAAATTTTTAAATCAGCCAGGATTGTAAATTATTGTTTTCAAAACCCAAACGGGACGTTGTTACTGTTGTTAAATCTATTCAAATACTTGTTACTTTTGAGGTTTCGCTTCATTTTTGTGTGGTATTCATTAGAATGCCTTGTTTTGTAAAGAAAGGAAAATCTTCTAAAGCTTAAATCGCTTTTATGTTTAAAAAACTACGATTTAGCTATCGTAAGTGACGTGCCACTATTCGTTTGCAGTTTCTAGTCCCAAGTACTCATTTTACTTCAAATCTTTTGATTCTCTGTATCTTTTGATACGTTGTTATTGTCAAAAATTGAAATGGAACGTTGTTGTTGTCAAATTTACTGAAATTTGAAATATTTAATATTTGGTATGATCATTTTGATCATGAAATGATCACCACCCAAATTCTCTTTTTCAACATTCCAAGTGACCCGACAGGCCAGTTCAATAGTTGTCATAGACAAATCTATTGCGCTGGCCGTGCCTCCCACATTCGCCATTCTAGTTGGCCTTCCATCATTCAAGAACACCATATCGGAGTCTTGAATCAGGTCGGCCAACTGTTTTCCTCTTGCGCAATTGTCTAAACAACCCTACATGCTCGCATGCGCATTCATATCTCCACATACAATCAGGTCACTTTTATCTTTCACCCACTCAAACAATTTTTTAAAGTCACTCAAGGCGTTTTTCCTTTCATCTTCATCACGCACCTGAGTTATATACACGCTCACTAGTAACAAATTTCTTTCCAAATTCGTCTTTGAAAACAATCGAGTGTTTAGAAGAAAACGTGAATTAATGAATAACAGGAAATGGGTGAATCAATTGAATGAGATTCTCGGAGAAAATGAAATAAATCAAAGCCAGTTAGATAGTGAAATTGAACAGGTAAATAAATTGTGTACAAAAATTGTGGATATGAAAGAGATTAATGCGAATGGTTGGTGGAACAATGAAGTTCAATACTGGTATGAAAGGAAGCGAATAGCCTTGCGTGAATTTAATAGGAATAAGAGTAGTGAGAATAAGATTATGTATGGTAAAATGAATGGAAAATTGAAAAAGGCTATTCGCAGAGCAAAAAAGAAAAATTGGCGGGAATATGTGTCCCAAATGACACATAGAACCACAACTAAGGATGTATGGAGTTTGTTTAATAGGGTGAATGGTAAACATTTTAATGTAAGCAATGTGGTATGTGAAAACAGAGGAAAAGGTGAAGAATTTGTTAGAATGATATTGAATGTAAGCAATGATTTGAATGTAATAAATGGAGTTGATAGAATGAGTAAAAATGAAAGAATGGATTGTAAGTATGAATGGGGAGAGTTCCTGAGAGTGTTAGTTAGACCAAAATCTACCACTCCATGGACGAACCGAGTAAGTTATAAGATGATTCGATTGTTGAGTGACGCAGCAAAACATAATTTGCTTGAGATACTCAACAAAGTTTGGATGGGTTCAAAAATACCGGACAAATGGAAAGAGAGCAGAGTGGTTCCTATCCCTAAACGGGATAGAGATCCAAATGTGGCAACAAATTATCGAGGCATATGTATGTTAAATGTTTTTATAAAAATTTTAAATGGAATGATGAAAGAACAAATGGAAGATTTTGTGAATGAAAATAATTTGTTGCCATCGACAACATTTGGATTTCAAAAAAACCACTCTGCAATCGAGTGTGTGGAAAAGTTTGTTTGGGAAGTAAGAAAGGATAATATGAAAGCTGTTGCGGTATTCTTGGACATTGGAAGAGCTTACGATTATGTGGCTCCGTGGAAATTACAACAAATTCTCTCGAATTTTGGATTTTCACGGAAAGTATGTATGTGGATAAAAGATTTTATGACTGAGAGAAAAATCGTCGTGTCCAAATAAGAGTATTACATCTGCAAATCATTAATTGTTTGGAGGGGCGTCTCACGTTTTTAATGTCATATTTGGCTTAATTTTTTTTAAATAAAATTCTTGCCACACTTTGTGGAAAGGATTTTATTAAAAAAAAAATTAAGCCGAAATTAACTTTAACAACTTTAAAGCTTCTTCAAAAAATGAGCGATTTGTAGATGTAATACTCTTATTTGGACACGACGAAATGGTTCTGAATGGAAGTGGTTTTAGGTTGGAGGGAGTTGCAAATGTTGGACTTCCGCAAGGAAGTAGAATATCTCCAGCTCTGTTCAACCTATACCAGCGAGATACACCACATCAATGCAGACAACCAAATCGTTCTGCAATTCGCAGACGATTTTGTATTAATTGGAAAAGGGAGAAGTATTGATGTGGCGGCTCAAAGAGCGCAAAAGGGGGTCGATGATTTAATACAAAAACTTAAAATGTTGAATCTGAGAGTGAATCCTAATAAGTGTGCTTTTATGAGTTTCATAACAAACGTTGCAAATGTTAATATAAGTGTTGATAGTCACAGAATTGAACAAGTAAATGCGTACAGGTATTTGGGTATTTGGATTGATAGACGTATGAATTTTGGGAAGCATATGAAAATTTTGGCAGACAACTGCAAGGAACGTTTAAATGTGGTTTAACGGGTGAGCAAACTTAAATGGGGCGCTCATCCGAATGTGACTGACATGTTAAGGAAGGCCCTTATATCCTCCAAAATTTAATATGGTATTAGTGTGTATGGGAAAGGTTCAAAAGGGGCTTTTAGCCAATTAATGAAAGTAGAAAATGCATGTGCAAGAGTGGTATTGGGGGCGATTAACTCAACCCCAATACACACTCTGTGGTCTGAAATGGGTGATTCACCTCTTGATTACAAGAGAGAGTGGATCACAGTGAGAGAGTCGGTGAGAATGATAACTAAGAAAAATGAGTTTTGGAATGAGATGATAGTAAGATTACAAAGCAGGGCGGTGTACAAACCGACTTATCGAACTAGTATTGCACTTGAAAACTTGAACATGTTTCTGAGTATAGGCAATGCTGGTCCGCAACCCGTTCCTAATAATCTTACTGTATGTTTGAATATGGAGGAATATAATAAGGGAATGAATGAAGTTATCGCCAAAATTATGTTTGGGAAAATCAGTCAGCGGTAAGTGCAAGATGATATCGTTTATACAGATGCTAGTGTGAATGAGAATGGAGTGGGTGTTAGTGTCTTTATGGCTGGTAAGAATGTGGAAAAGTATTTTAAAGTGGACAAAAGCATCTGTATAATGAACGCTGAACTGATTGGAATGTTTGAAGGAATTAAACTGGCTGTGAATGAAGGGCAAAGGAAAATAGTAATATTTTCCGATTCCCAGAGTGGTTAATGTTTGCTAAAATGTGGAGGTGGAAGGAAAGGCAATGTGTGTGTTGATCTTATTTTTGAATGCGTTCGAGACTGTCAACGTGATGTGACCATACAATGGATCCCATCATATAGAGAGATCGAAGGGAATGAAAGAGCCGATATGTTAGCAAAAAAGGGTACATTGAATGATATGGTTCAGGAGTACGAAAGGAAGGATGCAAGAGACGTACTTCGAATGTTTCAGGTGAATCTGTGGAGAAAATGGGAGAGTGAATTTAACGAGAAAAGTCTAACGAAAGGAATGGAGTACAGAGTGCTCCGTGGTACTCCTTTAAGAATTCCGTTCTTTCAGGATCTCAAAGGAGATACGCGAATGTTGCGAACTGTTGAGAGAATCAGGCTGAACCATGGAAACTGGAAGGAATGCTTGTGGAAACGTCATTTGAGTGAGGACAAAGATTGTAAGTTGTGTGGAAGTGTGGAGGATGTTGAACACCTCATATTGGCTTGTCCCAGATATAGCCAATATAGATCTAAGTTCAACATCCTTCGGAATGCAAGAAATCTAAGTGTTTTAATGAATGAGGGTGTTTGTTTGGCTTATAAGGAAATGTATGAAGTTATTAGGATGAGTGGAATAGCAATATGATACAAAATAAGCAGTAGCCGACAGAATATGTGTAGGGAGTAATCCGGATCAATTTTAAAGATTAAACATTTTTTGGTTAAAATTGAATTAGGAATTAAAACGATGTAAATTAAAATTGTACAAATTTGAACTTTTGGCAATATGGCTCTAATTTTTATAGGAGCCAAGGCCTAATAAAAAAAAATAAAAATTAATATTTGGTAGTTTGCATCATTTTTGTGCGCTGTTTGGTCAAAGTTAAGCCTTAATTTCATTTTTCTCTCATAGAGAAAGACAGAGAGAGAGAGAAGTAGAATTATGACCAAGGCTGCATTGCATGAAAATAAATCCTGGAAAATAACTGCCATTAATGGAGTCCAATAAATTCCTTATCCTTATTCGGTATCACTTTAAAATGTTTGTTTCACTCATTTAAAAGTTCACTGAATAATTGTCGTGATCAATTAATTGCATCTGTATACCCGGAAAAACTCAAATAGGTAAAGAGCATTCTCGGTTGGTGGAGTTGATGCAGTAATGGCATTTTCCAAAGTTGTGTGGTATGTTAACAAGTTGAGGTTGTTCTGGAACAATAGTTGGTTCTAAACTCTGCTCTTTGTTTTGCATTTGGGGGACTATCAAAGTTTCTGAAAAATCTACAGCTCTAGAGGCTGTATTTTCTGAGGCGGGTTAAGCCGAAAGAATTAAGAGTTTTGAAAGTGTCTAATATATCCATCGCTGACTATTATTAAAATCAGTAAGCAACATGAACTAAATTTGTCATGGTGTGAGGCTTACCTAAAGTTGGGGAGCCCACGTATAAAAGTGCTGACTATCCAGCGAACTTTGACAATGGGTGAAATCGACTGTTCAGATGTAAGTGATGTTTAGGGGTTGAAAACACGTAAAAAGCAATTGAGAAAAAAAAAATCATGCGACGAATGCTGAAACTTATCTAAGGAGAAGATTATGTTATATAAGGAAAGACAAGAAGAACATAGTCAGCTAAACGAGGAGTGGTGGATTGTATGTATGTTGTTTTTTCTGCGCGAAAGAGAGAAAGAACCACACAAGTTCAATTTAGTTGTAGTAAAATGAAGACCATCGACCAAACGTTACAACTTGCAAGGGAATTTGGTGACGCTTCAACAAATTAATGCTAATGAGGGCTTTTATTTATATCACAAACCCGCATAAGATTCGTGTTATTGAGAGAGCATCTCACGCATGTCTTCAATGCAGTATGTCAGTACATAAACGAGAGGATTTTAAATAACAATGAAATTTATTTTCATCAAGGAGCAATATTCGGAAATTTTGGGAGCTAACATTCCCTTAGCCCTATCGTTTCAAAAATAGATTGTTAGAGGCTTTTCGAAAAGTATAAAAATTGTTAAATTGCATGATATCTTAGAAAGCAGCAATAATTAGTCAATCAGAAGTTGAACGTTGTGAAGTAAATAAGCTTCGTGACGAATGTGCGAATGTGAACTTCCTCAAGTAGTATCCTCGATTTTAGGTACAGGTGTACAGGCAAAGATACACTCCATTACATTGTAAGAACAATTTATCAAGGTATTCCTACAAGGATTGATGATATTGAAATACTTCCTGGCGAGGAACAGCATGTACAAAGCGATAGCACCACGTCTTTAGAAAGGAGACGCCAAACAAAACTTTATTCAAACCATTAAATTTTTATGGGTGCTTTCTCATGACCTTAAAGTACTGTATATACCGATGTGGGCCATTACTCAACAAAAATTTTCATATCTTGCAAAGTCATAAAATTGCAATTGAATGTAGCAAACCTTATATAGGGGTGACATACGATTTACCCATATTAAAAATTGCTCTCCAGTTTCAGAGTTTGGAAAAACCATGATTTAATAATTTATTCGTCCACCGTGGATGTCTTCATATTTATTTGACTTGTTTAATAGCTGTGGGAAAATTCATAGATAAGTGTGGTATCATCAATATTCTGATCAATGCGAATGCCATTGCAAGCGAGGTTCTGTTAGCAGTTTAATTGCTACAACAATTACAATAGATGCAAAGGTTACATCCTGGACTACTACTTGCGTGACAAAGGATACATTTGAAAAGGTTAATTGCTGATGATAATGTACTTATAAATCGTAAAATAAAGGACTATTTACTAGGTTTCACACAAACGGTAGCTGAAAGGCCAAATATTGAGCAAGATGGTATTACCGCGAATAGCAAATCTTTTTTTTGCTTTTAACCAACCGAATTATTCCCACTACATAGTATTGTACCACGAAAGATTGCTGAAAGTAAAAGAAACTCATCCAGGATTGCTAATGAGATTTGAGCAAGGATCATTTGGCATCAAAGGAACTAGAAAACCTTGTTCAAGAATACCTAAAGATTTGACAATGAAGCAAACAGCCAATGTCGATGCGTCTAATAAATTGACAGTTGTTGGTTTCATTAGCATTATGCCATCCAGATGGTTCTTTATGTAAAACGGATGAATCGGTGATACTGAAAGTATTCGAAAAAAAAAGTAAAAGTCATGAGCTAAAGAGTGTTCAAATTTGAGGTATCTTTTTAGATATTCCACCATTTATATTTTTTGTACTAGAGTACCATATATTGTTTGACAGATGACAAGTACAAACATTCCGGTAGTTAAATTGTCGCTACACGAGTGAACAATGTGTTTTCATAATTAAATCTTATTTTAAATCAAAATCGCAATGCAATTACTGTGAATGGAGCTCGATCTCGAGAGATGATTAGAAACTTTTTGTGGAGTCAATTGGAAGATACTGATGTGCAGAATATATGGTTTCAACAGGATGGTGCATCACGCCATACAGCAACGGAATCAACCGATCTTTTGAAAGAGAAGTTTAATAATCAAATAATTTTTCGAAGAACAGACATGAATTGGCCACTAAGATCATGCGATTTAACTCCATTGGACTTCTTCTCATGGTGTTTCTTGAAGAATAAAGTTTATGCGGATAATCCTTAAACTGTTCAACACCTCAAAGACAACATCATCGAGCAAATATCACTAAATGAACTATCATTATGCGAAAAAGTGACCCAACTAGCATTTCCACACGTTCGGCCATTCGACCCATTCGGCCTTTCGACATCCGGCCTTTCGACCTTTTAACATTCGGCCTTTAGACATTCGGCTTTTCAACACTTTCGACCCAATCGGACATTAGACATTCGGCCTTTCGACACATTTGGCCATACGACATTCGGCCTTCCGACCCATTCGGCCTTTCGGCGTTCGGCCTTTCGACATTCGGCCTTCCGACATTCGCCCTTTAAACATCGAACGGAATTTTTCATACTAAATACAATGAAAGAAGTTCCAATAAGGAGTCCCTTCTTAGGTAATAAGACCCTATTCCAATATCTAATATTGTCAATATCCGATCTAGTGTTACTCGAAAAATCGTTGCAAGCTTATCGTGAAATGAAGAGGCGCACACTAAGATGATTTTTCATGTATGCCATTTGAATCAGAACACCAATGTGGTTACCCACCAATACGGCATTCAGACACTGATACTCCATCATCATACAAAATTTGGATAAAAATAGGCATAGGAAGTAAAGAACGAGATTTATACATAAACGATTTGTGTACAGCACTTGGCGAGGACTTATGTAACGCGCTGCCCGCTTTCCACGGTTTCACAGGGTGTTACTATAATCCCGAATTTTTCAAGACAGGAAAAAACAGGCCCTTTACTATTTTTTTAAAAAATGAAGAGTTTATCGAAGCATTCAACAGTTTGAGTAATTAACCAGAGGATAACCCATTTAATACCGTTAGTATAGTAGAGAAGTTTGTTTGCACGGTGTATGGATTTAAAACTATAAAATACGTCAATGATCAAAAATGAAAAAGAAACTTGAGCTTCTAATATAAATGCATTTCTAAATATAGTGTTAATTATTTGTGAAATTTTGGTTTTTGTTGTGTTCATCTTTTTTAAATTTTATTATTTTATTAAATTTTATTCATCAATTCCTAAAATATTTACAAAATTTTACAATAATAAATTTAAAAATATACATTAATTTCCTTTTACAGTAAAAAATAAAATCTTAAGATACATAAAAATCTGTACATTTTTATAAAAAACAAAAAAAAAAAATCATTTTGGGAGAGATGACCAGGATGCATTCTTTAGTTAGACGAAAACAACTAGAGACGAATGATCCTTTAAGTAACATTTATCTATTTAATTAATAGTTATGGGGTTATTAATCTATAATTTAATTATTATTATCTTTTTTTGATTTAAGTATTTCTCTAGTATATTCAAATTACAAAAATACAGTTTAAATTTACAAATGTATTATGCCCTGTTAAAATCATTATTTAATAACTTTAAAGAGACATTCTATTTTTAAAATGTCAATACCGAATAGCCAATCTACAATGCTCTTTAGATACGCTGACAACTTTTTTATAGCTAGGCACAGTAACAAAAGATTTTATGTTCGTTCTAAGGTTATATCCGTAAGAATATCGAATAGATAAATTACCACTTCTAACATAAAACATTTTTAGAACCCTGTGAATATATAAATGCCTTAATGAGAGAACACGAAGACTACAAAATAATGGTCAACTACAAAGTTAACTTATTTTTACCACATATTATTCGAATTACATGTTTCTGCGCTAATAAAATTGGTTCAACCGTATTAAAATACGTACCTCCCCAACAAACAATACCATACTGCAATTTAGATTGAACGATACCATGATACACCATCATAAGAATTTTCTGGGAACACAATGACTTCAATTGGAAAATTTTGCGAATTGCGGATATCATATAATTCTGTACCCTATGTGCATGCTACTTCCAGCTACGATTCATATCAATAACTAGACCTAAATATTTTAGGGCTTTTATGGATTCAATTTTAAAACATTTCACAGAGTAGGGATAATCTAATCGGTTTGTAATAATACATCGGTCACAGTTTTGGGTACTCATTGTATGTTTTAAGCAATCTGCTGAATGATAGAAAATATCACAATCGTAAATAGTTGATCCAGTTAGTTTGAAGAAGGGAGATCGTAATTCATATCAAAATTTGTTAAAAAATGGTTATCATTAGTATAAGTGAATGCTAAATCGTCGGCGAAAGCAGTAACATTACCATTGAACTTTTGTTTAAAATTTGAGTTAATGAATATTAAAAATAGAACGGGGGTCTAAAACGGAGCCTTGAGGAACGCCTGAAACTACCAAGTGTACATCGCTAAATATACCATTCGGTTTAACACTTTAGTGTATTTTCATTAAATAACTTGAAAACCATTTAAAAGTGTTCCCTCTAAAACCAATAGCATGAAGCTTGTTTAGAAGTATTTGATGGTCAACCATATCAAACGCTTTTGTCATGTCCAAAAATATAGCAGCAGTACTTTTATTTGCATTTAAACCATCATAGACTACTTCACAAAATTTCAATAAGACCACTCCAGTAGACCTACCCTCTCTAAACCCGAACTGATAATGGCTAAAAAAAATATTTTTATTTAAAAACGATAATATTCGTTTTTTCATGAGTTTTTCAAATAATTTTGCAATCGTGGGAAGTAAAGAAATCGGCCTATAGTTGGACATCAATTTTCGGTTCCCTTTCTTAAATATCGGAATAATTTCCGCAGCCTTTAAACTAGCTGGAAAAATACCAGAATTAACACTTAAATTAAATAAATATGTTAAAACATCAACAATGAAATAAGCATTCTGCTTAATTAGACTATTAGTAATATTATCAGAAGGACATGAGTGTTTATTATCAAGAGATTGAATCATTTTATAAACTTCTATTGCAATGAAAGATTCAAAGAACAAACTATTAGGTTGACAAATTTTATAAGTTAGAAGGTCAAAACTGTTACATGAGCATGTTTCAGAACGCAATGTTGGTATTGAATTGGTAGCACAATTAACAAATTAATCATTGAAGTTATTCGCAATATCAACACGGTTTTGAATTATACACAAATAATAAAACACGTCCGTTAGTGTATGAAATGCGATCTAGCCATTACAAGTGAGAACTTTTTAGTTTGCAGATGTTTATGTAAGAAAGTTGTGCACTAAAAATTTTTGAGTTTGAGAAAAGCTGCATTTTAATTAATAAGCGGCTGTGAAAACATTTGTTGGTCACTTTTGTTAACATTGCAAATTCATATATAATTATTTGAATTGACAGAATTGCAATAAATCAGCCAATTGTTCAAGATGGTGTTAAAGATGACAGTGTGACTGGTGACTTCAATCAAGCTTGTGCAACGAAGACGTCTACTCAGCTTGCTGCCGTTGAACTTCAGACAGCAAGTGCAAATATGTTTGTGGAAGTTAGCAGTACCAATTCTGTTATCGTAGAAATTAGGGCTTGTCCATTACCGGACTTTTTACATTCCCGGGAAACGGGATTGTGATTTTCTGATCCGCGGGAATTCCCGGGATTCGGGACATGACAAATTTTTAATGCAATACATCATTATTTATGAAAATTCAAAATATTTAAATTTTAGGTCGAAGAAGGTAAAGGAAAAAATTAAGTAATATTTAAAATGAAAAAAAAAATGTGATATAATGATTTAACCACATAATCGGCTGATTTCGTTCTCCCTTCAAGGGAAAACTTCTCGCGGAAAAAATGAAATTTAAAATATCAGCGTTGATTTTACTCAACATATAAGTTTTTATAATATTCGTTCATCCCAACAGTTTGTGGAACTAAATGCGTCCAATGACGATGTAATTTACATTAGAAACTCACCGCGTTTTGGAAAATTCCTCTCATTTTTGGTGGATATCGGCTTGATAGTGGGTTGTTTGTCCATTTCTGGTTTAAATTTAACATCTTACTTTACACTTTTACACAGTGCGATACTTTGTTTTAAACTGAATTCTTTTTCTTTGTGTGCACTTCAAATCGTACTAACACATTACCTCTGCAATATTGCCTTCCAAAATAGGCATCATCAATAATTTCCTTTGTTCCCAACTCTGGATATTGGAGGAATTTTATTAACAAGGCAACTTCTTTATTTATTGTAATTCCTAATTTTTCTTTTAGAAGTTTTAACCTGTGGTCAAGCCTATTCTTTTAAATTTACAAAGAATAATGCTGAAGTCGCTTCAGCTGAAACGGGAATATTTTAATTTCCTTAATTCCTGGAAATTCTGTTCCGGGAAATCCCGGGATGCAAGCCATAGTAAAGAACAATACCCCAGATTATTGTACCGAATACAGTAAAATGAAACTTCCTTCAGCAACGCAAAATTATTCGTCCTCCACAAGAACCTTTGCTGAGGTCGCATCATCCTCACTGAATTGCTATGCTGTTTTGCCTGAGGTTAATATAAAGCTTCGTCAACATTAGAGTACCAAACCAAATTGTGGTATTAAACATTTTAATGTGAATTTTGGGGTAATGACAGTTATACGACGTTATGGTTACACCTTTCTAAATTCAATCCTCATCCTCGCGATGTTGAATCTTTGAAATTTGTTTGCTACAAATTGGGCATAAAAGCAGATTTATGGGTTAAGGCTCTTAACCCAAATGCTTGGCCGACCGGGGTACACATTCGGAAATTAATAATCAAAATTTTCGGACAACATTGCCTCCACGAGTGAAGTTTCGGACAACCGGTATAGCCAACAGTACAACACGTTAAGTTCTAACAACTTGTATGGTAGTAAAATTGATCCAAGCTATAATCTGCAGGTAAATGTAAATGGTTCTATAAAATTTGGCCGTTTAAATGTGCGTAGTTTTGTTAAACATTTTAATGAAATTACTTCTGTTAGAATTATACAAATTTGATTTTCTTCCTTTAATTGAAACCCTTCTTAACAGTAAAATTACAAACAAGTTGCTTCGAATTAACAATTTGAAACTAATATGTTTTGATCGTATTAATAATACGCGATTGGGTGGGGTTGGTATTTATTTTCGGTCTACTCTGCGGTCAGCAAATTATTCTCTGGTTAAGGTTGAAGTTTTGGCATCTGTTCTTGTGAGGCGATTTGGCAAAATTCTTTGTTTTGGGTATTTATAACCCGCCGGATATACTACGAAATCCCGGTTTTCAAAATCCTGGCTTTGAAACAAATATTTTTTTAAAAATTCTGGTGAAGAAAAATTTTAATTTTGAAACGTGATTTAAATCCACACATATTTTGAATTTAGTGCAAGGTAGAGATTTGGTTTACAAAAAATATAAAAGATTTGGATTATAGCCCGATTTTGAATCATTTAAATGTTTTAGAAATAAAACTAACAAATGCATCAATCACACTAAAATATATTTTATTTTGGGAATTTCCACAAACCTAAAACAACGTGGAGAAATTTGAAAAATCTAGGTATTTCATGTAAGTCGACTGAAGCATTCGTTGACTTTTCTGCTGATGAAATTTTGGCAGGGATCAGTAATCTTAACGAATGTATAGTTGTTTTGCCTTTATCCGATTTTGATTTGATTAGTTCTGGTAGTTATAGTTTTGTTTTGAATTATGTCTATGAACGATGGCATTGAATGCAATTCGTACAGTTAAGTCTCATTCGATGGCATATGACATGGTAAACTTCAGAGTAACAAAATTATTTACTGATTTGTTTCTGTTCCAAATTACATTTATCTTTAACCAGAGTTTCACCAAATCAGTATTTCCTAATTTGTGGAAAGTGGCATCGATTATTCCCCTACCTAAAAATGGCGTAATTTCTAATATTTGTGACATTCGGCCAATTAGTATTTTGCCTGCCCTATCCAAGGTCCTGAAAAAAATTATACAGCTACAAATTCTTGAGCACCTCAATAACTATAATTACCTATGCAAATTTCTATCTGTATACAAATCTGGCCATACACTACTATTGCGCTTGTACATGTGGTTGTGCTATATTAGACAAAGCTAATACATTTTGCAATTTTAGTCCTATTAAGCTTTTCTAAAGCGTTTGATTGTGTTAATCATATCCTTTTGCTTAAAAAGTTAAAGTAATTTTATTTATTAAGTTTTCCGATTCTGCTATTTTATTGCTTCATTCTTATTTGAGTAATCGTTAACAATTTGTAAGGCTTGGTGATAATCTTTCTGGCAAAAGTGATGTAGTTGCTGGGGTGCATCAAGGGTCAATTTTAGGCCACTTACTTTTTTCCATTTATATGAATGACCTACCTTGACATATTTTAAACTGTCGATTTCATCTTTACGCTGATGATTTGCAACTTTATGTTGTTAGAAATATTTCGTCATGGGCCAATTCAACTAAAAGTGAAGCTTTATTGCTTACTAGAAATAATTCGCATGACCATACTTGGAATGACCATGTAAGTTCTATGTGGCAGCGTGTTAATTACGGCTTATATTCGCTCAGACTAAAATAATTTGCCCAGTTAACTTACGCATATATCTTGTTAAAAGTTTAATTATACCTATTTTCAGCCAAGATTCATACAAAGATTAACGGTAAACACAGTCAGCTACAACTATGTGGGTGGAAAAGTCGTCAGCTGACGCTATAAAGGTAGTGCGCTGTCTCTGAGGCAAGTTAACACTCAGCACCATTACTGTACCAGTTGACTTTTCCAACCACGTACATGCAGCTCAACCATCAATTATGTACAACTGAATATACAAATACCGTTTAGTGTTATTTCTGGGTGTAGCGACCTTGCAGTGAGGAATAATTTTCCTATATTTCTGAAGCAGGAAGGCCATTCCCATACTCTGTTAATTGGGTTATTCTGCAGGCAGCAAATGAACAAGTACTATATTGTCTATAACCTTTATAATGCTTTAAAATTTAATCTAGCTCACCAGATCTAACTAAATTGCGATAAAATCACAAATTGTTTGTCTTCATCCTTGGCACAACTTTTTAAAACTACAAATAGTCTACACCTTGGCGAATTTAAGCAACAACAACTATTTCAAAATATATTTGACGTTCATATTTACAAACCCCATAAAATGTTATTATCCACAAACCACAACTCTAATTCGAATAATAAATTTTTTTGCCGTATACAGACATCTATCATCAAACACGAAAAATTGAAAATAATTTAATATTCACACTTGCTCAACAAAAACTAAATTAAAAATCAATCAGAATTTAATGTTGAAAGATGTAATAAATTTCCGCAAGAGAAACAATAAAACACACGCGCATTTTATACGCCCCGAATTGCTGTTGATGTAAACGTAATCTCGATTTCTAAATCTAAACAATCAAGCAGATGGTCGAAATCGCATCGAAATAAAACAAAACCATAATAAAATTAGCGCCGCGTATACGATTATATCTATGTACAAGAATCTTATGGCCAACAAAATGCTTTATTTTATTGTCCTTCCCACCGAATTCGTATAGTAACGCGATATGAAGTATGAGGGTGTGAGCTGCGGTGTTTATTAAAAAAGCTTTTTATTTCCAATCCTTGGTTCATTTTTTATTTTATTGATTGTAATACAGAATATCCTAAGGATATCATTAAAACGATAAGAAAATGTTATGATAAAAGCGAGTTCCTTATATAAATTCCTTTAGATTATTGATGTACATACTATATAGTAGCATAAAAAGTTTTCATCAAATTTTCTTCTTTGTACGTATGTACGTAACTTCATAAATTTTCAATATTTTTTTATTATCACCGGTTTACGAGTATGTACGACGACGGAGATTTGTTTTGCCAGTGCTACAATATTTCGCGGATATCGCATAAAATCGCGGTGGTCAAAAAATATTGTTGTGCTAAATACAATAATGCGGTAAAAGATGTAACGTGTTGATGAAACGTAAATTATATTTAATGCATGTACTGTAAATGTATGTACATATACATATATGTTTGGGTTTGGCTACATAAAATAAGGACAATAAATTTTCTATTGGGGCAAACCATTAAAAAGGGAAGATTCATAATAAAAGTTTTTATGCCACTTTTAATAAGTATCCTTAAATTTACTGTCATCCCTTTTCGCATTTTTTGGTTGTTGTTGCTGGCCGGCTACAGCTAATATTTATTATTGATGTTTTGGACGTTTTGTATTGTGTTGTATACCCAAAAGCTTCTTTCCTTTATTATTTTTAGTGCTATAGGGGCAATTCCGAAATTTTAGGACTTTGTTTATCTTCGTAAAAATCAAAAGCTAATAGATTTTTTGATTTTATGGCCGATTTTAAGGATATTTGCTTGATATCAATGCTTTGTTATGGTTTTGATTGGAACATAACAAATTTCACTCGGATGATGTTTCCAATGAAATTAGTAGTTAGTTAATTGCTTTATTTCTTTATTATCTTGTCCGTTTGCATTTTATTTCTCGACTGACTATTGTATATAATTTAATTAAAATAGAATAAAGAAATCTTATCTTTCAAATTTATGTGAGAATGCTTTTCCTAGGTTAAGAATTGCTTATTGCGAATAACATGTGAAGATTACCGATGGTAATGATATCTGTATTATTTTGCGCGTTGTCGGTGCGCCAGCTTTATGCCAGATTGCTTATCCTATAAGGAAATTCGTCAACGATGCAACAAATCCCTTTAGATTAAATGTAAGAAACGCTAAAATATTGTTTGTACGAGTTTCAGTTTAAAGTAGACTCCTCCAGTTTGATGAGAACGACTATCGCTATTTATCGATTTGTCTTAGCAAATTTTTATGTTATTGTGTTATTAGTTGCTTTCCAATCAGCTAACCGCAAGCACCCGCTAGCAAACCGCTAGTAGAAAAGTTTTTGTCTTCGCTCAATGAACTACTCGTAACTGCTCTTGTTATTTTTCACGAGCAGTTACGCATAATTTCGCCGCTAGGGGGTTGAGTGTAGAACCACTTGATAAACTGGTTTTTTATGTCAAAAATATTTATTTTTGTTGTGACAAAAATAAAAATTTTTCTATCGCATTTGTCAGTACGTTAAAACGTCGTTGTTAAAAAAAAAAATTTAATTAAAAGTAAATATTTAATATTACTGGATATTTGAGAAATTAAACTCTTGTATACGTTTCTATTGTACGTTTTACTTTAACTATTGTGTGTAATATTCCTGCCTGTTTCCATAAATATGAATTAAAGCCTTAGTTTCGGCGAATGTCCAATTTTTTTTTATGTTCTCATTGTCTTTCATTTTCATTTTTAATTGTTCGCCGCCCCAAAGTTTTGAGAGCAATTGCAAAACATATACGATTTATAGGGTATTTTTACTCACATCATCCATTTTAATCGTTCCAATCGACCATAGCAAGGATTAAAACCTTTCTACTAGCGGTTTGCTAGCGGGTGCTTGCGGTTGGTCAATTGGAAAGCCACTATTGTGAAGTGTTTTATGTTATTTTTTAAATTCTGATTTAATGTTTAACGTTGTTTCGTATACCGTAATCAATTTCAAATTTATTTAGGTACCTACTATATTTGCTACTTATTTAATTATGGGATTATAGTTAATATTTAAAATTTTTAAAACAACAATTATTTTAATTCATTAAATCTATATGTTTATAAATCGGGGAAAAAGGGCCGGCATAGTTTGAAGTATAATGACGTGTTTTATTTGGATTCTTCCTTTTATTACTTTTCTTGTGTTTTGGTCCTACTTTAATTTTAATAATATTATATTGATAATTATTAGTTTCGGCGTCGAGTTCTGGACCCACGGAAATATACATTTTCAATGTGAGACTAATGTCCCACATTGAAAATGTATGTTTCCGTGGGTCCAGAAAAATAAAATTTTCGTAACCTAAAAAAAAAACAAGAAAGCCGAGAGGTTTGAAGTGAGGGAGACAAATGAAACCAATTTCTATGTATAAGTGGAGTGACGAAGGTAAGAAGGGAGGAGTAAGTTGGGCGACTGACGTGGCGCTAAAAAACAAAGCTTTCTACCACGAATATTACACTCGTTTGGGTTTTCACCGGTATGGGTACGAATATGGCTTTGATCAGTGTTGTGCGTCTACGTCTATTTTAAGATTGTCTACACACAAATGTCGGCAATAGCGTAGACAATAGATTTAGACGTAGATAATGTAGAAAAACCGTAGACAATTCGTAGAAATTAAATTTTTTTTTGTTGTTGTTGTTTCTCGTTAATATAAAGCACGAATGCCGCATAATTTCTTAGAATACTAAAAAACGATAGAAATATTAGATACAATTTATTTGTTAATTTTAAGCTTTTAGTACTATAAAAAAAACTATCTGTAAAATCTTTAAACATTTAAAAATTTTTAAAACTTTCAAAAATTTTATGATGATGGCTCGTTGGTTGTCCTTAGTTAAATAAAATTTTTTAAAAAAATATTTTTCTTAAACATAGTTATACATATAAAAATAAATAAACATAACATGTACATAAGATAAAATTATATGTCATACAATTTTATGTGTCCAAAATTTATTGGTCCAAAAAATCATATATTAACTCACTCATTATTTCTTCTTTGTTAAGTACATTTACAGATACACAGTGAAGACAAAAATCAACGTTGATCAATGGTCAATGTATAAAATTATTATTCGTATTGTTTACAATTTTTATTATAGGTGATCAAGAGTGTCCAGGATAATTTATAATTATTAGATTAACTTTGTGTAACGTATGAAACTTAAATAAAAAATCATAGATTTCGGGCCAATTTTACAAATTTTGTTTTCGCTTTTTATTATTGAAAATTTTAATTGTTTTTTTAAATTCATAATTCAGATTGTTATGTGGAGTTCTATGGTAGAAAAAATTGCTGTAAATAAAAAAAAAATGATTTACAGCAATTTTGTGCGGGAAAATTTGCGTGGGAAAATATTATTGATGTTTTTTTGATGTAAATCAATTTTGAGAAATTTACCTCCATCTTTCTTCCAGCAAAATTATGTTCCAGCAAGACTATGTAGCCACAAATTTTATAGTTTCCATTTTAAGTATTTTTTTTTAATAATACAACCAAAATTTCTCCTGACAGCTAATCTCACATCTAAAAAACCTGTGGTTTTGTTTCCATCACAAAATAAATTTGCTCGTACGTTCTATGGGACCCGTTTGAAATTGCTATATTTCAAAAATTCCATAGAACACGACATTAGTGTCCGTTTTAAAATTTATATTATTTCTTAAATTAGAGGAAATTTCTGCTGATTCTAATATCAATTTATTCTTCAGATACTTTTCTCTGTGAACTATTTTGATTTTATTGAAATCAAAATTATGTGCATTTTCTATTGCATGGGTGGATGTTTGTTTGTTGTTACATCTAATATCGCTCTGATGTTTTTAAACTCTAGCTCTTAATTTTTGTTTGGTTTGACCAATATATTTTTTCCACAATAACATGGAATTTCGTATACTACGTCATGTTGTTGGTCTATTGGTATTTTATCTTTAAGTTTTGAGAATGATGTTTTAACAAAATATATAACAAAAAAGTATATAACAAAAAATTATATTGGCACAAAAATTTAATATTCTAACAGAAGAATATCAAAGTCATAGTTTATAATGAAGACTTTTTAGTTAATTTAACGGACATCGAAGTGCCACAAGATATTAAAATTTTGCTTTCGTTTGGACGAAAATTTGCAGTACCCACAAATATTAAAAAATTTCCATGTTACTCCATAATAGCAAATGTTGAAGATCTAATTTATAAGGACCTTTTCCGAAATCAAAATCAAACACGAGAACTTATAGCAACAACGATCAATAAATTTATAGAACGTAACCCTAAATGTGATCCCTATAGTGATTGTATTAGCAAAGCAAATAAGAACTTAAATTATTTCTTAAAAAGTAATGAACATATTGTTATACTGAATAAGAGTAAAAAAACAGTAATAATGACAAAAAATGTATATGAAATCAAACTTATCCAGCTTCTTAGTGATACAGAAACATACGAACGACTCAATAAAGACCCCACAACTCGAGTTACTAACGAATTGAATAAGTTACTACCCAAAATCAATATAGAAATAGGTTCAAGGTTAACATCACTAGTTACAGTTAAAAATACGACCAGTCCTAGAATTTACGGTCTACCTAAAATACATAAGATTGGCAATCCGTTAAGGCCAATAGTGTCAACAATTAACTCCCCTAGTTACAATCCGGCCAAATACCTTTTCGGGGTTTTAAGAAATATTACTACTAACAGTACATTTAATATTAAAAACTCATTTCATTTAAAAAGTATAATTAACGATACGGATGATGTCCTAGTACAGTTTGATGTCGTATCCTTATTTACTAATGTACTAACCAAAATTGCCATACGAGAAGTAGAGAGGAGATTGATTGATTGATTGATTGATATGAATACACGGCCAAGCTTATGAAGCAAGAAATCCCGTGTTAGTGATGTGGTTATTAAACTGTCACACCAACTCTATAACACAGGTGAATGCTTACCTTACTGAAGATACCTAAGCACCATTACAACAAGGAGAGCACAACCACCCGCGATATCACATAAATGTGACAGCAACATGTCCACCCCTGGCCGGGTCCCACCGTGCACTCTTTCACACATAACAAAACCGAAGGATAGGATAGGATAGTTAGAAGTGACAGAATCGGCCCGGTTACAGGCACCTAGGTATAGCCGATAGTAAGTAAATTGATAGTAATTAGATAGTAAAATAGATAGCACAGGACAACACATATTAAGGAAGAGACCCCTTTAAATATTCTTAAAGCTAAATTAATTATAATTATTATTGTCAAGAACCAATATCAAAGCAACCGTACACGACGTATAATAAAATAAGGATGCCATGATAATGTATTCTAGAACGATGGAAAATGAGTTTTGTTTTGTAGGGAGTTATATTCGAACCGCCGCAACGTGAACTACTAACGTTTTAGTTCTATTTTATATTAATAAATTGTTTTGTTTTGTTATATTAAAGAATCATAATTTCTCATTCTAATTTAATTCATATTAAATTACCCCTGCCGTTCTCCGAACCTTTGCCTATCTGACAAATTCAGATGTGGGGTTTCCAAAAATTGTCAAAGTGAAATTTCTGGAATTCCTTACCAAAAAAAAAAAAAAAAAAAAAAAAAAAAAAAAAAAGAAATCGCGTAAAATAAAATTCCGCCGAAAATTACAAAAAAAAAAAAAAAAAAATAAAATGCCGAGTTTCAATCATTTAAGAGTTGAAACATTAAGAAATAAATGTAAGAATGCTGGACTACCTACAACCGGTAACAAAAAAAAGTTAATTGAGCGACTGGAAGAATCTTATAGTGACGAGGAATGCGACGCTGAGGACAAAACAATGGCTAATCGAATATTCGAGTTGGAAAAAGAAATTTCAATTTTGAGAACGTCATCAATTGCGTCATCGCCGTTTATTAACACGATTCCGAATTCTCAATCAATTTCATTTGATCCACCACACACGCAAGTTTTGTCACATCCGTTTGAATGTGTGACTTCATCACAATTTTCGTCTACTATTACTCCGACGCAACAAAGTTATTCGAGCTTACCCAGTCAGCAGTTTATAAATAACAATGCAACATCGGGCATTGTTGGACCGACACAATATTTAAATGCGAATGTGATCAATCCAGGTTGCCGTGCAACAACGAGTGTTACGTCGTCGTGTTATGTCACGGATACACTCGTAAGACCGATTTCGTCTAATTATACTACTCAACCGCTGACGAATGGAGTGTCGGGAATGGTTGGGTCATCCATTCCATATTTTCAAGCGACATCAGATCAACAATATGCGCCGAATGTTGGAGTTGGTATCCCATATTACCAGCCTGGATTATAACATGTTCCTAATCCCCCGTACGGGTTAACAAGACAACCAATGCCAACAAACAACTTTAATACAAATACGATGGATCCGATGTATAGAAACGTGCCAAATGTTGGGTTTCCAAACGTTTATCATGGCAATCCGTTCAGTAATGTGAAGGACGTTATGTCAATCCTTCCGGAATTTAATCCGTCATCGTCGTTGTCAATGAGCTCAGTCAAATTTATTCAGAAAATTGACAATCTGAAGAATGCATATTGCTGGGATGACCGAGTTGTGATTTTTGCGGTTCAATCGAAGCTGTTAGGACCCGCAAAATATTGGATTGATGGCGTTCAAGAAGTATTTGGTACGTGGCAACAATTTAAAAATAAATTTCTTCAGGATTTCCCGTGCGAGATGAATGTTGCAGACGTTCATATTGAAATGATGGAGACAAAACGTAAATTTCACGAAACACCCGAGGAGTATTATTATAAGATGTTGTCTCTGGGAAGAAAAGGTGAACTTTCAGACGATTGCATTGTTAAATACACAATAAATGGGATTAACCATGATGATTTGAAAAAGCAGATATCCAAACCATTTTCAAATTGTAACGAGTTGCTGACCGCCATCAGAGGATACGTCAATTATAATCCCATAATCCAAAGAACATCGACACCCGCACCAAAACCGTTTATTACAACGCCGAAAACTAACCCGTTCACGTCATCATTGAAACCTCAATCATCGAATTCATCCGAGTCATCAAATTATGCAAAACGGCTGATACCTAGAAATGCAGATTCCAATTCCATGATCTGCTACAATTGTTTCAACCCGGGACATTTGTCAATAAAATGCCCAGAGCCACCGAGAAGAGAACGTTGCATGAATTGCCTTCGAACGACACACCAAACCGCTGCATGCCCAGATAAACGAAAAACTATTACCGAATCGAAAACGTTTGCCAAGCCAAATGTCGCTAAAATTGAGGAAAAATCGGTACCAACCGCCGTCGTCGACGATTTCATTTCAAAAGAAATCAAAATAAATGGTAAAGAGACTTCTTCATTCGTGGACCCCGGTAGCAATCGAACCTTGATCCGTAAGTCATTCGCCGAAAATATGAAACCGAAATTTGATTGTTCCATCGTTCTTACTGGATTTGCTGGTGGTCAATACGTGTGTCAACAATTTATTGCCGCAACCATAGACGTCGATAACAATACGTACTATTCGCATGTTCTTGTCGTAGAGGACGAATTTATTTCCGAAAATGTATTGTTGGGCCGTGACATTTTGTGTAAAGAAGGAAATCGACTTGTAATCGAAGGGGACCGTTGTACAATTGAGATTACGGAAAATCTAAACATGGGAAAGGATTTAAGCGTAACCGAACAAAGTCAACTAAAATGGTTGCTGTCGTCACAGTCCGATGTTTTTGCTTCAGCAGTATCGGAGTTAGGCAAGTGTACCCTAACAAAGATGGAAATTAAACTAACCACCGACATACCGATAAATATCAAACCGTATCGTATCGCTTTCGCAAAAAGACCGATTGTTAAAAATATTGTGGACGAATTGTTACAGAACGATATTATTCGACCTTCTGATTCTCCGTACGCCTCGCCCATTGTCTTAGTCGATAAGAAGAATGGCGAAAGTCGAATGTGTGTTGACTATCGACAGTTAAACAAGATCACCGTAAAGCAGCCATACCCGATGCCTATTATCGACGATCTGTTGGCATGCCTGTCTGGAAATAAATATTTCAGTACATTGGATTTGAAAATGGGCTATCATCAGATCGAAGTCGACGATGAATCAAAGAAGTACACCGCTTTCGTAACGACAGAAGGACATTACGAATATAATCGAATGCCGTTTGGTTTAGTCGACGCACCATCCGTATTTCAAGCCATGATGAATAAACTCGTTTCGATGATAAACCCTGGAGAAGTGATTGTGTACCTCGACGATGTAGTGATCCCGAGTAAAACCGTTAAAGAGGGATTGACACGACTACACAAGTTCTTCACTGTTGTACGACAAGCCGGATTGACTCTTCGTTTGGATAAGTGTAAATTTCTTGCAACTGAGATCACCTTTTTGGGCCACGAAATTAGTGAGGAAGGAATGTTTCCCGGAGAAGGTAAAGTTTGTGCCGTCAAGAATTTTTCTCAGCCGTCGACAGTTACCGAAGTTCGACGATTTTTGGGTCTCACCGGATTTTTCAGAAAGTTTATTAAGAATTATTCATTAATTTCGAAGCCGCTCACCAATTTGCTACGGAAGTCCGAAGATAAAAACTTTAATTGGGGAGAAGCGCAGCAACAAGCCTTTTTGAAGTTAATCGAGCTTCTTTGTGACAAACCGTGTCTTACACTTTACGATCTCGCCGCTCAACACGAACTACATACCGACGCGCCTAGTGTTGGTCTCGCTGGAGTCCTATTACAATCGATAGACGGAAAGACGTGGAAGCCGGTCATGTACTATAGTCGTCATTGCACAGCTGCTGAGCAAAAGTACCACAGCTACGAATTAGAGGTTCTCGCCGTTGTGGAAAGTCTTGATCGATTCCGAGTATATCTTCTTGGAAAACGATTCCGTCTTGTCACCGATTGTTCTGCCATCGCACGTCTAAGAGAGAAAACGGAGATGATACCGAGAATCGCACGATGGTGGATGCGACTACTTGAATATGATTTCGAGACAATTCACCGACCAGGAGATCGCATGACTCACGTCGATGCATTAAGTCGATCTCCAAACGAACCAGCGAGAGAAATGGAGACTGCCGGTTTCATAATGAAAATTGGAATTGATCAGAACGACTGGCTTCTTACTATGCAGCTCCAGGACGAAAATTTGAAAAGAATTCTTGCCGTACTCAACGGCTATCAGAAGTCCGACGATGAAAAGCAGTTGAAAGAAGAATTTCGACTTAAGGATAACCGTTTATTTCGGAAGGAGGGAGGCGAACTGAAATTTGTTGTACCAAAAGCAGTTAGATTTCGGGTAGTACAACATTTTCATGATAACATGGGGCACTTTGGTATCGAGAAGACAATCGAACGAATTAAAGAAAATTTGTGGTTTCCGAAAATGCGCCGATATTTAAAATCCTATATTGCTGCATGCGTCGAATGTTGCTATATGAAAGCCAAAAAAGGAAAACCCGAAGGTCGCCTGCACTTTGGAGCAATGGAACCGATACCGTTTCGGTTGATGCATATTGACCACCTCGGACCGTTTGTGAAGAGTAAACATGGAAACACACATATTATTGCTATGTCTGACGCTTTTAGTAAATTTATAATCGTGAGAGCCGTTCGAAATACGAAAACAGCACCAGTAATAAAATTTTTGAACGACCTCACCGCTTACTTTGGACTACCGAATCGTATCGTCAGTGATAGAGGTACGTCATTTACGTCTAAAACCTTCGATGAATATTGTGAGCGTTACAATATTCAGAAAATCAAAACGGCGGTCCGAACTCCTCGTGCGAACGGACAAGTAGAAAGAGCGAACCAGACAATTTTGTCATTCATTTGTGCCTCTGTCGAGAATGTGAAAGATTGGGATGAAACACTTCGAGATTTACAGTGGACCATCAATTCTCAAAAGAATTCGACAACGGGATTCAGTCCAAATGAACTGGTGTTTGATTTTACGTTGAACGATATAATACAGAACAACTTGGTCGCTGCTTTGAACGAAGATCGTGAATTTGAGCCAGAATGCGACAGCTATCAAAAGAGAGAACAAGCTCTACAGAACATTATGAAAGAAAGAGAAAAGTGGAAAGAAAGATTCGACCGAAAACATACCGAAACCAAGAAATACAGTGAAGGAGACTTAATCGTCATCGAAAATGAAAAGTCCTCAACCGGCGAATCACGAAAGTTGGATCCGAAATTTCGTGGACCTTATGTAGTGTCAAAAGTTCTGGGAAATGATCGCTATGTGGTGGAGGATATCAAAGGCATGCAAATTAAGTCTCGAAAATTTAATTCCATATACTCATCCGACAAAATGAAGTCTTGGTGCAGTTCATCGCCTGAATTGGATGGTATCGAAGATGGAAATTGTTCTAGTGACGACGACTGGATCGAGGACGAACCAATGTCAGGTACGGCCGAACTGTCAAGAACCAATATCAAAGCAACCGTACACGACGTATAATAAAATAAGGATGCCATGATAATGTATTCTAGAACGATGGAAAATGAGTTTTGTTTTGTAGGGAGTTATATTCGAACCGCCGCAACGTGAACTACTAACGTTTTAGTTCTATTTTATATTAATAAATTGTTTTGTTTTGTTATATTAAAGAATCATAATTTCTCATTCTAATTTAATTCATATTAAATTACCCCTGCCGTTCTCCGAACCTTTGCCTATCTGACATTATAAAGACGGAAAAATTCCATTTTTAATAAATTTTTAAAACTGTGGCTTATATCACTTATTTTATTATATGAAAACACATATATAAATGAATTTTCATAAAATTAATTAATTAAAAACAATTAACTTTCTTTTTGTGATATATTATTTATTTTTAAATTCAAGACCGGTTTCGGACATTCGTCCTTCTTCAGTTCTTGTTCTATTAATGAAAAAATTTTTGTTGTTGTTTTATTTTTTCGCTTTCTATGTAAACGACATCTTGTTTTGGATTGTTAAATCAAAAATTTTATTCGTTTTTTAATTAATTTTGTCGTTTAGCATGAGTGGATCATTCCGCCGTTTGTATATTTCATATTCCTCAATTCTGTCCATTTTGTTGCCTTTATGAAGTCTATGAAGAATGTGTAAATTTGTTTCAAAATCCGTGTATGTATGTTTCTCGGTTAATAAATGTTGTGCAAAATTTGAATTACATTTTGTGGTTTTATGGGTATTGTTGGCTTCATATATATGTTCGTTGAATCGTTGTTTGAATGTACGCCCTGTTTGGCCAATATAATATTTTGGGAAATCATTACATTTTAATTTGTATACGCCGCTGTCAATTTCGTTTTATTGTATCGCTCTCAATTTGTGTTGTATTTTATTTTCTGTTTTGTACGCGATATTGTAGCCATAATTTTTTAAAATTTTGTGTAATATGTTGCTAGTGTGTTCATTATAATCTATTGTGATGTATCTTTTATTTTCTTGTTCATCAACATGTAAAGTGGTTAAATTTTGTTGTTGCATCTTACTATTTTGGTGTTTAATCGGTGAATAATGTTTGGATTGAATCCGTTCATATCAGCAATGTTGATGATAGTTTTTAATTCTTCAAAATAATCGGTGTTGTGCATGGGAATGCTGTTGAGTCTATGTATCATATGGCTGTATGCTGATATTTTATGTTGGAATGGATGATAAGAACTGTTGTGTATTGTGTGGTTTGTTTGTGTTGCTTTCCTGAATATTTTAAAAATGTGATGTCCCTCAATATTTTGTATTGTTAGATCCAAAAAAAGTGATGGTCTTATTTGTTTCGGTTTCCAATGTGAATTTTATGTTGGGGTGTATATTGTTTATGTAAATGTGTAAATTGTCTATTTGCCTTTGTGTGCCTTTGAATAATATGATGATGTCATCAACGTATCGATGCCAATATATCAGGTTGTTTTTGTATTTGTTGCGGTTGTTGTGTATATATGTTTCCTCAAAAAAGTTTAGATAAATATCGGCTAGTGCACCAGATAGGGGGCTTCCCATTGGTAGACCTTCATTTTGTCTATAAAATGTTTGGTTATGTTGAAAATAGTTTTTCCAGTTACTGAAACAATAGGAATCATTAATAATCTACTAATGAAAAATGGAGTTGACGTGAGAAAAGTCAATGAAGTCATTGTTTTACTAAATGAAATAACCAGGCAAAACTATTTTCAACATAACCAAACATTTTATAGACAAAATGAAGGTCTACCAATGGGAAGACCCCTATCTGGTACACTAGCCGATATTTATCTAAACTTTTTTGAGGAAACATACAGGGTGGCTAAAACCAAATGTTACTAACTTCACTCTGCTGTCATTTGTGTAGTTGTCATTTTCGCGCATTAATTTTTTGACAGATTGAAGTTTGGTTAGTTGTTTATATGTGGTCAATAAATAATTGTTCTAAATTAATATCTTAATAAAAAAATCGTAATGGAATTCAAACGTAATAGTGTAATTGCACTGTATTTGGGTGGAAATTCACAAACAGCAATAGTTCGTCAGCTCCAGCATTTGAATGTGAATAAAATGTTTGTGTATCGAACCATAACTCGATACAACGAAACTGGTAGCATCGCTAAACGCAACAGAGGCGGTCCTAAAAAGACAGCAACATCAAAAGAAATGATACGAAAGGTGAAGAAACGAATCCAACGAAATCCTCGTCAAAGTGCCAATCAATTAGCCGCACGTCTACATGTTTCACGATACAGCATTCAAACCATATTGAAAAATGAACTACACTTGAAGCCCTACAAGATACAAAAAGTTCAAGATCTTACGGAGGCACAAAAAAAAGTTAGGCTTGAAAGAACACGAGCATTGAAGGCCTTGGCCGAACGTGATGAGATTCCAAAAATTGTCTTTTCTGATGAGAAAATTTTCACCATTCAACAGCATGTGAATAAACAAAATGATCGTGTTTGGTTAGAGGACAAGTCCAACGATAATTTGGACACAAGAGTTGCCATGCGCAAGCAATCACCAGCTTATGTTATGGTTTGGGCTGCAGTTACTGCAGATGGACGCACTCCTCTGGTTTTCATCGAACATGGAGTCAAGGTAAACCAAGAGATGTACCGCCAAAAGATCCTAAACGATGCTTTGCTACCTTGGGCACGTAAACACTTTGGTACGAACCGTTGGACATTCCAACAGGACTCGGCACCGTCACACAAAGCTCGAGCGATACAGCAATTTTTACAAAATTGCGTTCCGCGGCTGATTTCGTCGAAAGAATGGCCACCATATTCACCAGACTTGAATCCCATGGATTTCTCCATATGGTCCATTTTGGAGAGTAAGGTGTCCACTAAAAAATACGAAAGTGTTGATGCATTGAAGTCAGCTCTTGTTCGAGAATGGAATAAAATTCCGCAAGCCCACGTTCGGTCAGCATGCAATGCTTTCTATGGAAGACTGAATCAAATAATCAAAGCCAAAGGAGGTCATATCGAGCAGTAACATGTTTTTCATAAAATGTAATATGTTTTCAACATATTCCACGAAATTTCAATAAAAAATAATCAAAATTAAAAAAATTACAGCGTTTTCATTTGGTAACACTTGGTCTCAGCCACCCTGTATATACACAACAACGGATTTTGAAACAAATTTACACATTCTTCATAGACTTCATAAAGGCAACAAAATGGACAGAATTGAGGAATATGAAATATACAAACGGCGGAATGATCCACTCATGCTAAACGACAAAATTAATTCAAAAACGAATAAAATTTTTGATTTAGCAATCCAAAACAAGATGTCGTTTACATAGAAAGCGAAAAAATAAAACAACAAAAAATTTTTATTAATAGAACAAGAACTGAAGAAGGACGAATGTCCGAAACCGGTCTTGAATTTAAAAATAAATAATATATCACAAAAAGAAAGTTAATTGTTTTTAATTAATTAATTTTATGAAAATTCATTTATATATGTGTTTTCATATAATAAATTAATTAATATACATTAATGAACACACAACACAATAAAAAGATTAGCACAAGACAGCACAATCTAACTACATTATTAGATGATCATTTCTCTGGAATCCAAGGCCGGATACTCAGGATTCCCTAAATTTAAAACTGGACTTAAAATAAAAAATTATTATTAATGTTGTAATTTCACCCCTGTCCGCTCATCATTTATTTACATGCTAAAATATTTAAGAGAAATATTTAAGAAAAATATAAAATAATAACACTTATTTCCTTATTCATGGTCCTTTTATATTTAATTAATTAATTATTACATACTGCAACAAGGATTAACATAAACATTAAAAACCATTTAAACATAAAATTTAACTTAAAACTAATCATATATTTCCTACCGAACCAGAAAAAGAAAATATGTACATAATTATAGATCCAATTATTTAAATACGAGAAGTAGAGAGGAGATGGGAGGAAATTAAGTTTACGACCGATCTTGATAAAATCACTTATGTTATACTTCTTAATTTCGTAATTGATAGTAATAATTATTTTAAATTTAACAATAATATATGTATATATAAACAAAAATTTGGTCCTGCTATGGTTAATCCATTGTCACCGATATTGGCTGATTTGGTGTTAGAAAGGCTTTTTGAAAAATGCCTTCCGAAACTTCAAAGACAGCCAACATGAGCATATTATCATAGCAATCCCGGAAAATTATATTGAAACAATATTAGAAACCTTCAATTCATTTAATAACCATATTAAATTTACAATAGCAAAAGAAAACAACAATAGTATTTCATATTTAGACATGCAACTATTTAGAGTAAATTCCAAAATTAAAACATGCTGGTATAAAAAAAGTACCAGCTCAGATAGAATATTAAACTTTCTTTCCTTTCAACCTCAATATATGAAAATAAATTTAGCCACATCATTTGCAAGAAGAGTTCTCACCCTCTCGGTCCCAGAATTCTACAATAGTAACATTGACACAATTAACAAAATATTCGCAAAAATAATTTTCCTGACAAAATAATTAAAAAAGTCATTTATATGGCCAAATCAAACAACAACAATAATTCAAATACTAACCAACCAATACAAACAGAAAATATACGATATGGTACTCTCACTTATATACCACATTTAACAGAAAAAATTATTAAGATTATTAAACCTAATGACGAAAATAATACATATGAATATAAAATAGGCTTAAAAATTCCAAACAAATTTAAAACATCATTCTCAAAACTTAAACAAAAAGTACCAATAGACCAACACAGCATGACATAGTATAAGAAATTCCTTGTTATTGTGGAAAAAAATATATTGGTCAAACCAAACGAAAATTAAGAGCTAGAGTTCAAAAACATCAGAGCGATAGTAGATGTAACAACAAACAAACAGCACTATCCACCCATGCAATAGAAAATGCACACAATTTTGATTTCAATAAAATCAAAATTGTTCACAGAGAAAAGAATCTGAAGAATAAATTGATATTCGAATCAGCAGAAATTTCCTCTAATTTAAGAAATAATATAAATTTTAAAACGAACGCTAATGTCGTGTTCTATAGAATTTTTGAAATATAGCAATTTTAAACGGGTCCCATAGAACGTACAAGTAAATTTATTTTGTGATGGAAACAAAACAACAGGTTTTTTAGATGTGAGATTAGCTGTCAGGAGAAATTTTGTTTGTATTTTAAAAAAATAATACTTAAAATGGAAACTGTAAAATTTGTGGCTACATAGTCGTAAAAAATATAAACAATTTTGTAGGTGGGGGTAAATTTCTCAAAATTGATTTACATCAAAAAAAACATCAATAATATTTTCCCGATAGAACGCACAAAATTGCTGTAAATCATTTTTTCTTGATTTACAGCAATTTTTTTTCTACCATAGAACTCCACATAACAATCTGAATTATGAATTTAAAAAAACAATTAAAATTTTCAATAATAAAAAGCGAAAACAAAATTTGTAAAATTGGCCCGCCATCTATGATTTTTTATTTAAGTTTCATACGTTCCACAAAGTTAATCTAATTATAAATTATCCTGGACACTCTTGATCACCTATAATAAAAATTGTAAACAATACGAATAATAATTTTATACATTGACCAATGATTGATCAACATTAATTTTTGTCTTCACTGTGTATCTGTAAATGTACTTAACAAAGAAGAGAGAATGAGTGAGTTAATTTATGATTTTTTGGACCAATAAATTTTGGACACATAGAATTGTGTGACATATAATTTTAACTTATGTACATAAAACTTTCATGTAGTAGTAAACGCGGAATTATTGGTATTTTTATATGTATAACTATGTTTAAGAAAAACACAATTTTTTTTAAATTTTATAAGGACAACCAACGAGCCATCATAAAATTTTTGAAATTTTTAAAAATTTTAAAATGTTTAAAGATTTTTTTAATAATTATTTTATATTGTTCTATTGTTCGAATTGTATATTTAAATTATGAATATAATAATTTATTGTTATGTCCTTGGTAATAAATAAAATTTTTTGAACACAATCATCAAAAAATAAAGATTATTTCTTCTTTTTATTAATCTTTAAATTATTCTTTTTAAGTTTATTTTTATAAAATTTTACATAAGTTATCTAATTAAATTTTAATTTGTTTAATTTAAATGTTAAACCTGAAGATGGGCATTTAGCCTGAAATATTGTGCAAAAATAAAAATTGTTAATTAGGAATAAATAACAATGTTTTTTCAATTGTATGGCTAGAACACCATGTTTAATGAACCAATATAAAGAGTTAAATTTATACTAGCCGCTTAATAAAAATTATTAAATTAAATATTTAACTGCCCAATTTCGTTCAGTTAAATATTTAGCAGAATATTTCTACAGAGTATTTCTATGTGAAAAAACCCTTAATCGGCTCGCATTGAATTGGTATTATGAAGAAGAAAGATCGGAAATATTGTTTAACTGTCGTTTAGTCCTTTTTTTTCCATCCACAAGAAAAATATTAACTTCTAAATTTGCTATAGCTGAGACAATAACGTGGGCATATCTTAAAACGTAAACAGATTTAACCGAAAATGCTTTGTAGCAGCCCTATTCCCTTAGTAGTATCGTTTGTCACGCCAAATACCAATCAAGTTTTAATATTCCTTCTAGATACCTTAGACAGCTGCTTAGTTTTTACGACAATCATACGACATTTAATGTGACTACTAGCATAGCTACTCGTCACTTTAAAATTTATCATGACAATAAAAGCCATTTTGAATGATAGAAGGAATATTAAAACTTGGCTGCTATTCGGGGGCACAGGGCCCGTCTCAATGAACATTTTAGTCTCTATGTCAGTAAGTTAGCTTTATTGATTTTTTTATAATGAAACTTTGTATCCGAAAGTTTTAAAATTTGTTGGGTAAAAATTTTGATTGTGTTAATTTTGTAAGAAAACTTGAGCGAATAGTGAACATTTAAATACCTTCCAGACCACGTATCTTTATGAAATTAATCTACAGCAAATTTGTGCATTAGGTTCATGTATCAAAAGAGTACTCTAAAATGAAATTTTGTGGTCAGATTCATTTTCTATTGTCAAATTTATTCTAGATTCTATTGAGTAAACTACTCTAATAAAACTTCAACTTCGTCATTTGGGATAGCCGTTAATATGTCGTTTGCATAACGAAAATAGAATAGCCGTTGAAAATCTAACGAATTTAGCACCAACATTTCCACATTTTCGATCAACAAATTTGCTATTATGGGACAAATTGGAGAGCCAAAATTTTGTTGCAAAATTTGGAGAAAGCCATAATTACTTTATTTATTGTTGAGATCAACAGTGCAACAAAACACAATATTTTATGTCAACTCATCAACACTACAAGCCGGAACCAATTCATTCTGTAACATGGAATAACCATACAACAGAATCATATGACAAATTTACGTAATAATTTGTTTTTTTTATAATATCACCAATACCTTTTTTTATCAAGAAAACTAATTCTGTTTTAACATGTTTACTTATTTTCATAATAATGTTCGTATCATGTCACACAACACCTTTTCTCATTAATAACTGTTTTAATATGCTTACTAAACATTAATGTTTTATTGTTTCTTTTTATTGTAAAAAAGTGTAGTTTGGATGAATGAGATTTTGTATAAAAAACGAGCAAATTAAAAATAAACGCTCAGAATAAATTTACAACTGAAACAAAGTGTTTGTTCTCAAGATTATTAAGACCCCACCAGTGGTAATCTTAATAGTCATCAATATACGGAACTCTTATATTAACAACAAGTTGTTTATTCTCGATAACCAATAGACCCCACCCGTGGTAATCTATTAGTTAACTGTAGATCAAGACTATCTTGAATTTATAATTTAAGTACAAAAGTCTAAGATTTTACATTTATTAATAATAAACAATTTTTATATTTTATTTTTACTATGACAAAATTAAAAATTTTTATTTATTTTTATTTTATTTTAATTTTAATGAAAGGCAACTTCTTCCTTATAGTGAAATAATTTTCGTCTTTATTTTGTAACGCGTGGTTTTCGGTTTCTTCCAACAAGAACTCCAAAAAAATCAGAGAAAGAAAAAACTCAAACTAACGAATATTTATCATTTTAAAACTTATACTTAAATATTTATTTTAATTATATAATTAAATTTAGAAAAAAAAAATAATCAAAATACATCAATTTATAGTATAACTAATCTAAAATTTTAAACAAAATAATTGTTTACTTAGACAAACAAATTTAAAGATATCCGCAAAGAAAAAAAATCAAAAAAAAAATAGGCAAATGGCTTGTTCTCCTTGTTTCCAGCATGACACGACATCTACGGCATTCTCGTAAAATATATAACACGTGGTCCTGTACCAAAACTCCAAGCTCCAAAAACTTGCAACACAGCAAACAAAGATAGATTACAAAATATATTTATATATTTATTGCCTTAATACAGCAAGATACAGCTTTTCCCGGTCCTCTACTCACAATGGCATACCACGGTTATCACACGTGTCTCCAGATTATTACAAAAAAAAAACACACAAAATATGGTTTTGGATTCTATTATTTGGAACTCAACAAACACAAAAAAAAAATCCACCATAAAAAAATCACTTGTACCGTAACCGCAATAAACTCGAAAGTTTTTTTTTTTTTTAGTCACTCAACTCAAAGTTATAAATTTTGTCTTTTATCACAACAAATAATCAAAAAGAAAATACATATATACTCGTACTTAGCTCAAGAAAAAAATTGTTGTTCGTCCGGCTATATAATAATGGCTTTGTTGCTTTAAATAAAACCACTCAGTTGAATTGTCCGGTGTACGTATCGATCAAAATCACGTTGGTTCAAATCACTCAAAATGTTATCCAACACAGCAACCAAATCTAAACACCAATCCAAATATCAATATCTGTTTATTCATCCAAATAGTGCTGCTCCAAAACTCGAGATGTGTCTCGTTCAAAAATCCAAATCCAAGAGACCAAATAAACCATTACAAAAAAAATTTAATTTACCAATTTTCATTCGTATTGGCCCTCCAATACAATTTATACATTCTTCTTTCTTTTCGTTCGCAATACAAATAGATAATTTGGGTTCGCGAGAGGTATATATCGGAAATATGGAAACGATAAAAATTTTCATTTCTGGAGATGAGCATAATAAAATAAAAATAATCACAATTGCAATCGTATACAAGTACTCAACAAAAAAAAATCACATTTTACCCAATAAGTACATATTTCAAATCAGTGCTTTGAAACCCAAAGCAAAACCAAATTATTTGCTAAAGAGAATGAAACTGGTCCTTTTCAACCTGCTACAATTTTAAAAATATATTTACAAAAAATATCGATTTCAGTAGTCATGCTACCTATTGCATGTTTACACAGTAAGTGAAATTAAGTTACACGGCGGAAAATAAATTATTAATTTAAGAATGGATGCTACAAATATTTGATTCAGTTTAAATCTGTGAAAAAAACGTGATTTTAGTTTAAAAACAAACTATTTTGAGCTTAATTTTTAATAAACTCTATATCATTATTAGCAGTTTGAGTTAGGTAATTCAGATAAACAGTATCGTAGGCATATAGCAAAACGTTCCCTTTCAATCTACAGGAGTGTAAGTCCTTATTATTGACATACATTAGATACTATGGGGTTCCCAAAATAAATCTGATACGGTAAAAATACAGCAACAATTAATAAACCTTTAATAATTTTACTCCGTATCAGGCTAACAATTTCCGCGCAGCAGAAATATTACCAAATTTGAGAGAATCCAACATATCAGATCACAAACATTGATTAATAAAGTCAATGCACTAAGAGCTGACCAGTTCACTAACATTTTTGATTTTAAATATTAAAATTGATTTCCTCTTATTTGGAGTAAAATCTGATAACGCCGTAATGAATTCGTCAACAGAAGGACAATTAAAATGGATTTATTCGCAATGTCAGCTGAAGATGTTTTCTGGATAAACTCAGTTACATATTTGTTAGTACTACGATAACGAACATTTCTGTTGTAGGTACTGTATTCAAAAAATTACAAAATTTTATTAGGGTGTGATTCCGGTTCACTGATAAAATGAAATGATAAATTTGATACCGTTAAAGTTAGCCGAAAGTTGCCAGCCGAAAGTGAAAAGTCGATAATGTAGATTGTGTTAGTTCATCAGAAAGGAAAGAAATGGCAATGCAGCTTGTGTAACCCAGACGAAAGTTTCCATCCGAAAGCAAAAAGTCGATAATGCAGATTATGTTATTAACATTCCAGCCGACAAAAAAAAAATTTGTTGTTATCAGCCGAAAGTAAATAAGATACATGGATTTAAATAAAATTTTCTGTAAATAAATCAGAAGAATCGTTTTTATGTGATTTGTCAATAGCTACCGAATGAAACAATTCTGTTCAAGTTTCCCGTGGGAAATCTCGGAAAATTCGAATTTCCAAAAATTATTTGAAAATTTGTATAAAATCAGCGTCTAGAATATTATGGCTGGAGATGGAATATGTTGATGTGACTTGTCAATAGCTATCGCAGGAAAAAACTTCAGTTCAAGTTTCCCGTGGGAAATCTCGGAAAATTCGATTTTCCAAAATTTTGAATTTTCCGAAATTTCCCACGGGAAAATTGAACTGAATTTTTTTCCTGCGATAGCTATTGACAAGTCACATCAATGCAATCCATCTCCAGACATAACACTCTAGCCGCTGATTTTATACAAATTTTCTAATGATTTTTGGAAAATCCAATTTTCCGAGATTTCCCACAGGAAACTTGAACTGAATTTTTTCCTGCGATAGCTATTGACAAATCACATAAAAACGGTTCAACTTCAGATGTACACTCTAGCGGTTGATTTTATTCCAATTTTGTGAATCCTTCTGATTTTCCGATATTTTCCACGACTAGGTTAAACAAAGTTTTTCACGTAAAACTATTTACAAAAGTTTTTATTGCAATCCATGTGTCCTATTTACTTTCGGCTATCAACCACCAAATTGTTTATTTTCGGCTGGAATGTTAATAACATAAGCTACATTATCGACTTTTCACTTTCGGCTGGAAACTTTCGGCTAACTTTAACAGGGTATAAATTTGATTCGGTGTAAGTAAAGCAAAAATCAGTGGTGTTCTAACCATCACTATTTTCGTTGATTGATAGTGTTCATTTCTCTCTTTTCAAGAATAAAATTGTGCACCATTTCGATTTTTGAATTATGCTTTCTTGTTTGCGATTGGCGCGTCACGGAATGACGTATTTATGAAATTTATTTGATTAAAGCAATGGCTCTTGTTAAATATAAATGTAATGTTTTAAAATCTGTAAAAATCAAACCAAGTTAAATAAAAATTTGTGGATGGAAAATAAACTAAAACAACAAATTATTAATATGTATTTTAATTTCAATTTTAATTAAATAGTGATGAACTTGATCAAACATGCCGCACGCCATTTTGATTTAAAGCTATCAAATAAAAATAAAACAATTCAAAAAATTTTTATTCTCATTATGCAAAATATTGCGAACATTTTCTGAATTTATATGCTGTATAACCTGTGCAATCCTAGAAAGATGTATAGTCACAAAGATCAGGCCGAAAAATGTTTAGGTTTGCGAGTTATGGGACTTCAAAGTTTAAAAGTGACCGGAAACTAATTTGATTTAATACGTCATTTGAATCGTCAATATTTAAAAATAAATTATATCTAGTAAGCTTTTATTAATACTAGATATTTCCATTTCTGAGGCGTTGACATTTCTCTGACGTTTTATTGACATTTTGTGATATTTCAATGCATGAAATTTCAACGATATATTGATCGGTATCATGGGATGCCTATAAAATAATATCACGCCAATAGGGTGGAGCAAGTTTAGGAGAAAGGCGCTGACGTGAAGAGGAGGTGGGATTCGGAGACAAAAGATAATTAACGTTAATTCTGATTTTGTATTTTTGTGTTTTATTATGTTGTATTCTCGAATGGCCCACAGAGATGCCAAGTACTGAATGAAGAATAATATCGGTCAATTCTGACGTTGCTCACGTAATGTTGTGAAGCGGCACAAATTTTCAGAAAAGAAATTTTTCACATTGTAGCTGCTTTCTAAACGAAGTAAATTAAATTCTTAAGGCTTTTTAACAGTATACTAGAGATGTATAACTTGATCTAATTGTTAAAGGTCGAAGATGAAAACACGTGCCAGTTCTAAATAATCTAACAATGGAACCTTTTCAACTGTCAAGCTCAAAAAGTTATAAAAACTATTCTAAGTTGTAGTACTCTGTGAGACATTACCGAAACCTTTTTCTATCGGCAACCAAGCCCTTTTTTGGGGTTAAAACTACACCTTAATTTAACCTCAAAAAACGTTTTTTTTATTCGATATATTTCGACTTCTACTCCACTTTTTTTGATAAAAAAAATTAGTAATTATTGCTCATAAAAGTACAAGTAATCGATAGTAAATTAGATTATAAGGGTTGCATCTCTATTTTGTTAGGGGATGAAATTACATGTTTTCGCAAATTATGTGGTGGTTTTAACCTCTAAAAGGGCTTGGTTGCTGATTAAAAAAAGGTTTCGTTAATGTCTCACAGAGTATTATAACTTACTGAATAGTTTTTTGTAATTTTTTGAATTTGACAATACAAAACGTTCCCTTGTAAGATTATTTCGGAGTCTGTGATTTGGCGGCACGAGAGTGGAAGATTTATATTGACGTCACCAAGTGTGATATTGGGGAAGAAGTCTCGAAGTTTAAGAAAATACCTGCCCAAAATAACAGAAAATGTTTGTAAAATATAAATGGTTGGTTTGGTGATCTTTAACCGACGTTTGGTGGGAAAAGTGTCACCCGAGGAGCCGGATAGACCCGATTTTTTTTTTTTTTTTTTTTGTGGCATAACGAATTGAGAAAAAATTTAGTATTGAACAATCAACATTTAGGCTGAGGCAGCCTAATGCATAAAGATGGGACTCCCATTTCAATTTCACTTTCTCGGGTAACCTCTGAGTGCCTATTATGAAATTTCGTTTTTTACAGCTACGAATTAAGTGAACTCAATTTACAGAGATGCAATTGTAGGAAAACGCAATTATGTATGTACGCGTTACGAGAGCTGGAAATGTCTTACAGAATCGAAAAAATTCTTTAAACTCGTTTAATACTTACATAATATTAAACACACTATCAGATGTCCAATTTTCGGATTTAGTGTAAGTTTAATTTACCTACATTGGAATTGTCTTAATAGGGATTATTTGAGATGTTGCTGACTTACTTTATATTTTATTTAATTCTTCGAGGTTTATAACCTTATTCGAGACTGTTTTGGAGCGTTGTATATTTAGGTATCGTATATGAGTTATTAAGCGAAATTTTATATACTTTCGATATTGTTCGAATTTGGTTTGGATTGAATTAGGCGTAGCGTTGGGTTAGATTGTTCAAATTAGATATTTTCAGATTTTTGAATTAACCTGCAAATTTCCTGGTTTGATTTACTTTGAGTTGCGTTTGATTAACTTTTAGTTAATTGCCATCGAGATTATTCGACGTCCTCTCTAGTTGCTTTTTATTTGTTTATAGTATTTATTACAGATCGTTACATTGTTACTGATATTTTTATTATTCAAGGTTATTCTAGAATTCTAATTTTATTCGAGATTTTCGGAATATTATAAATTTCTTGAGAATATTGCGATTATTCAAGCTCTAGAAATTTTTTTCGATAATTCAAGTTATGTTTAGAGTTGATTCAGCGTAGTATTCTGATTTGTGACCTTCCAAAGGTGAGATTCTAATTTCAGATTTTTGGATTTATCAAGATTTCCAAATTGTTAGTATTAAATAGCGTTGTATTCAATATTTTCGAGATTATTCGATTGTGAAATTTTGGTCGAGATCTTTAGTGGTTTCTCATTTTTCAAGATTATTATAAGATTTCAAATGTATTCGAGTTTTCTGCGAATATTCGAAATTTTTTTGTGAATATCTGAGCTAGAGTATTCTAGAAAAGAATAACTATTTGATCATTTCGAGATTAGTCGATCATTTCGAAATTTTGCGGGTTTCTCGATTTTCCTCGAAATTTACAACGATTTGCACTGGGTCTTGTTAATGAATTAGTGATTGTTTTCTGCAACTTTCATAGCAATGAGCTATATACTGATAAACTTGGATGATGTTGAGTTACATAGATGACATTTTTTGGGAATATTTCAAATTTTCCAGGATTATTTGTTATCAAAATTATTTTTGATGAGATTTTTGCAGATTTTTTAAATTATTAACGCTTATAGCTTCCATCATATTTCAAAAATAACACGGTTCTCTTGTTAGTCGAAAAAATTTTGAGATTAACAGACATGACTTTTTATTCTGATAATTTCAAAATATCCGATGATTAACCGATGTTTTAATTCAAAATGTTTATCCGAGAAGTGTTTACTAGAGGTATTAGTACTATCGATAAACATAGCAATTCGGGAAATAATTTGGAAAATATGCGCGAAAATTTCAAACTTTTAAAAATTTGGGTATGTTTTCATTCACTAAATTAAAAGACAAAATTCCTATAGAGCTACAAACCCCCAATGTTTAAAGACCTGTCAGACTAAAGTCTTAACTAACAGAAAAAATCTTACCTAAGGTTCTTTTTTAGTTAGCGACTGTCCATCAGAATCGGGGGTTTAGTCTTATAAAAAGTCGTTAGGAGTCTTAACGTCAGAATTGGGGGGTTAGATTCCATATTTCGGTTAAAGTGAGTAGTATTCGATTTCAAAAATTTTCATTTAAATTATAGTGTAAAATGCACCCTTGAAAATGGCGGAATATACCATCGAAACGTCGCTCATTGAACTTAATCTTGAACTTAATTTTTTAGTTTGAATATACTTAAAACAATCACTTCAAACAAAACCGCTGCTACCTTAAGCCGAACATTATAGTGCTGACATGTTTTTTTATGGTATCACTAAAGTAAACTTAGGCGTTACCCATAATGCTGGCATATCTTGTATAGTGATGGTTTAAATGATGGATATGCGCTTTCATCAAATCCATCCCACAATCTGGTCCGTGATAAAAATGTTGTCGTCCAAAACTTGCTTATAGGGTGTAAACCTGAAAATATTGACCTAAAATACTGTTTAAATGATGGCATTAATTCTTTCAATTTATTGAATCTTTGGCCTCTGTGTCTTTATTTATTAGTAATATTTGCAATCAACAATAAAATCACTGATTATTATTGTTGTTGTAAAAGATTATTATTGTTGTTGTGTTTGTTGTGAAAGATTATTATTGTTGTTTAACGGGAGTTTCAAAGACTTAGATGTACAAAGAAAGGTGTTTTGTAATTGACCAACAAAAGTTCTCCAATAGCCTAACAATTTGTAGATTACACTGCTTTGCCTTTTTAATGTTGCACCGACTTACAGTTACAGCGGCTGAATTCTTAACGGCAACTATAATTTTTGGATACTACTTTTATATAAAAAAATCCTTTAAAAAAAATTAGGTACAATTAAACTCAATTTAGTACAATATCATTTCAATCTTCAGTACAATTCAAAAAATCCATTTTCCATCAGTGGATGGGAGCATTAAACAATTAACGGTTTTTTTTAATTTGTAATTTCTAAATTTTGGTTTCTCTTAAACTGTACAAATAAAGTTTTCTCAGTTATACGTGGTCCTACGTTAATATGTAGGTCGTGTCTCGGATACAAGCTCGTCGGTTTTTTTTTAATTTAAATTAAACAAGAAAAAAAAGAGCAATTTGGCATCTGGTGTGGCATAACTAAAATTAGGAATGAATTAAATAATTCAAACTATTGGTTTGAATTATTTAATTCGTGTCGCAAGCAATTGTTATTGTAAAATTCTCATGGAAATACGACTAATATTGTACGAAATATTCTACAAGTCATTGCTTCTATACTGGGGGGGGGGGGGATGGAGTTTCCAACCAAATTTTTTTTATAATAATAATATGTTATACCAAAAAATGATACATAGAGACATACGAGTACAAAGCATCAGTAAAAAAAAAGTTGCTAACATCTTAATGAAGTTTTTTATACTGACACCAACTTATTGGGTACTGCGTTTATTCACATGCAGTAAATTATCTTTGCTTGCGTCTATACAAATATTCTGAAAAATTTTGTATTGTTTACGAGAAATAAGTGATTAAGTATCAAAATGTTCTCGAAGGTTAACCCTCGAGAATGGTTTATACCCTTGTTATTTACATCTGAGCTCTATGAAAACCAACCTAATCAGCCAAATAACCACCAAAGTTTGATTTGATTGGAATAGAGCGCTAATGTAAATAGAACCATGGTAACAAAACTTTCTCGTAAGCCAATCCTAAAATTAAGGTAACCTTAATTATGCATAAATTTTTAACTAATCATATTTTTCTTTCTTGTGTTGTCGTTCAATTTCTAGTGGAAATTATATTCAATCTAAATTAGGCAACCCGATAGGTTTGGAAAATTCATATTCAAATAAATTATAATATTACAAATATGCAAACTTCGAAAAAAAAATCTCGATTGTTTTTAAAAGGATGCTTATTGCAAAATATTCAACAGATGAGGTTGTTAAAAAATCCCAATATTCCTTAAATTTTTCAGAAGGATTTCAGAAGGTAAATATGATAATACCGCAGGATATAGTACATTTGCCAATAATGTCAAACGAGAAATATTTTTGGAATTTGCGCCCACTTAACGACAAATTTTACTTGACGAATTTTAACTTCTTTCAAACAAAAACCGAGTTGTGACAAATAAGCACAAATTATAGATTAAGCTTGATATTAAACCATTTTATTACACATATTAAAATAATGCAGCACCTTTATTTACCTACGGCCACAACTACTGCAAAAACCTTAATATATAAAATAACAATAACAACAGGTTGTAACAGTCATAATAATAATACCATTACGAAATATATCAGTTAAAAGCAAATCCGCTTTATCATAATTCATTTAATCCCATTCCTCCCCTACAAGGCATATTAAAAGTTCTTATGCAACAAAAAAATATTCGTAAAATTTATATTCCATTTATTTAACAATTCTTTAAATTCCGAACTAAGTATAATTTCTTCAACAAAAAATAAAAATTATCCTAATTTATTACAAAAAAATTGTTGTTGTTTGTGCTACACTAAATATATTTCATTTTTGTTGAAAATCTTAAGTAAAAACCATCAAGCACAGCGTAAAGCATAAAAAACACAAAAGTTTATTTATATTCTGAAATCAAAATAATAATATTATTTTGTGTATATATTTACAATATGTATATTGTACAGTGGTGTGCATAGATATAGCATCATCAGTATTAATCAAATTTAGTATTAGAGGAAGCTTTATAAATTACGAGTAGTGAAAGATGGATCTTGTGATAATCCTGGTAATACCCTAACGTAAGTAGGTCTAATCTAGTAGACTACATAAAACAATGCTTAGGCTTTTTTAATGGATTTAAATGTCTGATCAGGATGATATACATAAAAATATATATGTATCTGATCTCTGCAGGGCGAAAATCGTCTTAAAAATTTAATTTAATTTTTTATTTGACTGATTTGAAATTTATTAATTAATTTATTTAGTAACATAACTAGGATTATAAAAGTTCTGTCCATACAAGTTGGGCTCAATTGGCCAATCTAAATTTTTCGAATATATGAATATAATTATTTCGAGATTAAAGGCCATTAAGAGAAAAGGGTAAAAAGTAACTAACATTTGAAATTGGTTTCACGGGTCAAGCAAATTTCAGTTATATTTCAAGACCAAACAACCTTTGTTTTGGAACGTCAGCTTCATTGCGATAAGGAAGTGACAAACTGGAAATTAAAAAAAAAATATAAATTGTGCTAAATCGTAAAACGTATAGGTAAAGTTTTGAATTCTAGACATTTTAATGTAATTAGAGAAAAATGTATTCTCCATAGCGTCTCCCATTCTCACAAATACTGACAGTTTTGATCGAAATTTTGCACAAAGATAGATTTTAGTAATAAGCAGTTTCTGATAGCTTTTAAGCTCATTTGAGTCTATAATAGAGGGAGTGGCGGTGAAAGAGAATACTGCCAAACAGATTTTCTCAAAAACGGAACCGATGTCACCAAATTTGAAGTCATTTGAAGCATTGCGTGATGATCATTTTAACAAAAAATAGTAAAAAAGTTGTTGAACTGTTTTACGAGGTAATATATCAAAATTTTCGAAGAAAAATTTTTCTACGGCTAATACTTCTTCCAAATTCCAATATATGTGCCACATAAGTGTCTTTAAAATAAAATGAATAGGTAACCGTGTACCATGAAATTTAAATTTCTAAATTTACCTAAAACACTTTGCTGGTGGCAAATAATATCGTCATCAATTAAAAATAAAATTTTTCTAGTAAGCTTTTAAATGTAGCAAGACATTCCCATGTCTGTGACATATACACTTCTGTGATGTTTTATTGACATTTTATTTGATTGATAAATTATCTGTGAATTGCTTTAATAAAATCGCATTTAAAGGTATAATTTCGGAGTAATAAATTCACTTGGTATTAAATGTCGATGTGATAATGTTTCAATAGAATAAGTCGTGTTCTCATGCAACAGCTTTATAAATTGTGTTAAAATGCTGAAAAATAGGTAAGTTTGGCTATATGTCCTCTCTTTTAATAAATCGACATCTTAGTCAAAAATTGCAACAAAATACCTTTAAATTTATACGGAAACACCGTGGTTTGACGTCTATTGGAGGGGGGGACCAAAGTTGAGTAGATTTTTCTACCGGCTCCGTAACTATCCAGTAGGGTGCGCAGCACTTGAGCTGTTCCGGTCATGTATTAGGCAGCTGCGTGATGGGTATAATTGTGTAAGGGGTAACCTGATCAAAATTCGCAAATGTACGTGCTGCCTCCTCGTGGCAACCACTAGTAACTAAGGCCATTTGGCATATTTTGGCCATTTGGCATATGCTCAAGTAGGGGGCTAAAGGATAAATCCTTGGCTAACTACCCTAATCTCAGGTGGAAGAGCATTTGCCGATGGATGAATGGCTGATAGGTTAATCAATCCAAAGTCCAGTTTTATTTAGCCTTCCTGTAGTAAAGCTGGGTGACCTACAAGCGATTTGCAATTCCCAGCAACTCGTAAGAGTAAAATCAAACGGAAAACGGGGGGTAGAGGTAGGGATATACGGGAGTGGGATAGTCCTCTCGAAGTCCTGGGGTTAGAATGATACCGTCTTTCCTGCGGAACTACATGATGTAGTAAACATCTAGGAGGGAGAGTAATAAGCCCAGATAGTATGTATCACTTCCCAGCTGGCATTAAGAACCTGAATATTGACTGGACGGATAATAAAGCAGGGTCCAGCACAATAGATCTTTTAGGTCGCTGTGCGAGGTGGCTGATCGCCCACATGGCCCTTCAATAATAATAATAATATACGGAAACACGCAAAATACCATCGAAAATATAATGAAACTTTGTAAGTCCCATTTTCCGCTTAAATCTATTTTGTTACGTCCTATTATTTCCTTATCACTTATCATTTAAGGTAAATCCAATTTAATTTTAGTTAGAAAACTCATAATTAATCTTGCAAAAAAGTGTATTGCCGGAAAAAGTGCCAGACCGGAAAAAACAGAATCGTCAGTAGCAAACTGTGAAAATGGCGATAACGTGTACTTTACATCTATATGGAAATTCTTAATGTAAACGAAATGGCTGAAAATGTGGAGTATGAGATTCAAATTTCAGGAACCGTTCAAACCGATTTAGACATTTAAATTGAAATTGAGCCGTTAGTAAACAAACCTCTAGAATTTATTGACAACAGCACAAATAGCCCAACAGATTAAGATAAAAACTGTACAAAATCGTATGCATGGGTCAGTGTATCAAGGCTACAAACGGTCAAGGACGAATCAAATAACTTATGGTATCGAACGGCCAAATCGTAAGCTTGGTGAAATGTGTATGTCTAAGTATTGCCTGAAAAGTAAAATGAGAGGATGTTCGCAGTTTAGCCAATTAATACGAAAGAATATTTTTGCAGAGTTTTGCAAAATGAATTGGGAGGCAATACAAATGTATGTTTGTAATTTGGTGAAGGAGGTATTCAAGAAAAGGATATATGCACACGAAAACTTCGTCAAAAAGAAGCAAACCACTTTGCTATTATTTAAAGGCTAGAAATAGGAACATGTTGCAGGTGTGTCAAAAAATGTTCTTAAACACACTTGGAGTAAAAAAAAAAATGATTCGAATATGACCATGGCCTGCAAATTAATCTAGTTGAAACCAGAAAAACCAAGAGAAGAAATTAATTGCCACTGAAAAGTTTGTAAATAATGAAAAGCGGCAATCCCATATGAATTGGTTTTTCGAATCATACCCGATACTAGAATCACATTACTGTCGTGGGTGCTGGGTGGGATTCAATAGGGTAGGCGTTGACCGTTTATAGCCAATTATAAATTGGTTTATACTCCAACGTTGCAACTATGTAGAAACCATCAACTGTCTCTAGTTTACCTCCACGCGGTAGCACCTGGGCCACGTTTGTTTTGCATTTTTAATGTATCACAACGGCTGAACTTCTAGAGGCGAGTGTAATAACACTATAAAAACAAAAGCAATGGATAAAACAAACAAGGAAACTAATACCCTAGGTGGCAGACCTGATGTTCAGGAAAATCCACTCAATTCTAGGGGGGACCAAACATTGCTACATAATTCAAATGATACCAAAAATAAGCTAAGCGATATCAACGCTCAAAAGAGTAACGAGGAAGAACTTTCATTCCGAAAGGGCTCCATTACAATCAGATCACCAATAAAAAAAATATTTGCAAACAACGCAATCTCCACTGAAAAAGTAACTTCATTATCAGAACAAATGCCGAGTGCATCAACAAATATTATAAATAGCGAGGAGCTGTTAAATAAATTTCAAAAAATGGAGAAACTAATCGCGCAGCTGAGCAATGAAGTTGCTGAACTTAAGAGAGAAAACTCTACACTAAAAGAAAAGGTTAAAAATAGCATAGCTAAGGATTCAGCACGAGTTAACAATCTTTCTTCAAACCATATTCAGCCATCATCCAGTCAACATGAACATTCAAATAATTCCAACTGGTTGCTGCGGCAATTTCCAGTTTTTCAACAGAATAATAGATTCAGTGCTCTGAGTCAAGAGGATTATTGCACAGATGAGGAAGAACTGGAAAAAGAAGTTTCCGGTGCTGATAACAGAAATGCTAGGAAACGCAGGCGTACAAAAACGAAAACTCCTCTAAAAAATACTACACAAATTGTGATCAATAACACTGAACAGAAACCCCCAAAAATACCACTGCCTCCACCCATTAACGTGAGCAATATCAAAAATTTCGAACTTTTTCGACAAAAAGTAATAAAAACCACTAGTGAATCAACTAATTTTAAGGCGCTTTCAAATAGTGACATTAAAATTACCTTTCAAAATGAAAATCAGAAATGTCAAAAAATTACTGGAAGAATTAAAAAAAGAACCCAGCAACCAATCAGAAAATATAGAATATCACACCTATCAGCTGAAGAGCGAAAAGGCTTATAGAGTAGTTATCAGAGGCTTACCATCTTCCATTAGTCACGATGTAATTAAAGCAGACTTAGAAAAAATGGGACATGAAGTCGCAGGTATTACTAACATATACAAAATGGTCACAACTAATGGTGTAAAAGACAGGAAACACTTTCCATTGTTTTACATCGACTTAAAACAAAAAGACAACAATAAAGAAGTATACAACATCAAGAAACTTGCGTACTGTATAGTTAAAATTGAGCCACCTAACAAGACAAGGGACATTCCACAATGTACGAATTGTCAACAACTTGGACATACCAAGAGTTTTTGCTATCGTCAAACCAAATGCGTTAAATGTGCTGGAGATCATCACACGACAAAATGTAAAATACAACCAGATATCGCGCCTTCATGTGCTCTTTGTTAACAACAAGGACATACTGCAAATTATAAAGGATGCTGTGTATATCAGAACAAAATTAAAAGTCAACAGAATAATAGAACAAGAGTAGTACAGCGATTACAAACCAAAGCTGCTAAACCACAAATAACAATCACACCATCCACAGTTGGATTATCCTATGCGCAAATCACCAAATTATCTGCTGATGAATCAAACCAAAATAACAAACATATAGAAGTTAATAACGAGTCTAATAACTTTGAAATTATTAAAAAGCTTAGTCAAATTCAACAGACACTTGGTCACTTAACAGAAAGGGTGGCAAAACTAGAAATTAATTTCTATCCGCCTAGCAAAAAAAGTCAGCATACACACAAATGATTAACTCGTTCCTACGCATTGTAACTTGGAACGCTAATGGGCACAACCAACGAGCCCAAGAACTGGAAATATTTCTCCATACAAACAACATAGATATTGCACTTATTTCAGAAACGCATTTCTCCAACAAAAGCTTTTTTAGAATAAAGGGATTTAATTCCTACTGGACAACCCATCCTAGTGAAAGAGCCAGAGGTGGTTCAGCTGTACTAATTAAAAATAATATCAAACATAATCAACAAGAGGATATTCGAGAAAGCTACATGCAAGCAACTGTTATCTCAATCCAATATAATGGCGCAGATCTAAATATTGCGGCAGCATACTGTCCTCCACGGCATACACCAACGAAGTTACAATTTAATAACGTCTTTAATAAGCTCGGTCCAAGATTTATTATTGGAGGGGACTATAATATAAAACATACAGCTTTTGGTTCCAGGCTAATTTTTCCTGGGAAAGGAAATGCTTTGTTCAATGCCATTCATGAAAACAAATGTGAATATCTGTCTCCAAGGAGGCCAACGTATTGGCCAACGGATGCAGGAAAAATACCAGATTTGCTTGATTTCTACATCATAAAAGGTATTTCATCCAATTACACTATAGTCGAAGGAATTAACGACTTAACATCTGATCACATTCCTGTACTGTTGTCAGTAAGCGCTATATTCATCAAGAAAAAAAAGAAGCAAAACCTTACTAATAGATTCACGGATTGGGACCTCTTCAGAGAAAAACTGGAAGAGCTAGTTGAATTAAAAGTTAGTATTAAAAGTAATGAAGAATTGGAACAACAAACAAACAATTTCATTGAATACACTCGTATGGCCGCCAGTCTAGCTACTCCAGAATTAAAGGACAAAGCGGAGATTGAAGTCAAATACCCGGCTGAAATCAGGGAACAAATCAAGGAAAGGAGAAAGGCAAGGAGAATATGGCATCTCACCAGAAATCCCGCTGACAAAACCACCTTCAATCGAATAAGTAACAAAGTCAATAGGCTAATCAAAAGCTTCAAACAGGATTGCTTCGACAACTACTTAAGCGGGCTAGGTCCAGAAATGGATAAGGACTACTCGTTATGGAAAGCAACCAGAAAATTTAAACGACCTGTAGTTCGAGTACCACCTATAAGAAATGCTCAAGGCAATTGGGTTCGACATGACAAAGAAAAAGCGGAACTCTTTGCTCAACACCTAGCAACAGTGTTTCAACCCCATGACATTCAATCCAACATTGACGTAACACCTGTCTATCAACCAAATCAGGATCTTAAAAGGGTCACGCCAATGGAAATTGCTGAAGAAATCGACAAAAGTCTTAGTCAAAAAAAGGCACCAGGAATTGATGAAATATCACCGGGTCTATTCAAGGAACTTCCACGCAAAGCAATCATCATGATCACATACTTATTTAATGCCTGTATGAGATTGAAGTATATACCCAAATGCTTCAAAACGGCTCAAATAATTATGTTGAAGAAACCAGGTAAACCAGATGAAGAAGTAACATCATACAGACCAATTTCACTGCTTCCGACCTTATCAAAGCTGTTTGAAAAACTACTACTAAAACGTCTAAAGCCAATGGTAAACGTTCCTGATTTTCAATTTGGATTCAGGAATAACCACTCCACAATAGATCAAGTCCATCGAATAACTACGGTAATAGAGCAAGCGTTAGAAGAAAAGAAATATTGCCCCGCCGTATTTCTGGATGTATCTCAGGCCTTTGATAGGGTTTGGCACGAGGGATTGACATTCAAGATGAGCAAAATGCTACCACAAAACTATTGCCAGCTGCTTGAATCATACCTCTCTGATCGCCAATTCAGAGTCATCCATGAAGAAACATGTTCTGACTTTTATCCAACTCTAGCGGGAGTTCCGCAGGGAAGCGTATTGGGACCCCTCCTCTACCTTATCTACACTGCGGACATACCTACAACAAATAAAACGTTCATCGGCACGTTCGCTGACGACACTGTAATTATGTCAGTAGACGAATCACAACCAAGGGCAGTGGAAAATCTTCAACGAGCAATGAACGACGTTACTAAATGGACAATTGACTGGAAAATAGTGCTTAATGAGCTCAAATCAACCCATGTGACATTTACGCTCCGACACAAAAATAACAGTCTACACATATACCTCAATGGGGTGCAAGTGCCGCAGGCTGAATCGGCTAAATACCTTGGTCTGCATTTAGATTCAAGGCTCAACTGGAAACATCATGTGAGACAAAAAGCTGAACAGATACGATTAAAACAACGTCAAATGTACTGGTTAATTGGGCATCATTCCAAAATGAACCTGTATTGCAAAAGACTAGTCTACCAGACTATCTTCAAACCAATATGGATGTATGGTGCGCAGCTATGGGGTTGTACTCATAAATCCAATAGAGACATTATACAACGTAGCCAAAATAAATTTCTTCGAATGGTCACCAACGCTTACCGATTTGTGACTAACAGAGAAATACACAATGATCTAAAAATACAATTGATAGACGACGTCATCCGCGAATGTGCCATTAAACATGAGAAGAGGCTTCTTAACCACACCAACGTTGAGGCCGTACAACTACTGGACAGTACTAACGAAATAAGGCGGCTCAAACGAATCAAACCACATGAGCTAACCGTATGATTATTATATCTTAAGGGAACTGGATACTGGTCCAGCAGACCCACACAAGTTTATGCTTATCTCATAAGTACTAATGTCAACCTTACTAATGAATTAATAATGTTTAAGATTGTAGTAGCCATATCAATAAAGATGTTTTTAAAAAAAAAAAAAAAATTACTGTCGTAAAGATTTAAAAAAAAAATATTTACAGACGATGGGCGATAGCAAAACGGCTCTTTACAATTAAAAATAATTAAAAGAATGTATTAAGAATGAGATACAACCGCTCTCCATTACTGTGTTTAAATATATTTAAAATAATACAACAATTCAATTTTTAAGCTACATTTTTAAAGTGGGCAGTATAAATTTACCAAAATATAATGACCACAGAGCAAGAATTGATAAAGCACATAAAGAAATGCAAGCTGACCACAAATTGGCATCAGAAGGCCAAATTATAATGTTTAGAATGGATATTGAAGCTGTAAAATTATGCCCACAATTCGACGCTAGCTCACAATATTACAAAATGAAACTGCAGACCCGTAATTTCACGATTTGCAACGTAGTGACGCATAACCTTAACAAAGTGTTCTCAAATTGAGCAGAAATATTTAGAAAAAGGTCATACACAGAACCAATGCGATTCAGCCCATTTTCTAATTGAGAAAAAATTTAAACAGAATTTGTGGCATAAGCAAAAGAAGCTCGTAAAACCTCCCTCCACGTGATATCCATCATTTCAGCTTCGATTACTTTTACAACTGTGACGATTCCGACCTCAAAGAGTATACAAGTCGATTTGGCCAGGTAATAATTTACCCACTTTTATTTAAAAACAAATAATTTTATCCGATTTTATTTGCAGGTGATCCGATTGTCAAGCTATTAAGGTATCTGAAATATACACCCAACGAAGAAATAAGTTATAAAATCAATTTTGATCATGAGTACAATTCGCTATCTCAACATCGTATTTCTACATTAACGGACCGCAAACCAAATTAAATGTACTGGGAATGACTAACAGTTTCGCAAAGCAAATACAAGCCTCTATAGGATTTGAAAGGGATGTGACGTGGATATCTGTTAACTGGCTTTTTCGTAGTTTGGTTTCCCTGTGTCAATTTTTTTTTTTTTTTGGTAAATTGTTGGTCATACTCCACTACATTTCGTTAAAAATTCTCAAGGATTTCCAACTGAATCAAATTGTTAAAGGTCGAAGATCAAAAATGGCAACGGCGAATGCGATTTTAATTGCTATTCAACACGTGACATTGGGAAAGCGGTCTTTAAGAATGTAAATGTAAATGGTTGGTTTAGTTATCTGCAACAGTTGAGGGTTATTTTATAGACCTTAGGCTGCTTAAAGATACTCATATTGCTAATTTTCGCCTACTTTTATCATTTTTCAGTGTTGTAACTTAACTATTTTCAAGATAATTTCATCTCTAGATTGCAAAAAATTACCTGTAGATGATCTTTACAAGATCGAAACTAGTTGTAATTTTAAATAAATAAAAGTAAATAAATTCAAAAATAAAATTTTGGTTTTTTTATTTTTATGTAAGTGAAAACTGTTGGTGTTTTGTGATTATACGAAATAATATTAATTCTAAAACTTAGTTGAATGAAAATATCGCATAAAACAAAATGTATTTATTGATAAGAGACACATATAACTTTCTTGAAAACTTTCTTGGGATGATTTTTGGGGCCAAGTTTATTTCGGTGATTATTTGTATTAGATAAATTGAGATGAATTGTTTAGATGAATTGTTTTTAGATAAATTGGTTATAGACAAATTGGTTTTAGGTAATCTGTTGCCTTAAAATTGCCGTCGCCTCCGGGCCCTTGATCACTAAGGGTCACGCTAAATAATGGCCAATTGGCCGGATTAAGGTGTAAAGCGACCTATGCTGATAATCTACTAGGCTGGGGCCCATCTAACAAAACTCGGTCGTTAACGGAGCTCTTTGTATACCAAGCGACCTTCAGTTATAACTAACCTTACCTTCACATAAGGATCTATCCGCAAGCGGCCCTTTCTTTCTCCGGTACTCGTACGAATCGTAATGGATCTAAAAAATAAAAAAAATTAAGAACAACAGCACTCTCCAAAAGCAGGTAAAAACGAAGGAAAATATCTTTAACCAGACGGGTGGGGCTCTCTCTAGGCCTGCAAAGCTGGATGGGCCTAAATCACTAAATGCAGGAGTCAGAGAGGCGATATACCGGCCAAGAGGCGATATAGGATTCGTCGTTCGGCGTTTCAGATTCTTGATAAGTGGGTTATGACCCTCGAGTGACAGCGCACTAAGGAATAAAGGGTGTAAGTAGCTTGGTCAAGGAGCACTGTGGGCTGCGGAAACTCGGAAAGAGACCATGTGGGTAAAAGAGACCGCTCCGTTAAACGGACGAGGTTAAAATGGTCCGCAGCAAGTTTGCCAAGCTGCTGACCGAGACGAAGTCGTGCTTCCCCAAGGAAACTAAGACAAACGTATTAAGCGTTGTCTTGAGGTAGTAACCAACCGATAATTGGAAGATCTTGCAAGATGAGGAAGCAAACAGGGGAAGAATATTATATATTATGGTAATATATAGGGAGTCCCAAGTCCTCCTTGAAAAAGCAAAGGGAGTGGCGGACGGTTGACAGACGATTGACTTTGATTTCGGGTCAATCACTCTCAACGTGTACAAGAAGGAGTGGGCGGAAGCGCGCAGAGGAGGCCAATCGGGGAACGGTGGCAAACCGTGTGGGAGAGGCTGACTATAGCGTGACTAGTAAATCAAGTGATGCCGGGCTGGGGCTGGTTCATTGGGAAGAGGAGGAGAGGGACATAGTAAAGGTCTAATGTTTATGCTTAGGATAAATTAATTAACCTTCACCACTCTAAGGCTGCTTCGGCAGCTTTACTCTTCAGGATGACAAGTTTGGGTGAGGATGTCGAAATAAGAACGTGGAATGCGTATGCTCTAGTAAGTCTGGAAAGACCAGATCTTGTATTCTTGAGAAAAATAATTTAAATCTTTTCCCATTTTCCCAATACAGCAATGGTAGCACAACTGCAGCCAGCTTGCAAGTAGGCACTTGCAGATCTTGCTTGTTTCAGCCTACATAGGCATGGAAAAGAAGGTTCCTCCGGATAACCTGGAAGAGCCGATCCTCGATGCGGAACAAATGAAGGTCGGTATGGTACTGGGAGTTGATGTTAATGTTCAACACACTATCTGTCTTAGCACCGACAACAACGAAAGAACTGAACCACGTTTTGATTATTTAATGAGTTTTAACCTTTTAGTGTATAATATGGGGCGGCAATCCATATTTTTTCAGACGTGAACCTTGCCTCAAATAATATTTTTCATATAGATAAAAAAATGGAACCTCGATATTCACCCTGCTACCCGGCAAGCCTTCAGCAACCCTAGAAGGACCAACTGGAGCAAATATGGGGATCAAGTAGAGGGATTTTTGATGTCGAGGGACAGGAGATCTCCAACGACTGTAGAAGAACTGGAAGACTTAGTGGACAGCGTCACTAGCGCATGCAATCAGTTCAATAGTGCTGCTTGCACTTGGGACTCCTATGAGAAGGTACTATGGAAATAAGACAAAATTAAAAAAGGCACAAAAGGGGTCCCGGAGACTCTTCTATGGTAAAACGGAAGAGATCTCTGAAACCACTCGCCTTAGGATTTTTTTACCAAAAGCACAGCAAGTCCCAGTTATTTGGTTAAACCGGACGGGTCGTGGGGAGCTTTTAGTGGAGAGTTTTTCGAGCTTCTCTTCAAGACCCACTACACAGAGAGCTTTGACGACCTGATGGTGCATAGCAATAATCAGGAATTACTTTCAGTGCGCACGGAAGATATCGTAAGCAGGAAACGGATCCGGTGGTTAATGGCCACCAAGTTTTAAACCATATAAAACGGTTGGTCCGGATCATACTATACCAGCGGAACTTCAAAACAACTCAGTAATTATTCCTCCTTATCTGGAAGCTATTTTCGAAAGCGGTGAAAACCACACTTATCAATCCTAAGGACCTAAGAAAAACCACGATATAATCCTTTCTTTTAAAAACCTTGGAAAGGCTGTTAGATTTAATCATTAGAGGGAAAATAGGACGCAGTAAGTGGGCACCGTCTCAGCATGTATATATTTGGGGTAGATCAGCGGACACAGCTTTGCACGCCATGATGCGAACGATTGAAAAATCAATTAAATCGAAGGAGTTCTGTTTGGTGGTCTTCTTGGGTATATAGTACGCCTTTCATAATGTGAAATCAGAGGCAATGGGTATTAATTTTTGGAAGTGAACTTCCCTATGAGCAGGTTAGCAGGGATTCTCGATCCCCGCTTCAAAAATATTAATTTTACAGATACCTTAGCTGGTGTCCATGCTTTTTCATCTATCAGAAAAATAATGGACGCCTCTGATATCACGTAGAGAAAACAGCCCTCTACCTCATACGATTTCTGGAGCCATCACAAATTAGCTCACGGCCGTCGTAAAAGTCGTTTTGGCAAAGACCGAGACAAAGATGAGCTAAGTTTAGGTATATGTGACGAATTAAATGGGAAGAAACGAAAAACGTTTTCCCTCACTTGTACCGCCTTGCCAAGAAGTACCTGATAATACCCGGTATACCATCAGAAAGATTGTTTTCTAAAGCTGGAGTGATTTTAGCACAAACCTGAAATAGACTTATGGGTGACAGTGTGGACAAACTGCTCTTTCGAAAATAAAATTACTAATTATTATTTGTCTTGTCTTTCTGTTGAGTAATAAATAAATATAATCTATAAAAATATATAAACTTTGCAATATCCCTCAATATTAAAAAACTTACATTAGAAATCGGCTATGCAAACCGAAAGTGTTTTTAAATTGTACTCGATACTTAAGAGTATCAATACTTTTATTACGATACAAATATTGGCATCGATACTTTTATTATGATACTAGGAATGCGTAAAGTATCGATACTTTCGTTTCGATACCACATCCCTACGTTATACTATATTTTTCATAAAAGGGTAAATTAATTTTTTTTTCTTTTTTATAACTTTAAATCAATAAGCGGTACGCGGGTGGATTAAGTTTAAATACATACAAATTAAATAAAAAATAATTCATCACAAATATCGACAAATCGAAATTTACATTTTTCCTCCCCCCCCCCCTCTCCTCCCGCCCAAATAATATGAATATGAAAACCTAATCCTACATCAAAACAATAAATTGGTCTCAGCTAAGGCAAAATTCATTATCTGGTATAGGAAATTGTTGTGAACCCTATATTGTACATCAAGCAGAATAACATAAAATTGATTGATTTAAAGTAAATACAAAATGACAAAAAAAAAATTAAAATAGACAATAAATAAATAATTGAACAAATGGTAAAACTGTTTTAGAAACAGCGAATAATGCAAATGAAATAACTAACTAAATCATGAATCTGTGGAACGATTTCATTAAACAAAAAAAAAAAAAAAAATTGAAAAAGTTCCGCTTCTGGTGCTTGTTGCACTAAAACATAGAAAACAAATAAATACTTATCCAACAACAATAACCAAATAAATCAAAATCCCCAGAGATAAGTATATTTGGAGTGGAGCGGGGACGACGGCAAACGCGAAATAATAAACTATAAAACGGATGTTATTTATAATTAATTTTTTTTTTTTTTTTGCCATTTATTCCAGGATGCCGTTTGTTACGCTAGTATAGGTTTCTAGGGAATGGTGATGAATCCACGATGATGATAAATATTTGTTGTTGTTTTTATATTTTATTAACGTTTACTATTCATGAAAATTAAATTTTAAATTTTTTAATTTTTTTTTTTATTTTCCATTTCCTTAAAAGCTATTCAATATACGGTATGAGATATTCCTTTTCCAAGTGTATTTAGACGATTAATAGAATGAATAAAAAAATTTAATGAATACCTAGTTTTAAACAAAAGGATGCAACATTTTTTTTTATGCTAAATCAGTTTTTCCTTTTCGTATGTCACCTTTGTTTTTAGTTTATAAGCAAGAATGGATTGAATTAAAGATAGATAATAGAAATGTAGTCTGGTCTGTGTGTTTATCGTTTGAATATAAAAGGACGTTGAATTATTAAATGCAATATTAGTTTATTCAAACATCCTTTTCATTGTGAAGATACAATTTTATAATTTAATTTTAAACGGTGATATAATGGTAATTTAAAGGTTTTAGCGTTTCAGGTAATTTTAAATTTATATTTATGTTGTTGTTCTTTCTTAATGGTCTTTGTTTTCATTACGAATGGTTATGAAAGTGTCGATCTCAATGTCGATGTACAATTTTATCAATATTATCTGTACCTATACAGTGAAATTGTTTCGTCCAAGTTTGTGTTGCGACAAATTATTCTTAACTGTAGTTGATGAAAGCTAGAGAACTTACCATGGGTCGGGGAACTCTAACTTCAAAACATAGTAAAGCTGAAATTGCTCAAAATACAGTCTGTTTTATTTTGCAAGTACAGTTGATTTTATACAAAAATTAGTGCTTAGGATAAGAAATAACTGGCTCGTGGTACTGAAATATATTTTTTATTATTGGGTTTTATAAATGTATAACCTTGCATAAATTATTAAGTAATTCATATGTTCTTTTTTTTTATTAGGCTTGGCTCCTACTTAAAAAAAGAGCCATATTGCCAAAAACCCAAATTTATAATTTTCTGTTTACATATTTTAATTCAAAATTCAATTTAACTAATATTTTCCTTACTCTTAAAAAGAACCGTATTACTCCCTACATATATTCTGTTGGCTAGTATTTTTATCGTATCAAATTGTTATCACACTCACCCTAATAAATTCGTACATTTCCATATAAACCAAAAAGCCAACCTCATTCATTAAATCACTTAGATTCCTTGCATTCCGTAGGATGTTGAACTTAGATCTACAGTGGCTATATCTGGGACAAGCCAATATTAACTCACAATCTTTGTCCTCACTCAAATGACGTTTCCATAAGCATTCCTTCCAGTTTCCATGGTTCAGCCTAATTCCCTCAACCGTTCCCAATATTCGCGTATCTCCTTTGAGCTCCTTAAAGAACAAAATTCTCAAAGGAGTACTACGGAGCACTCTGTACTTCATTCCTTTCGTTTGACTTTTCTCATTAAATTCACTCTCCCATTTTCTACACAGATTCATCTGAGGCATTCGAAGTACATCTCTTGCATTCTTCCTTCCGTACTCCTGAACCATGTCATTCAATGTACCCTTTTTAGCTAACATATCGGCTCTTTCATTCCCTTCGATCTGTCTATGTGATGGGATCCATTGTATGGTCACATCACGTTGACAGTCCCGAACGCGTGTTTATGAGGGTTGTGTTAATCGCCCCCACTACCACTCTTGCACAAGCATTTTCTACTTTCATTAAATGGCTAAAAGCCATTTTCGAACCATTCCCATACACACTAATACTATATCCAATTTTGGAGGATATAAGTTTTCGTTAACATATCAGTCAAAATCGAATGAGCGCCCCACTTATGTTTGCTTACCCGTTTAACCACATTTAAACGTTCCTTGCAGTTATCTGCCAAAATTTTCATATGTTTCCCAAAATTCATACGCCTATCAATCCAAATACCCAAATACTTGTACACAATTACTTGTTCAATTCTGTGACTATCAACACTTACAATAACATTTGCAACCTTTGATCTGAAACTCATATAAGCACACTTATTAGGATTCACTCTCAGATTCAACATTTTAAGTTTTTGTATTAAATCATCTACCCCCTTTTGCGCTCTTTGAGCCTACACATCAATACTTCTCCCTTTTCCAATTACTACAAAATCGTCTGCGAATTGCAGAACGATTTGATTGTCTGCATTGATGTGGTGTATCTCGCTGGTATATAGGTTGAACAGAGCTGGAGATATTTTACTTCCTTGCGGAAGTCCAACATTTGCAACTCCCTCCAACCTAAAACCACTTCCATTCAGAACCATTTTTCTCCCAGTCATAAAATCTTTTATCCACTTTCCGTGAAATTTCAAAATTCGAGAGAATTTGTTGTAATTTCCACGGAACCATATAATCATAAGCTTTTTCAATGTCTAAAAATACCGCAACAGCTTTCATATTATCCTTTCTTACTTCCCAAACAAACTTTTCCACACACTCGATTGCAGAGTGGTTCTTTCGAAATCCAAATGTTGTCGATGGGAACAAATTATTTTCATTCACAAAATATTCCATTCGTTCTTTCATCATTTCGTTTAAAATGTTTATAAAAACATTTAACATACATATGCCTCGATAATTGGTTGCCACATTTGGATCTCTATCTCGTTTAGGGATGGGAACCACCCTGCTCTCTTTCCATTTGTCCGGTATTTTTGAACCCATCCACACTTTGTTGAGTATCTCAAGCAAATTATGTTTTGCTGATTCACTCAACAACCGAATCATACCGGTTCATCCCTGGAGTGGTAGATTTTGACCTATCTAACTCATTCTGCTAACTTCATTTATTGCATTCAAATCATTGCTTACATTCAATACCATTGTTATAAATTCTTCACCATTTTCTTTGTTCTCACATACCACAATGCTCAGATTAAAATGTTTACCATTCACCCTATTAAATAAACTCCATACATCCTTAGTTGTGGTTCTATGTGTCATTTGGGGCAGATATTCCCGCCAACTTTTCCTTTTTGGTCTGCGAATGGCCTTTTTCAATTTTCCATTCATTTTACCATACATACGAGTACATAATCTTATTCTCACTACTCCTATTCCTATTAAATTCACTTATAAGGCTATTCCCTTCCTTCCATACCAGAATTGAACTTCATTGTTCCACCAACTATTAACATTAAACTCTTTGCATAAAATTCACCAAATTCACTTTAAATATATGTATACTGTTTGTTAATACAATTTTCACTTGTACACTTTGTTTGTTTCACTTAACTGGGACACTATACTTTTTATTCAGCCGTAATTATTAAAACACAATAGAAAACGATTTGAGTAAATTTTATTTGTTAATTTTTTATAATTTTGAATTTTTTTTACTTTTATTTGGACAATGGTTGTGATGCTTCGAGAAACTGTGATTGAATGTTCTTAATCCTCTTTTTACAATTATAAATTTCTTAAAAACTAAACAGTGTACATACATACATTTTAATGTGGCAATTTACCAACCGTCGTAAAGTTGCGAACGCTATATTCCAAACCATAGATGGCATGACTTTTAATTTTATTATTATAACAAATACAAATAAAGACTAATTTACAATTATGAAATACCAAATGTCAAAATTGGCAAATGTCACTTAAGTTAAGTTATGATAAAGTAAATTAAATTATTCAATGAATTCTAATATTTTTAGGATTTCTGAAGCAACAATTACATATTCAACATAAAGCTAAGTATAATTTTTAAATACATTTGTTTATAAATTTCAATTCAAGTTTCGGTTGTTTCTATTTTTTCGTTGTAGATGCTCAGCTTTTTCAACACTCTTTCATATCCACAATTTTTGTGCACAGTTTATTTACCCGTTCAATTTCACTATCTTACTGGCTTTGATTTATTTCATTTTCTCCGAGAATCTCATTCATCTGATTCACCCATTTCCTGTTATTCATTAATTCATGTTTTTTCTTAAACACTCGATTATCATTCATGATCATTTTGATCATGAAATGATCACCACCCAAATTCTCTACTTCAACATTCCAGGTCATAGACAAATCTATTGCATATCCATGTCATAGACAAATCTATTGCGCTGGCCGTGCCTAATTAATTCATATGTTCAGCATATGTTTATCTTTTAGCAATGCAATAATATTCTCTCCGGCCCTGACCTTCGCCTGCAGTTGTGGCAATGTATTTTGATGGTTCGATTTCCCTTGGTGGTTGCATTTTATTGTTTTTCGTTCTGATGCTTGCTATTACGAATACCACGCCAAGGATCTGGTATTATAATGTTCTATCTTCATTGTATTTCCTACTGTAACTTTTCAAGATCTTGTACTTTTGGTAGGTCGTGAAATTTATATGCGAGTTCTTGCTTTAGTGAGATTAGTATCTCATTTGCTATATTGAATGTTGGTAAGAGCGATGATTGTACCTAGTAATAGAATAGCGGCCTAGCCTTAAACTAATATGCCGATATTGGAAAATTTTGCTGAGTGTGGTTGCTGCGGACGTCTGCTTGACTTTAAAAAAAAAAGCTTCATTAGCTTGCATATGTTAAATTCATTAACACTTATGCAGGTTTGCCATCCGAAAACAGACATTGAAAAATATGTATGTCGATGCAAATCTGTAACAAGAATATCAGAGCGTATCGAAATCTTAATTCTCAAACCACAACCCATGATACACGTTGGTAGCCACTCCGTGATTCGCTCCGATTAAAATTCAATCCACCAAAAACAGGCGACCCCAGTTACAAAAGAAAGATATTTGGCAAATGTAAGATTTTGAAAAGTAAGATTTAGTACTTAACCTCAAGAATACCCATTCGAGACCTTATAACGAATGAAGGGGTACTAATGGAAGTTAGTGATTTTTGATATGTGTCCTTGTATACCAACAACAACTTAATTTCAAATATCAAATAATTGACCTTCAGCCCTAGTTTTGGTTGTCATAGTCCGATTGGGCAGCATGAGTTCATGTAGTGGTTACTTGGTTGTCTGTATACTATTTGCGTTGAATGAAATCATAAAGCTAAAAATTCGTTGTTCCCCTCGCTATTTCTCCGATAATCACTTTTAGGTGGTGCTTTGTTGATTTGACACCAGCTACTCATAATCCACCGAAGTGGGGACAGGCGGGCAGGATGAATGCCATTTCACTCCATTATTGTCTGTTTGTACACTGTAACTAGTTGTAACTCCTTGTTTAAATAATTTATTCCGAGCTCGACAAGGTACCATTGTCACTGTAAATTTTTAAAGGGATTCCTCTCCTTGCCGTGAAACGTTTAAATGCTGCTATAGAAGAGCTTATGTTGTTAGATTACTCACTAGTGCCAGATGAACTGCCTTTGTTGCAAAAAAAAAAAACAAATAAGGCGACGTATCCTTTTGCTGATTTAATACCTTATAGCGACTTGCTCATTTATACATATTGTTACGGTGACACCTAGTGGGTAATAGAATAAGTTAAATGAATAGCTCAATGTTTACTGTACTAAAATGGAATTTTTCATGATAAAATTGTTACGTAATGTTTCTACGCTATTCTAACTGGAAAAGTCATGAATTTTCGAGAAGTTTGGTTTGTGTATATAACAAGGCGAACAAGATCGAATTGGATTACACCAGAGTCTCGCTATGCGTCTATTCTATGTGCGTCTATTCGCTCTTGCGTCGTCTAAAAAAAACGTTAAATTAATTAACGAATTATTATTAATAAAGTGATATTATTTATATTATTTATCATACATATTTGTTTTATTTTAAATTCTATGTGGATTCTTCCGCAATACTTTTCGGCCACAAATATTTTAAATTGTTCGATATGCGTCGCAATTCAGTTTGCGTCTCTCCGTGTGGAACCGAACAGGGACGCAAAGCGGGACCTTGGTGTATTAGTATTTGGAACGCGACCGTGTAAACTTGTAAGACTATTAGTAATATTTGGTAGGCGATAGTATAAAGATTAAAATTAATTAAAAAGTGATATAAAAAGTGTTTTAGTGTAAAATAAAAAGTAAAAGTGATCAGTAAAATTTAAGAATAATTTATATAAAGTGATTTTGTGAATTTTTATTGATAAACTGTGTTGTAATAAATTTTGTGAAATAAATAAATTCGTTGGTGATGAATTGAATTGAGTTTGTATTATTCACAATCCAGTGATACGAACCTTGAGTGACAAGGCAAAAACGTAACAATATATTATATTCAATCAAACATTCATTCATACATTCGTACTTTGAATCGGTCGACTCAAGCCAGCATACGGAATTCTCTCAGCTGATCAAACATCAAGCCCTCGTATACACAAACGAGTCCGTATTGCTAATAGTCACGCAATCATTCCCCAGGGAAGGCAAATCACTTGCAGGGGAGTCCTGTAGCGACTCGCTCACTTATACATATATTATATTCAAACATTCATTCATATATTCGTACATTCACTCATCGACACAATCATTCACCAGTCAATTTGAACGCACCGAATCGAACACGCATTGAATCGAACACATCCGCACAACATTAGGTTGGCAGCACTTTGTGTCAAAAGAAAAATAAAAAAAACTTTATAGAAACGGAGTTGACAGTCGAAGCAAAAATATTGATGATTCTACACGCATCGAAAGCAAGGGAAAGGAAAATAATAAAAAGTTCGGTTCGCCATTTTCAATCGCGTCTAATCATATAAATTATTTTCTCTCATATAAAGTATTTCTATTGGAAAATAAAATTACGCGTTAGCAGTGCGCAAGAAATCAGTTTTCTTTTTATAAATTCTTGTGAATTATTGATAATGTGGAAGTTATAAGTTAAAGCTATACAACAGTGTATCTATACAAAATATTCTAATTAAAATTATAACTTGAAATCGCTCGTGTTTTAATTACGTGTGCATGCGAACTATAAACGGAAAAACCTCTACCTTTTGATACTTCAATTGAAAGTGGGCCTGCATAGTCCATGCCTGTGTTGGAAGATGGCGGACAGCGATTGATTCTTTCTTTAGGTAGGCTCTTTCTCTTCAGGATCCTTGAATACCTCTATGTAGTGTGTAACTCGTGTGACTCCCTAGTGATCATTCTCATTAAAGGGTGCCCCTTTGGTAAGATCAGTTGATGCCTTTGCGTGTATTTCTGTTGAGAGTTTTGCAGTCTACTATCAACTCTTTGAAGGACATCATCGTCCATAAATGGGTTTAATGATCAGAAGTTGCTATTTTTTTTGAAATTTTTTGGTGCTTTTATTAACTCGATTTCGGCAGCAAACTCTGTTTCTTGTATATATTTAATGATTGTTTTGTGAGTTATCTCTATTTCATCTGTTATTAGATAATTTGGAAGTTGTTCAGAATTTTTAGGGTGGGTTGAATTTTACGTGGTGCCTTGGAGCGACAGAATTTCAGCTACCCGTTCGCTACAAATGTTTTATCTGTTGGGACTACTCCCAGCGTGCTCATAGTTACTTGTTCTTGTTCTAGGTTCATGGCATCTCGGACAGTTTTTATTAGTTTGGCCAGCAGTAGGGCCCATCTTTAACTATTTGTCTGTTCCTGAAAAAAGGTCATCTACATAAACATCTCTTAGAGCAAAACTCAGATAGAGATTTGTTTTTGTCGTCTTGTGCTAGTTGACATAAAACCTTTGTGACTAGGTATATAGTATATGTTGCTGCTGTAGTCCCATTGAGTCGCTTGCTATTTATGTTTTTTTTTTTGATTCGTGATTTGTATCGTGTTGCTACTTTACACAGAACTACCCATCGGAATTTTGTCAGTTGTGCAGATTGCTCCTTTGCGTAACTGTGGTTCTATAATCTGGCCAAAGTAATCGTTCCCATTTATGAGATGGAAAGGAGAGGATTCATAGAGGATTTATACTTATTTTACTTAATACCAAGGCTTCAATCTCATATGCCGACGGATACCTTGGTTGTAGATTAGCTAACGATACTAGTTACCTTTCCAGCCATTTGTCCCCCTACTCCATAAATTTCGGCACTGATTCTGCGTCCTGTTAAGTTCAATCGTTGTTTATTTTGTGCTGTTGTGGTAGTTGCTTGAATGTTTTGTGCTTAAATAGTAATTGAGTGTTGTTTTCCATCTCGTCTTACAACATTGGATACTTGTACATTGGAATATATGACGCCAAGCATTTGAATGTCGTTTGAATTTATTATATTTCTCTAGGCTGTGCGTTTCTGCTTTTTGGTTTTCTATGCGTATCTGCTTTTTGGGTATAATTGCGGTGAGTGTCTGTTGTTTTTGGTAGCTGGACCGAAATTTATCATCTGCAGATGTTGTTTTCGGTCCTCTTAGAGCGTGTAGTGCCTGATACCTTCGTTCTAAGAATTTGAGGAAATCGTCGGTTGTTTGCAGCTCCTTGGAATTTTCCAGCGAAATCTCATATGCTTTTAGGGTTTTGTTATCTAATTTTCTGGTTAAATATGACACTATCCAAGCACCCCAGTTTGCCGTATCCACTCCTAAACTCTTTACCGTTATATTCTGCAGCGTGAATATTGCATTAATGTGGTTATTAACGAGTAGCCTTTTGTTTTGTTTAATAATATTTCTATTGCACTTGCATAACTGTGCATAATTGTGCTCCAAGATGCGTACTATACATAATTACAAATACATAATTTTTTGAGTATCCGTGAAGTTTATATGTTGGTCCACCAATTTAGAAAAAAGCTCAAGAAACCCAACCCAATTTTGGTACTTCTCATTAAACTATCGGTAGTTCCATTTGTTGTAACTTGTACTCTATTTGCTTGTTGGTTGTTTCAAATATATCTTGTTTCTTATTTACTGCCTGTTGTAACCTAGCAGTACAATCTACCGGTGTGAATTTTATCCTAAACTTTTCCTAAAACAACAACACCAACTAAAAAACATGATTGTATTAGTAAAATGCATGCATTTAGGCGATTGCATAAAGAATTGAATTTATAAATATTTTTAATAATGTTAATATTAATAAAAGTAAATTATTAAACGTATAATTAAGGAATAAAATGTGATTTATGTAAATATATTGGATACAAATTATTTACAAAATTATAACTTAAAATTTCGAAATAAGATTTTAAGTATGCTAATTCCATATTGGGTAGGGGTGTCGAACTTTACGTAATACTAACCAGGGTTATAGGTCGTTCTCATTGGTTTCCCTAATAGGGTAGTAAGATGTATATGTCAGCCAACTTATCAGCGATTTGTAGAATTTTATCATGGATTTTGCGTATTGAAATTTGCATTTATCTGCAAAAAACTCCGTATATTTGGTAGGGGTGTCGAACTTGACGTAATACTAAACAGGGTTATAGGTCGTTCTCATCGGTTTCCCTAATAGGGTAGTAAGATGTATATGTCAGCCAACTAATCAGCGATTTGAAGAATTTTATCATGGATTTTGCGTATTGAAATTTGCATTTATCTGCAAAAAACTCCATATATTTGGTAGGGGTGTCGAACTTTACGTAATACTAAACAGGGTTATAGGTCGTTCTCATCGGTTTCCCTAATAGGGTAGTAAGATGTATATGTCAGCCAACTTATCAGCGATTTGTAGAATTTTATCATGGATTTTGCATATTGAAATGTGAATTTATTTGCAAAAACTCCATATATTTGGTAGGGGTGTCGAACTTTACGTAATACTAACCAGGGTTATAGGTCGTTCTCATTGGTTTCCCTAATAGGGTAGTAAGATGTATATGTCAGCCAACTTATCAGCGATTTGTAGAATTTTATCATGGATTTTGCGTATTGAAATTTGCATTTATCTGCAAAAAACTCCGTATATTTGGTAGGGGTGTCGAACTTGACGTAATACTAAACAGGGTTATAGGTCGTTCTCATCGGTTTCCCTAATAGGGTAGTAAGATGTATATGTCAGCCAACTAATCAGCGATTTGTAGAATTTTATCATGGATTTTGCGTATTGAAATTTGCATTTATCTGCAAAAAACTCCATATATTTGGTAGGGGTGTCGAACTTTACGTAATACTAAACAGGGTTATAGGTCGTTCTCATCGGTTTCCCTAATAGGGTAGTAAGATGTATATGTCAGCCAACTTATCAGCGATTTGTAGAATTTTATCATGGATTTTGCATATTGAAATTTGCATTTTTTTGCAAAAACTTCATATATTTGGTAGGGGTGTCGAACTTTACGTAATACTAAACAGGGTTATAGGTCGTTATCATCGGTTTCCCTAATAGGGTAGTAAGATGTATATGTCAGCCAACTTATCAGCGATTTATAGAATTTTATCATGGATTTTGCATATTGAAATGTGAATTTATTTGCAAAAACTCCAGAATAAAAGTGATTGAAGTCATTTTTCCTATTGCAGAGCTCATTTCAGCTAGACACGACAGCGTGGCAGTTGGGAATTTTTTAAATTATTTGTATTCAGAGCTATTAAATAATAATCCACGAAATAAGTTGCCAAAATATTTTGTTACCGATTGGTCGTGGGTGTTTATCAATAGTGTTTTAAAAGTAGTTAATGTTATGGGCATTTATGAGTATTTGAGGTATTCGTACGATGCCGTTTTGGCAAAGCGCAAGCCTGAAAAAAAGATTGTTGGTATATTTATCTGCTGCTCACATTTCGCAGCTATACTCACCCGACAAATAAAAAATAAGATGGCCAATTGCTCAACCGATTTGCGTAAATTTATAATGATTATGTTTTTTTAATAATTGACGCGAAGAGTATTTCAGAAGTCGACCAACTTTTTGAAAGTTTTTGTATTATCTGTTGTTCTAAATATGAGAACCCATTATTTAATAGTACGTATAATCAGTTTTTAAAATTCATTGAAAAATCGATCACTGAAAATGTTAATAATTTCTCAACTGAATGTGACAACGAACCACTAGAAAATTCTTTCGATGATACGGAGAGCACTTCACCGTTTTATTTTCATTTTATGAAATTACATCAAACGATGGCTGAAGCAATTGATAACAATGAAAACGACAAGCAAAATTCAAATAAATTATATTGCAAAGATTTCGTTCAATTTTGTATAAAAAAGTATTTTAGTTATTTACCTTAATGGAGTACCGTCTTTTTGACTAATTTTAACGAGTCTCAGAGAGTTTCGAATGCAAATATTGAAAATTGGTTTAATATTGTGAAGCATAACCTTATAAAGTGTCCCAACCAAAAATTAGGACGGTTAATATACAATCTTCGGCAAAAAACGGAATTATTGTTTAATGCCATGGAACTAGCTCCACACCTTAAACCTGCGAAACGAAAGGCAGTAAATGTAGACGACATTTTGCAGAAACGACAAAAATATGAATCCCATGAACCGTCGTGCGCCACTAATCAGGGCGAAAGTACTCCACGTTCTACACAGCATTTTGTAAGTCAAGATGAACTTAATCCAATGGATTCTAATTTAAAAGAATATTGGAAAAAAAACGAGTGCGACGAGTGAATAAGTATTCTGGTAAAATAGCTTTGAGCCGATATATAACACCAAAATTGCTAAAATTTAGTGACCATGTTTATTTGGACAAAATAATCGAAAAACGGCTCCATATTAAACTGTTTAAATTTAAATTTCACCAATTATGGGAAACAAGCTTTTCCAGCGACTGTTATGCCACACTCAATGGATCAAGCTATTTGACTGCCGAATTGGCATATGTGGCAGCAAACGTTCTATTGTTAGGCACTAACGATATTTGCTTAGATCCTTTCCAAGCCTTAAAAATTTTGAGCAGTACCAATGTATATAAAATACTCAACAACAATTGTCACCCTGAAGTGGTAATTTGCCGCAATAAGAGGAGGGTCTATATACCGACTATCGTTAACAACTGTCATTTTAATTTAGTTATAATTGATTTTAATGATAAAACCATTGTTTGTTATGATCCATTGGTGCCAGAAAGAAACAATCCAAATTTATCGAAAAAAGCGCAAAACTTTGTAACCCAAATTCAACAAGCTTGGGGCGAGGTTTCACTAGAAAAATTTAGAATCGTACCATCGTATAGTTTACCGGCACAGCGAGACAATTTTAACTGTGGTATTCTAATTTTATACGCTGTTGATTTCACCAGTAATAGCAAGTTTAGCAGTGACATTCACTCTCCCGATGATCGGAAATACGAAAATGGAATGTGGGAATATAGAGATTATTTAAAAAGAATAATAGCAGACAATTCTGAATCTGTTTTAAACAACTGCTTAATATGCTTCGAGATTATAAAGGAAACTGAAGCAGCTGTACAATGTAAAGAATGCAAAAGACAGGTTCATCAAAATTGCAACCAAGAGAAAGTTATTTTGTCATCGCTTGTTTGTAATTTTTGTGAATAATTCAAATATTTAAAATAATTAGTAACTACATACATACTCGTAGTTTAAAATAAAAAAATAAAAAAACCTCAAAAATCAAACAAAAATTAAAAAAAAACAAAAAACAAAAAAACAAAAAAAAATTAAAATACAAAAATTACAAAAAAAGTTTTGAAATACACTGACCGGCATTTTGAAATACATCTGGCCGGACTATTCTAAAAAACATTTTATTTTTTTTATGAAATCTTTTAAACCGCATTAGCTGGAAACATGAAACAAATTCCAAATTCAAGGTCATTCAAAACAATCTTACGAAATATTACCATAGCATACTTTGCCTAATTATGTGGCTGTGTTTTTTTTACTTACCCCACAACACGAGTTTTAATTAAATTTTCAAATGTGTTGAACTGCACTAGCTGAAAAGTAGGGAATTTTTGCAAAAAAGAGGGAAACCGATGAGAACGACCTATAACCCTGTTTAGTATTACGTCAAGTTCGACAACCCTACCAAATATATGGAGTTTTTGCAAATAAATGCACATTTCAATATGCAAAATCCATGATAAAATTCTACAAATTGCTGATTAGTTGGCTGATATACACATCTTACTACCCTATTAGGGAAACCGATGAGAACGACCTATAACCCTGTTTAGTATTACGTAAAGTTCGACACCCCTACCAAATATATGGAGTTTTTGCAAATAAATGCACATTTCAATATGCAAAATCCATGATAAAATTCTACAAAAAATGTTGTTGTTGTGATTATTTATTTTGTTACTTAAATAAGAAATATTGTATGCTCTTTCAAGCGTTTTGATGTTTCGTTTAAACCGCCTGAATGTTTACATTACACGAATACATTCAAGAAATATTATGTTTTTGTTGTTTTAGGAAAATTATAGTATAAACTTTACATCTGTACAGCATGGCCAAAATTATAAAGCACCCCTCCCAAATTGCAGTATCTATGTACAAAACGAATGAAGACAAAAATTAAAACTCAATATTTTTAGGAAATACTTTTTGTATTTTATTAATTTTAGTATTTTGTAGGTCCTCCCTAGGCTTTGATGACAGCCAGGACTCTTTTATTCATCGACCGTACTAATTTTCCGCAGGTATTTCTCGATATATTTTTCCATTCCTCTGTTAGCGCACGTTTGAGGTCTTCCTTTGAAGTCATACTGCGATCCTTGATTTTTTTTTTTAAAATTGACCACAAATTTTCAATGGGATTTAGGTCTGGTGACTGGGCGGGCCAGTCCATGACTCGAATTTGTTTTTTTCGAAACCAACTCATCGTAACGCGGGAAGTATGGCAGGGGCATTATCCTGTTGATAAATTATCGAAGAACTATCCGTTTCCCCAAAGATTTGCCGAATTGAGGCATTCAATGCAGCCTCGAGGACGGTAACATAGTTGGTACTGTTCATCGGACCCTCACAAAACAACAGTTTTCCCACCCCTGATGATGCCATACAACCCCACACCATCAGTTTACCCCCTCCATGCTTTACGGTAGGCACTATACAATCAGGATTGTATGCTTCCCCGACTCTTCTTCTTACGATGGTTGCGCCAGGAGTTCCAAAAACTATAAAAATTCCATCAAATTTAACATAAATTTCTCTATTAATTCTTTTAAAATACATAGCACAATTTTTTATTTTTTTTTTGACTAATTATTTTTTAATATTTATTTTTAATATTTCCCTCAAAAGTAGATTCATCTGACCAAACAACTCTCGCCCAATCCACGTCATTCCAATGTTTGTGTTCTCGAGCCCATCTCAAGCGACTTTTTATATTGGTAAGTGAGAGCAAAGGTTTTTTTCTTGCTTTACAACCTTTCAATCCAGCTTGCAGGAGCCTTTTTCTAACTGTCCGTGCCGAAATGTGAACTTCTTGTTCTGTTAAATGCTCTGCAGCTATCTCAGCAGATGTTTTTCTTCGGTTTTTGAGAGATTTTCGCACAATTTGTCGATCGCCTCTTACCGAAATGATACGATTTCTGCCTGAGCGTAGTTTATAGGCATAGTCCCCGGTCTCTTTAACCCTTTTCAATGTAGATTGAACTGCTCCACGAGAGCATTTTAATTTTTGGGATATTTTAATTTGGCTTACACCCTGGGAATCCAACAACACAATTTGTGCCCTTATTCCTTCACTGAGTTGGCACGCTTTAGGCATAATTACCACAAACACACTTTTTTTCTCAAAAAATTTACGAAAACTCTTTTTGATTTAAAACACTTTATGATAAGACTGCACACGATCAAATACAAAACTAAAATAAAAAAATTTTACGACGCTACAACTTCTTGTTAAGAACCTAAAACAAAACAAAAATTGGTGATTTTCAATAATTAAGGGTCGCATTCGGTGGGATGACTCGTTCGTTAACACCCATTGTTTAGAAAGACATAATATTAATATATAATGCTAATAGATAGGGGTGCTTTATATTTTTGGCCAAGGCTGTATATAAGCATGTGAAGTTTTTCTTAAAATATTCCTAAATTATTGTTTTTCTTGTTTTAAGAAATTTTTAGGATAAACTTCACATGCATTACAATCTTCTGTTTGGTTGCCAATTTTCAAGTATAAGTTGTTTGTGAAATATTCCCAGTCTTTCATCTTCTGTTATTTCCAGTAAGATTTCCTCATGTAACTCGTCTATTTTTGACATTGCCTGTACTTAGCTGATTTATCTTTTGTTTAAAATTCTTAGGTTTTTTTGTTGTATATGGTTGTAGGCTTGCATGATGTGTTCTCATGATGATTTATTCCTATCATCTGGTTTTTAACTAGCTTCTTCTTTGCATCGCCATTGTTGATTGTGACCATTGGGATTGTTGTTGTTGGTACGGTTTCCTTTGACGCTGGTAATACATGTTATTGAAAAATCCTTTCATAACCTTCAAAACGTAGTATATAACATTTGATTAAAATATAAACAATACATTTTCTTATTCGATTTAAAATGGAGAGTTTTGTGCCAAATAATCGTCATTTGCGAGAAGCTTGAAAGTCATCGATTACTTGTAGAAGCTTACGGTGAACATGCACTGACAGTATGTGTAGTTGGTGGTTTAGGCAATTTGAAGAAGGTTTATGCGATGTTGAAAACGTACAACGTGAAGGTAGAAGACAGACAACACACAAACACAACAAGAATTGGCAGAAGCATTTAATGTTGATCAATCCGTTGCCAGAAGACGTCTACTTGGAATGGGGATTAACAAGACAATTAACAGAAAGGCAGAAAGAAGGTCGAAAAATTACTTCTGAAATGCTTCTTCAAAGAGAACACAGAAAGGGTTTTCTGCATCGACTTGTGGATGATGAGAATTCTAAACAGAAAAACCTGGTGAAGCTGATTCATCACAGCCAAACCGAAATGTTCATTGTGATAAAGTTGCACTCTGTATTTGGTGGAATATGCAAGGCGTTGTTTATTACGAGCTACTGAAACCTTCTGAAGCTATTAATAGTTAAGTCTACCGACGACAGCTATTCAACACAATAAACTTATTTTTCAGTATGACATCACAAAACCACATATTGTAAGAGTCGTTAAAACTTACCCAGAAGGTCAGGACTGGGAAGTTCTCTCCTAGTCCCCTGATTCAAGACGTACGATTCACGTCTCATGAAAGTATCGAAAATTGGCACATACTTATGATATACGAAGTGAACTTTCGAGTTTGCCGGTACATAAATCATTTAAATATGTTTAGCTCTTACGCTGTTTTCCAAACGAATGCTTATTTGTAGAACCTAGCTTATTCAAATAAGAATCCTGGGGAGGGACTTATTTTCTATCTGTTTCTTACAAAAAAATCTAAATTGCTTATGACTTTGTGTACGAATATAATTGTTTGTTTAAATTTTGGATCCCCTTTAAATATGTAGGTGATCCCACACCCCGAGCTACGATAATGGATAAAATAATTTCAGAAATATGGTGTCTGCAAGAAAAATAGCAGAGTTTCCTGGCTAGCATTTGTTCAATAAGAATACAACCTACTACAAATACCTTTATATGAGGCTGCCATCAGACATAAGCCACTAACTTTACCATCCAACTGCCTATCTCTAAGCAAAGTACAAATAGCGCTTGCTGATTGTGACCAGTTGGAATAGAAGGAACACCAAGTAGCCGGTTTTGGCAGACATAAGCATTGGAAAACGATCAATTATAACAGGCCCTGGTTAATCCAGGAACAGGGCCTGTCATACAATTTATCGAAGATTACATCAATCGCCAAATCACAAAACATTAGGAATCAGTCATTTTATTTTTAAATGTAAATAAAATGTCTGAAAGCAGCTCAATTTCGCATTTTTTTGTTAAAAACGCTCTTTCCGGTTTAGAAATTATATCATCTGTGAAAAATATTTTAACAAAGGGATCCTGAGGTATAAATTCTGTCCTAGCCAATATGTGGTTAATAGGTATCACCGTTCACCACCAACAAGTACTAAACAATCTGGTGGAGGAGTAATTATGACCAATTATGTATTAAAATCGTAATCAACAAAAATTAAATGTTTATCTATGTTGAATATGTTCCGCTATGCCAAATAAATGGCACACTTTTACAAAAAATATTTGAGATTAAACACCTAGGAGTTACTTTTGTTGAAAATATGTACATACTTTACTAAACACATCGAGCAATGCGTCGCTAGACTTAGCGAGTCCATCTTCTGCAATTGGTGATGGTTTAATTAAAAAACTACGGCTCAAATGAGCACGATTCAAGAAGTGTATTTGCTGGAATCATTATAAGTTTGGCGATAATGCGAGATTATGCAAACCACCATAAAACTATAATTTTGAACGTAATCTAGATCGCTTAAACTCACACCATTTTCCAACATATTCAGCGAATAATTCCAGCTGTTACCGCGACGAAAACTGGAGAGACCAACCTTGCCGCCTTTTCATTAAAGATAAAAATAGTTTATTAACATTTTGATTGATATAGAGTCAGAAGTATCTGTTTTGCCTGTTTCGGGACTGAAACGATGAGTTTCACATAATTTTATTTTGGCAGCGGTAGAAAGACCTATTATAGGGTGATACGGTTTACTTCTAGATATGAAATGACGACAATTGATTGATCCTCTTACAAATATCTCTATATTGCAAGTTGATACCTAAACTCCCGCTCAATTCGTGATAGGTAATGAGTATGGAATATTACTCCGACAATTTCCATCTCTTGTTGAAACATCGAATTTTGATTTACCAATAAAACATTCAGTACTTCATCACATAGTAACTAGTGGACAGTTACCCTTTGCTCAGCCGAGGCGATTGGATACAAAGAAATCCGTATTTCTAACGTTTGATCTGATCCAGATCAGATCATGTCTCATGAAACGACACCAAAATGAGTAAAACAAACAAACGCCAAATTTCAATTTTCTGTCTCATTTCGTTTTGCATTTACCTCTTCATACGCGTATTGTATTCATCATATTCTTTGTCGCTTGTTTCCTCTACGAATGAGAAAAGATTATGATGAATACAATACTCGTGTGAACATTTGACTACTACCAACCACTTAATACAAAATTATGTTCACCTACATTTTTGATCAAATGTTGTTGTTGTTTCACATATAAATTTTGATCTGATCGGGATCACTATGTCTCAAGAAATGCAGCTGAAGTTCCAAATCGCAAAAATAAAATTTGTTGCATCATCAGCGTCATGTCCATCACATATCGCACCTAAAAAGGACACCGCAGACTGGAAGCCCTGTGGTGACTATAGAAAATTTAATGCTGCCACCGTACCCGACAGATACCCAATTCATCATATTCAAAATTTCAGTATCTAATTAGGGGATGCTCTATTTTTTCTAAAATGATGACACACATCATCAAATTCTGGTTGCTAAGGAAGACATTCCAAAAACCGCTATATTTGGTTTACAAACTGTGACAAAGTCATTTCAGCGATTCATAAATGAAGTAGTATGTGTTCTCATTTTCATTTTCGTTTATATAGATGATATTTTGGTAGCCAGTCGTAATGAGACTGAATATAAAGTCCACCTAACACTGTTATTCGAGCGCTTACAGACTTTCGGAATAAGAATTAAGGCTGGAAGCGTGTGGCAATGTGTTTTTGGGGTACCTTGTATAGGTTCCTTGAGTCATGTCTAAAAATGGAATTAAACCTTTTGAAGATCGGGTTAAAGCGATTTTAGATTTGTGACGCCGATGCCGAAAGTATACAGAGATTTCTGGGCATGATAAACTATTACCACAGCTTTATTAAGCATTCCGCTAGAAATAATTAGTCCTATCCATAGTCATTTGGCACAATTGGTAAAATTACCAATACATTTGAAATCGTTTAGTTGGCCCGACTGTTGCCAAGATGCGTTTAAAAAACGAAACATATGCATTAGCCGCAATGTTGCCTTATTGGCGCATCCAATGGTCGATGGAAAGTTTTCTATCAATACAAATGCTTCAACTACGCAGTAGGAGCTGTTCTATAACAATTTCGTAATAGGTTATGGTAACTAATCAGTTTCTATTTCAAGAAATTTACTTCTGTTGAGACCGGATATTCGACGTTAGATAGGGAACTTTTGGCCATGTAAATGGCTGTTAAGCACTTAAGGTATTTTATAGAAGATCGACATTTTACAATATTCACAGACCATAACCCATTGAAAAAACAATCTTTAGGAAAACTAAGCGATTCTCTAGACAAGAGCGATATTTAGATTTCATAGCGCAATTTACAACAGATGTTCGGCATGTTGAAGATCGTAAAACATTGGCGCAGACATATTATCGCGTAACAGTGACCCGAGTGAAATAAATCGAAAACCAAATTTGAGCTTATAAACTTTTGCTGTGTTGAAGTTTGGTGTAAACGTCGTTGGTGATCTGGTGATTTTGAAAATATTTCATCGTTGATATAAATGGTAATCAGTCAGTTATGTGTTTGTTTTTGGAAATTTTGGAAATTTGGAAATTTGTTAAACTGAAAAGTCGTGCTAACGGTTTACCTACATGTATATTCAATGGGCAGAAATCGAACGATCCAGTGGTTTTGTTAACGATACCATAAATAGTTCATGTGAACCAAGAACTAAATTTTCTAAATTTTTGTTTTCGCAACTTTATGTTGAGAATGCGCTTCAAAATATGGATGCCTCTAAAGGTCCGGGTCCTGATATCGGCTCCACTTTATTATTTATTTAACAAGAGTCTATGTCAGGAAAATTATTCGAGAGCTTTGGAAAGTTAAATAGACTACACCAGTCTATAAAAAGGGTCCTCGCAATGATGTAACAAATTATCGTGGAATTGCCATATATCCTGTATTCCTAAGCTATTTGAATCAATGGTTAAAGATGTGTTATTTTTCCACTGTAAGCAATTGATAATTACTCATCCACATAGATCTTTGCTCGGTCGATCAACTGTTACTAATTTAGCACTTTTTCAGGATTATTTAACTAAACACGCAATCAATGAAACTCACGTCGGTGCAGTCTATACTGATTTTGCCAAAGCTTTCGACCGACTGAATCACCGAATTTTGTTGGAAAAGCTTAGTAATTTTTTTTTCCTTTATTTTATTATAAGTGAGACTGCGCTTATCTAGCAATTTTTCTTTCAAATACAAATTTTTATGTTTCTAATAAAATTCTCTTTTGATGGGGTGTAGCCCAATGTTTAGTTCCATAATTAATTAAACCAATTTACTAATTTTAATTTGGTAAGTCCACTAGGTCAAGTGGCCTCGTTCTTTGGAGTCTTCTTTCAACGACAGAACTGCAAAGAACCTTTTTTTGAAAACGTCTGTATCATTTTGGTATTTGTTGCTTGGTACAAACCCAGAGTTATATACCGTAGGTCCATATCTGCTTCAGATTTTGCCGATATAGCAGCAGCTTGTTTTGAATTATGAGATCAGAGCCTCTACATACGAGCCAATACATTTTTCTGAACTTAAGAATACAATTTTCTGAACTCTCCACTTGAGCCGGGCATTGAGGTTCATGCCAAGGTATTTAGCTGAATTTGCATATGGCACGTGTCGCGAATTAATTTCTTTAGGTAGAAGGTAAGCCTTTTGATATGTTTAGTTAATATGCGTTGATTTTGTCTCATTAAGCTAGATTCGCCAACGCTTTGTCCAGTTACAAACCGCATTGGTCATCCTCAGGAGTTTGCTCATGGCATCAGCGGCATTACTTCCAATCGCCATAATTGATGTGTCATCTGCAAAAATGGCTATGGTTCCTTCATTTGGGGTTGGTATGTCCCTTGTACATAGTAAATACAGGATTTGTCTTAAAATACTCTACTGTGGGACATCGCCAGAGATTTCCAGACCACTGTACCAAACTTTATCGAATACTTGCGCGAAGTCCAGGAATATGCTTATTGGTTTAAGTCTCTTTAGCAATAATTTTTCAAAGAGTTTTGATATAATTGACAGCAAAGAACTTGGCCTGTATGATTTTTTATCGTTAGGTGGTTTATCATTTCCATTGATGCGGAACATATTTTAACTGAAGGTTCGCATTGATTATGTGTAATAGCTTACGAAATCTTTTGTCAGGTAGAGCCTTGATAATTTGGCAAGTAATCAAGTCATACCCTGGGCTTTTTAAACATTTATGTTACTTTTCACTTCTTCTTTTAATTGATTTAATTGATTTTGAATTGGAAGGTTTCCTGGAGATACTCCGTAAACAGATCAGCCTTCTCTTTGTGACCTCTTGCCCAGGTCCCATCATCCTTTTTAGGTGGAGGCAGTGGCATTTTGGGCGTTTTGAGTCTCTTCGTCGCCTTCCACAGTGAGTAATCAGAATTTTGTTCATCAGTTAGACTAACTTGATATCTGTTGATTGATTCATTTTTAACTTCTTTAAGAAGGGTTTTGAGACTGTTACATAAATTATTAAGAATTGTTTTGTTCTCCGGCGTTCGATTAATTTGCCAGGTTTTACGTGCGCGTCGTTTTTCTCTTACCAACTACGTAACTTCCATTGGGTAGGATATGTTAATCGTCTGTGAATTATTTCATTGAGTTGTTCCGGTTCGTCTTCCAACTAGCGAGAATTTCTTATCGGTATCTGGAGATTGATTTTTTCCTCCACTAATGCACAAAGGAGATCCCAGTTTGTTTTTGAATTTGTTAATCTGGGTGAACTTTCCCTTTGAATTACCGTTTCACTGACTGTCTTGATAATCGGTGAGTGATCCGACACTCCGACAGGTCCGGTATCTTAGCTTAGTCACGGAACAAGTATGTTGGGGAACCACCAGAGTAAAATTAACATTTTGATGTCTGCCCTGCTTGAAACAATTCTTTACCCTGTGACGTCGCAAGTCTAGATCTCCAATAGGTGTTTTTCGTATTAAAGTCACCTCCAATAATAAAATCACGTCCTAGCGATTTAAATAGTTTAATGTAGTCCTCCCTTTTCAAGTTATGCCGGGGAGGACAGTATATTGCAGATACAGTAATCTCTCTGTGTTTAATGTGAATCTTTATAAGTGACTTGTATTACCTTTCCGATTTTTGTTTCTACATGGTATTTTATATTTTCTTTTATTAGTAATGCCGAACCAGCTCTCGCTCTTTCCGCTGGATGAATGGAATGATGTAAGTTATAACCCCGAATTTTAACAAATGAAGATTTACCAAAATGTCTTTCCGATATTAGGAAAATCTCGATTTTTTCAGTATTTAAAAATATTTCTATTTCTGGAATATGGTATATTGCATAAGCCCATTCGCATTCGAGATTGCTATTCTGAAAGTTGTGTTCTTACTTAACATTTTTTGTCGGGTTGCGTTGTGGGAGTGGCATTTACTTCAGTTGATCAGATATCATGTTGTTCAGATTACTTTGGTCCCATAACCGCTTTGTAATAGGTTCGATGCTGTAAAGTTCTCCATAATTCGGTAATTTTCAGAGCCCATATATTTGGTTAAACCCGAACCTTTCACTTCCTGAGCAAATGTTCATCTTTGCCCTGTGTTGCTTGGTTGTGGATTTTGATCCATCTGATTTGAAGTTTGAATCCTTCGAATTTCGTGATTTTGCAGTTGATTTCGTTTTTTAACTCTTAATTTTGGTAGTTGTTTAGCAAACCTCACAGCCTCGATAATTAGCCGGATGTTGACCCTTACAATTTATACACTTAGCTGGCACATCTCTTCATATTGAACATAACTGGGTAATATATTTACCTGAACATTTTACACATCTCGGATCCCGGCTGCAATATCTTTTGGGTGTGATTAAATCCCTGACACTTCTTACATTGGGGTATGCGGGTAGTGGTTCGCCTCATTGATTCAATTTTTACCTTCATGAGAAGAATTCCTTTTATACCATAAATGTTTTGAACATTCTCTTTGTTATCAAATACCAACATAAAAAGAGGGAGTCCCCGTTTACTCAAAGTTTGGTTTCCTTCCTGATTTTCTGTTCTCGCATTGATGGTTTGATTTTTTAACAATATTCACAGCATCTAGTATTTTAAGACCTTTATTTTGTAAGTTTTCCATTATATCTTTGGTTGAGCAAGTTTGATGCAAACCTCTTGCCATAACTTTTATAGGTCGAGCTTGTTTATCGACCGCTGATACTTTTCAGCATTCAACTTCATAGATAAGATTCTATAAGAACCTGAGTCCAGAGTATTAATTTTTCAAACGTCATTGTTTAGCGCTGTTACCTTATACTCTTTGTCAGTAACCGATTTCATCAGTGACTGAATTTCTGGGTAACTGGTTACGCCCACAATACTTATTCGTGGGGGTGGTTTTTCTTTCGATTGCACCGTTTTTTTTTACTACCTTTTGGTTGATTGACCTCGGGTCAAACAACTTTCGGTTCGGTACTTATAGTTCCAGTATCATTTAAATGTTCAGCCTCTCTAATTCATCCTCATCAGTAAAATAGTTGAATTTCTCTAGTATAATACCCTCTATTTTGCTATGTTCTTTTGAGACCCGATTCATTTTTAGAAGTTCATTTTCTCGCTTTAGATACTCGATTTCTTCGCTTAACTTGGCAAATGATTGCTCCATTTTCTGTAGCCTCCCCAAGAGATCCATATTTTCCTCTTCTAGGTCAATATTACTTTCACTGGATCCAGCTGCTTGCAATGTAAAATTTCCGTTGTTTGGCCTGGACTGCTGTACCACCTGGAGTAATAAATTTCTCTGTTTTGAGCATTGCATATAGTCTTGAGTTCGCGGGAGGTATTTTATCCCGCCACCAGGGGACGCACCCCTTGGGGTTTCAAGTTCCCTTCACGGTAGTAGATTTAACTGCGACATTTTACCGTTAAATTAACTAAGATCTTACTTATCGAATCGTACAATGTATGTGAAAATTGATGACACATCATCTGAATGCTTTACGGTTTTTCAAGAGTATCTCAGAGCAGTCATTTAAGGCCTTTGCTATTTTTGTTATATGTTAATGACGTTATTTACTCGTTCCAATTTGCAGAATGTCTATTATTTGCTGATGATATGAAAATATTTTATAATATATCTTGTGAATTAGATCGGGATCTATTCCAAAAAGACTTGAACGCCTTTTGTGACTGATGTACTTTAAACCTCAAGTGGTGACATCTCTGATCTAAAGTACAACTGTCTGGATTTATCAAACGTAACTCGAAAAACTTTCACGATACGCTGACCTTCAAATCATCATATACTTCATTTGCCAGGTCACAAATCGAGTATGCCAGTGTTATGGTCTCCTTACTATGACTCTCACACAATTAAAATTGAAAGCATTCAAAAGCAATTTTTATTATTTGTACTTAGAAAACTGGCATCAAATAAACCCAATGGTTATAAATTATTGCCGTACATTGATCGCTGTTGCCTTTTGGGTCTTCAAACATTATCTTCAGCGCTATTTACGTTCACGGGATTTACTTTTAATTCCGACGACAGCTACGAACTGTTGTGATTATAGTGCAGTTATTCGTAATCAATCAAGCGACCATTTTTGTTTTTATTAGATTAATTAAATTTTTATTCGAATATTTGGGTAAGATTTTTTACTTATAATTTATGCAAGGTACAGAAAATTATTTTCTTTATTATATCTCTGAATGGAACACGAACACCAAATTTTTTGTTAAAACGCAAAATTCCACACACATACCTACCATATATCGAATTAATTCTACTAGGTGCGTCTTATTCCGTTTCAATGTCAAAGCTTCATCCTCCGAACCAAAAATGTAACTTACTTAGCGAACAACAACTGATATTCAACACAATTTACATCCGATGCGGTCTATGTCAATATCGAACAAACGTTTGACATACCTGAGTCAAAAATTCTTCGCGTTATAATGCTACCCCACCTTCCAATTTGTAATGGTAGCATGTTCTAAGCTACCCACAATCGAATTATCCAATTTGTTCAACAAATTTACACGAATTTTTCCAACATGTTTTTTGTTGTTCAACATAAAATCAACATAAATTTCCATGTTAACCAATTACATATACATACATACATGTGATGTAATTATTCCACCGTACATCGAACATAAAATTCCTTGGCAATTCATCAACCAAAACAACAGAATATAATTTACACAGCCAAGCATATACATTCTTATATGTATGTACGGAGTACATGTGGAAATAAAATATAATAAAAATTAATCATCCCCCCCCCCCCTGTTTGTTACTTTATAATCCGATCACAATCAATTTTTAAGTTCATCAATTTATTTTCTAAATAAAACAGTAACCCTTTTTTTTTTTGTACAAGTACAAATGCGGCACCTAAAACTAATCTATAAACATATGTCAGATGCTGTTAAATTTTACAGCTCCGTATTTTCGAAAAAGTATCGAGACCAACAACAAATTACCAAATTTAATTACGCTAGACGGAAAACATATGTCCCGCATATAACAACAAAAAATGAGCGCACATTTACTTTTTGGAATTATTTTTATGTTTCGGTACATACAGATGAACAGATTTAATTCAATAATTTTTATTTTTTAATCCAAACGACAAATGTTTTTTTTTACACATATGTATCGCCATTAATTTTCCATCCAATCCTAGGATTTTTTTTTTAATCCTTTTTTTTTATTTTTTATTTATGTTTTTATGATTTTTGCTATTTTGTTCATAAAATACAACTAGTGAGTGTACATTTCAGAATGGTATCCATGTACAAATATTTTGAAGTATCTACAAAAGTTAATTGTTTGGAATTTACTGAATTACTGTACTGACGCACTCTTTAGTCCACCGCAAACATCAGGAAAAAGTTAATTTATATTTGGCAGACCACAACTGTTTCGCGGAATATACAGTAAGAATCTCTATTTTGAACAGATTTGTCTCTTGATCTAGTTTTTAATAATGTTACTACTAAAAAATATTTTTTTAACTTTTTAAAAATTAATTTGGGCAATTAATTGTATCACTATTTTATAAACACCCATTCAAAAGGAAAAAAACCAAAAACAAAATCCATGAGATGAAATAAATGTGGATGTTTCACTATATTTGTTATAAGGATTTTTGTCTAGAATTTTTATTGTTGTAAATTTGGGAGTTGTTTAGTATATTGTTGTTATTTTTGTAAGCTAATTTAAAAGAATTGGGTGAGGGTAGTTGGTATAATATGTCTAATTTACAAAAAAGGGTATACACAATGTGACTAAACGAAAAATGTTCTATGAATGGAGATATAAAACGTTGATATGTTTTTGGTTGGTATATATCAAAAAGTTTAAATAAAGTGATATCCTGCTGTTAGGAAATTACACATCTAAATAAAAGAATTGAGCCATTTATTTTTTATAGTGGTTACTCCCAAAAAATTAAGCTGGGGCTGTAATAATATTTACAGTCCTACGTTATCTTTCCATTTTAAAAATATTGCAGCTTTTTCTGTTTACAAAACATTAGATTTTAAATATGTTAGCAGCAAATTTGTTAAAAGTGAAAAAATAACGTAGAATTGTGAATATTATAACAGCTACAGCTAGATTTTTTGTTTTGAAAAAGGCTTTGTGTCACTTTAAAAAAAGGCTCAATTTTAAAATACTGTGGCGATGTGAGGAAATTACAAATAAAAATCAAAACACTCTAAATTTCACCGCACTTCTTTTGTATACTTTTCGGTCCCATGAAATACGTTAGCTTTGTGTTGCTGTTGTGGTATTGTGACGTTTTGCTGTCAATAGCAATCCGCCACAACATTAAGCAGGCACTGCACAAATATAACGTATGGAAAATAGCGAAGCCATCTACATGAAAAACCGCGAATCAGCACACACTTGTTCACGTGGTTCGATGAATTGCAAGGCAATTCAACCAATGTAAAATCGAGATAGCCGGAAAATAAAACAATAAGAAAGTAAACAAGAAAAATATTAGAAATAATTTTCAGTCGCTTCAGAGTATTGCAACACACGATACTCTCATTAAAAAAGACTAAAAAATAAATATTGTATATAATAAATATTGTATAAGTAAATAAATAAGTAAATTCTAAAAATAAATATTGTATAAGTTGTGGGGCCGTCAACAACCACCACGCACTCCATAAATTGGTGACCCCGACGTGATCCAGAACTGCGCCTTATCTTGGTAATAGCCCCCATCTGAGGCAAGCTCAGGGTAAGGGTGTTCTAATCACGCCAACCGATCGGGCTATATAAAAACGCCGGTCGGGTGGTACCCCATACCGGGCCTTAACGAAACGCCGGTCGGGCGCAGCAAATACGCCGGTCGGACGCAGCAAATACGCCGGTCGGGCGCAGCAAATCAGCCGGTCGGCCGCAGCAAATACGCCGGTCGGGCGCAACAAATACCGTTCGCAGTGTCTCGTGAAGGAAAAAGTTGGTACACCCCAAATTGGTCATATCAGAAGCGCGGTTTGTGCCCCAGCTAGAGGCAAGTAGCTACCTACCCATTGAGCATCACAGAGGGGCTGCAGAAAGTTAGGTAAGCGACAGAAAAAATTTGTAAATTTCTAATATATTTGTGGTTTACGAAAAAATAAAAAAAATAAATATAATCAAATTTTGTTTCGTCATCTGTAAATAAATAAGCAAATATTGCTACGTTAATTTCACAAAAACAAGTGTCTGTTGATTCTATTGGTCGTGAGGAAACTCCGTGAAATTTCACAGCTGAAAGGAAAATTTCGTTCGCCCAGTTTTGTTGGGTTTTTTTTCCCCCCTTTCAAATTGTTTTTTTTTAGTTTACAGAAATAAATAAATGGTAGTATAAAAATTTGTGTATCATTATTCCCACTTTTGTGTCCGCGGTAAGCAAATTCGGTCGTTGCATTCAATTAATTAAATTAATAAAGCAAGTGTAGTGTAAAGTGACCACGAGAGATCCGGTAGTGAATTACCGATGGACCCGAATACGCAAATCACCCCGAGTAGCGACGAGGCAACCCGCAATAACGCAGAGGGGTTTGCAAGTAACGCGCCCAGTGATTCATCCACGGAACTGGAGGCCAGAATTCAAGCAGCAGTGCGGGCAGCTCTATCCGTGCACTTAAACCACACGAACACTACATCAGTCACAAGCATGCCTGCATCAATACAATCAGTTCCGACGGAGACACTCACATCTGCCCGATCGTCATCACCGATACCAGCGGCATCGACATCAGCAGGATCAATCTCGGCCATTGCATTAAGGATAGTGCCACTCACCACGCAGGATCCTCGGATATGGTTACACATGGTGGAGGCGCAATTCGCCTTAAGCATGGTAACCACGGAAAAAACGAAATATCACCACCTGCTATGCGCGTTGAACGACCGCATCAGCAACGAGGTGAGCGACATTATCGTTGGGCCATTGACCAAGCAGCCGTACACCGATCTGAAAAAGGCCATCCTCGACCGATTAGGAAAATCGCGTCAAACACAAATTTACCGTCTCCTGCAAGGCATCGAATTGGGAAATTTAAAGCCGTCCCAACTATTGCGACAGTTGAAAGCCAGTGGCGGAACATCCGTAAATGACGAGGTAATTAAGATAATCTGGATGAAGCGGCTGCCCATTCGCGCGCAAGAAATTTTGGCGCCAACAGTAGACTCCCTGTCAGCGGCAAAATTAGCGGAATTGGCGGATCGTGTATTGGAAACGATGTCGCAGGCACATGTAATGTCAGTCGCAGTACCACCGTCCCCGAGTCCGGACACATCAATGACGCATCAGATCAACGTGATCATGCGGAGGTTAGAGCAGATCGACTACCAACAGCAACGAAGTCATTCGGAGAGTAGGCAGCGCTCTAGGAGCCAACGGAACAGCCATAACACGACAAAAGCAAAAGAACCATATGTATCGGGAACATCTGCGGAGACGAACGAAACACCGCGTTTGTGTTTCTTTCACTACAGATTTAAGGAAAATGCTCGAAATTGTAGGCCTCAGTGTCTGAATTGGTCGGATTTTAAATCAAAAAACTAAGGCCACCTACGCAAATGGCGACGTGCTACGGTGAAGAAAAAAATTGTCGTCTTAAAATATATGACTAAACAACAAATACCACATACCTTATCGACACAGGAGCGGATTTATCAGTTCTACCAATGGCGCGGGAAAAGGCAGCAAAACAAGACACCGAATTCTTCTTGTACGCGGCAAACGGGACGAAGCTAAAGACGTATGGGAAACGAAGGATAGTTTTGAACCTCGGAATGCGAAGGCAATATCAATGGACATTCGTCATAGCTGAGGTAACGGTACCCATCATCGGCGCAAATTTTTTAAATCAATCGGGCATACTCGTGGATATCCAGCACAGCCGGTTAATAGATCTACTCACAAGTTTGTTCGCAGTAGCAAGGAAGTCAAATGATGAGGCACCCACCGTGCGAGTAATAAATGCCTCGGTGGTCGACGCAAAAACATTAAAGTTATTAAATAAATTCAAAACTATAACTCACGACATACAGGCATTTCGGCCAGCAAAACATCAGGTAACCCATCACATTATCACGCGCGGACCTCCAGTTTTTGCTAGACCACGGAGATTGAGCACCGAAAAACTAGCCACGGCTCAAAAAAAATTCAGTTCATGGTTGAGCAAGGGATTTGTAGACGGTCCGATAGCCCGTTACACCTGGTGCCGAAAAAGAACGGTGAGTGGAGGCCCTGCGGGGACTATCGGGCACTAAACAACATCAAAATTCCTGACCGTTACCCGATTCCGTACATTCAGGATTTCACGCAGCAGCTGGAAGGAACGAAAATATTCTCCACCATAGATTTAGTGCCCGCATATCACCAGATCCCGATTGAGGAAGACGACATTGCGAAAACTGCAATTGCTACACCTTTCGGTTTATACGAATTTACACGCATGACGTTTGTTCCAACGGTTTATGCACGTAATACTCCAAAATTTAGAATTTTGTTTCGTGTATTTGGACGACGTGCTAGTAGCATCCAAGTCAATGGAGGAACACGTGACGCATTTGGAAGTGATTTTTTCCAGGCTGAGCGACGCGGGGTTGGTCATTAATATAGAAAAATGCAAATTCGCAAAGGAAAAAATAAATTTCCTAGGTCACGAGGTGTCGGCACAAGGAATTCAACCAATTCCAGAAAGGGTAGCAGATATCGTAAGGTACCCACAGCCAAAGACGATAAACCAATTACGCCGTTTCCTAGGAATAATAAATTTTTATAGGGTATTTATTCCAAACGCCAGTCGGAACCAAGCTGTCCTTAACGACTACCTGAAAGGTAGTAGAAAAAATGATACGAGGGAGATTGAGTGGTCCGAAGCAGCGGTCGAAGCTTTCGAGTTAGCGAAGCAACAGCTAAGCGAAGCAACATTATTGGTCCACCCATCAGCGGCAGCAAGACTGGCCCTGATGGTAGACGCGTCAGACACAGCAGTAGGAGCAGTCATCCAACAACTAGGTGAAAGCCCCAAGGCAGAATGGCAACCATTGCAATTTTTTTCGGCGAAATTATCAGCAGCGCAGCAGCGCTACAGTGATGATAATATGTATTTTTTAGTCTTTTTTAATGAGATACTCTCATTAAAAAAGACTAAAAAATAAATATTCTATATAATAAATACTCGTATTGTATAAGTAAATAAATAAGTAAATTCTAAAAATAAATATTGTATAAGTTGTGGGGCCGTCAACAACCACCACGCACCCCATAATACATCAAGCGATGCGTTAACGATTTTACAGTTATTTTTTAATTTAACTACAAATAGAGTAAATTTATTTTAAATTATTAAGAAAATTGTGCGCATACACGTGCTGTATCTTTTGTTTAAAGCGGAGTGCGCATGTTGACTTTATCAACTCCAAAACATCTTACTCAAAAAACGTGGAAGTTTACATGTAAAATTTAAATTTCCTTTATAACATACAGAATATGTAAAAGAAAAGATCAGAGGAAATTTTAATTCACATAAACTTTTACGTCCGAACTGATAAAAGTCAAGTAAACTTCACTTTAACCAAGGAAACCAACGATAACACCCGTTAATATATTAGTAACATTTTCACGAAAATATCGATTACTATTTATATGTTTTGCTTTTAATACTTTAATTCATAGTTATAATACGTATTTTCTAAATTTAATTTTCCAATATCAGAGAATAAAAAGAAACAGTCGCCTAAGCTCACCCAACCCCACTACACCACTCAACCCGTTCAAAATGAATCAAAACCAATCTCATCTATGATACTGCTGTCAACAACCAAATAAATCAAAATATCCCGCTCAATAGCAAACATGATACACCAATTGTTTCTTCAAGTAATAAGGCTAATCGCACAGATTTGTTGCTGGTTATGGATTACTAATTACGTCACAACCTTCCTAGGTCGCACTAGAAGATTTGCTGTTATTAATAAACACAATTGTTGGTTCTGACGTTTTGCCTTCATTCAAATACCTTCTTAAAAATGTTTTTCGTTCAGAAGAATCTCCGATCTATCATTTATTTTGTAAAGCATATGATGAAACCGGTTATGGTTTTGTATCGAATGACGAAGTATTTGAACCTTGTACATGTTCAAATATTTAGTATAGTAAATATTTTTGTTCAGATTTAAAGACACACCGCATACCATTACAGGCCGTAGGCACGCTAAGCGAAGAGCCTGGCGCCGTAGGTATTATTATTTTTCGTTTTGTTATCGCACCTTGCATAAATATTGCAATAAGCCCCAGGCACGCTATAAGAAGAGCCTGGCGCTTCCTGATATTTAAACTTATCCAGCGAGCCAATACTAGATGGTAATATTGTTCCAGACCGATCCAGTGAGACGGCAATCCCGAGACACCATCAGATAGCCGTCGGCAGATTTTATTGAACGAGTTGACACAGCTATACGGCAGTTCAGAAATTTTAATAGACAGCAGCCGGCGGAATTCATTCAACAGGTGAACCTAGTTTCAAGCCTAGACATTCAAACGGCAAGTCTCAAATTAAACAATAGGAAGTATCAACGGTCAAGCAAACCAGATCGACCAGAAAGCAAATCGTCTACTTGCCGTCCATCCAACCACCGATCTACCGTATTCAACCGACGAAATATGCAGTGAATCATCAATTCGTTGATTCATCAACAAAAGAATCATGCTCACCAGCTTGTTCGAACCAGTCCAGCATCATGCAACTTCAAGCATTGTTTTTGTTCATGGTCGCCTTTGATATTAATTTCAAGGCAGATTTTTATCGAACACAGTGAAATAATCAACCAGATTTCTCCTCACTGAGTGTATGGTGATTTCCGACTCATACTATTCGCCGCTAGCCAAAATTTTGTTAGGTGAATCCAAATAATTAATTTAGTTTAGTGTAAGTGACAACATCGATTTCGCGATGACTTCAACCTGCGTGTCATAGGAGCATAATCAAGATTAGATTGACGAAGCAGGAGAAACTCGCTCAACAGCCGGTCTAGAAGCAAGAATACTAGAAGAAGTTAGACGAGCACTAAACGGAGACGCTACCGATCACGTACCACCATCGTCGACAAGTTCGCCGCAACCATCGTCAGGATCGATATCCGTAGTTAATCTGAGACTAATTCCCCTAAATACACAGGATCCGCGCATATGGTTTCACGTAATAGAGTCGCAGTTCATAATAAATAAGGTTACCAGAGAGATTACCAAATACCATCATCTGCTTAGTGCACTTAACGATCACACCAGTAATGATGTAAGCGATATTATCATCGGACCTCAATCGGATACTCCGTATGCTGATTTAAAAAATGCATTCTATACAGGTCATGCGAATCTAGGCGAGTTAGGCGATATGAAACCATCGCAACAACTCCGAAAATTGAAAGCCAGCGGTGGGGCGGACATAAACAATGAATTTGTCAAAACGATTTGGCTCAAACGCCTCCCGATTCGCACACAGAAAATTTTGGCACCCACAACTGACTGACTAGCGGCAACGAAATTTGTAGAATTGGCAGACCGAGTGCTTGAGACCATGTCGCAAACACACGTGATGTCCGTCGCGGCGCCAATGATGCAAAACAACGAGCCATTGCTCTCGAATCAAATTAGCGAGATGTAATGGATCGCAATCACCGCCGAAACCGCTCGCAGAGCAACAATAGGGCGCGGAACCACTCAAGCAACAGTGACCCTTCTTTAAACTTTTTCTTTAGGATACTTTAAATATACTCCGCCAAGGGCGCTTTTAAATACAGAAATAGTTGTACCACATGTTTTAGTAGAAAATGCGGCATGATACCCTTCAAAAAAATATTTAATGAGGCCATTTTGGGAATAAATATTTTCTCCAGAAAAAGATATTTTTAATCAAAGCCTTTCTCGAGCAAGACTCCTCATTGAACGTACATTTGGAAGATGATAAAATCAGAGGTTAAAATTGGTCCTGACAAAATCGATTTAATTGTACATACATTTGCTCGTTACGTAATATAAGTATTGATTTAGAGGGTGCATCAGATTTTATCGAAACTACTCAAACTGCACAACAACTGTTTCAATAGAGTTACTCTTGCAGCCTATAAAATTTGAAACATTTTTTTACAATGTTTTAATCGAGTTAATGAACTAATAAGTTAATAAACATATAGTATTTACTACATAAATCGAATAAAAAAATATCGCATAAAGAAAGGGTTGAGTGCAATTAGGAATTACCCGATAGTTTCATTACCCCCGCAATTTCCCTCCATAAATTTTTATTAAGTTCTTTTTTATGGTATTGCTTCATATTTGGTTCCATAAAGAATGCCTTTCTTCCACAAGTATAATTAATTTTTCACATCTCTCTTGTATCCCTTTATTAACCACCCAATTAAATCTCTACTTTGATAAGCCCTGACAACTGTCTTTCAACATTTAAACTAGCTATCTCAGCTAGTAAAACTGTTTCCGAAGATAAACTTAGACAAATCTTAGAAAATTCTAGTGATAATAAGAGTTCGATTGTGATGTCGATGATCCAGACTTTGTGCCTACCTCAAATTTAATAAATTTGTTGACCACTGATGATCTTTAGGAGGACGATAACGACCACGACCAAACTAGTCTAGATGGGGATACTTCAGGTAAAAACCAATTGTACAATATTTAACTCTACTAATATTTTGAAATATATAATCTGTTCGTAGGTAGCCCAACATCAAATACGTCAACGTTATGGACACAAGTTCCAATTGCTGCAAAGACCATTCCAATATTTTACACATGTACCCCTTCTGTGACGATTGGCACACCTATTAGTTATTTAGAAAAATACTTCGATCAAAATCATTACAAAAATGCAGCCTTATATACAAATATGTACTATCTAAAAGCGACAAGGTCTGAACTAAAAATCACCGCACTGGAAATAAAAAAGCTTAACGGTATTTTGATTACAATGGGAACAATTAAATATCCACAAATAGATTTATATTGGAGACCGGGATATAAATTGGATAAAATTGCTTCCGAAATGAGCAAAAATTGGTTTAGAATATTAAGGCTAGCATTACATTATGGGATTATTATGGGATGTAAGCTGTCTGCTAACTGAGATCAACCTTTTCTGGAAAATCCAGCCAATTATAGATGCCGTGAAGGCAAGGTGTAAAAATAGTTTGCGATAAGTCGAGCATTATTTTATTGATTGAGAACAGGTTTTTCGTTTTACCGGCCGCTGTTCTGCTCGTCAATTTATTAGAGGGAAACCCAGAGCATTGGGAATAAACAATTTCGTAGTAACGACATCAAATGGCCTTTTAATGGATTTTAACATATCGATGGTTGAAAGGTAAAAGTCACTAACTGCATTTTCGTCGAAAATGATATAAGTACATGTATGACTTTATAATTTACTAAACTTTAGTCTTGTAAAATTATTTTTCTATATTTCCTTCATTATACTTCGATTTTAGTGAAGAAGTGAGGTTTTCTTCTAATAATATATTTCTTTAAATTCGAAAGGTAAAAGTCATTATAACATTTAGTGAGTTTTTCCAGAATATAATTTTACACCAATATTGTGTTATTTATTTCAGGTAAAAGTCATTACTATGGTAAAATGTTAATTTATTTATCATCGCGAAGTATTTTGTATAACATTTTATTTAAACTAGAAAGTTTAAAGTTTAAAAAAGTTTCAGCAAAGTGTACATATTTTCGTAGCTAAGTACCAATAGAAACAGTTGGAAGATTTTGAACATCAAAATCACATTCAATGTTTATTATCATTTAAAAAGTGTACATTTTATTAAGCAAGATAACTATTTTATATAATTTAATTTGAAATTTTTAAGTGATAATATATTTAAGTCGTGGTAAACAATTAGTAGAAGTGGCCAAAGCCGCAAAAATAAATAAAAATATTAGAAATGAAGAACCAAAACCTGTAAGTATCATTTAATTTAATTTATTCAATAAAATTATTATTGACTTATTAAAGTGCTTACTAGTTATTTGAATTTTTTGCATTTCAGGGACTATCTAAGATACCCGAAATACTTACAGATGAAAGTATGTGATTTTCTGAAGATTCTTTTAATGATCCAACGTTCGAATATAAAATTTCATCCGATTATTCTTTGGACTTGGAAATGCATCATTATAAAGGAAATTCTGATCAATTACTTGAGAATGTAAGTTATTTATTTCAGTACAGTAGCACGTAAATTGCAGTTTAGTTGCATGTAAATCATAAGCTTTTAACATGATAGTTTTAATATGGTCAGCACATGTAATGACAATTAATTTTGCACAAGCGAATCTGACTTTTATGACACTAATGAACAAACCGATACTGCTAAAGAGGATGAATTAAACAAAAAAAATCATAAACGTACCCAAAATCCTGCTATATGGAAACCAAATGTCGCTAAAGTTAAACGTGCACAGTGCTTACTTTATGTAACAAAAACAGGTTTAAGATATGCTAAATTTCCCAAAACTGTAGACTGTTCAAACTGCAAATTTCGCTGCAAGAAAAATATCTCACAGGAAGAGAGAATCGATATTTGCAAATTTTATTGGGGCCTTAGCAGCTATTGCAGGCAAAAGGACTTTATTTTGAAAAATGTTGTGTCTGTAAAACCAAAGCGTACAACAGGAAATTCTTTGCGATTGCATTCCAGATCGTATTACTTTGCTAATGCTCTATATCTCTCCATGGAACTGATAATCGTGGTAAGAAATCACCACAAAGTTTTCCTATTACATCTGCGCATTATGTCAGAAAAACAAGTAATAGGAAATATTTGGACAGTACACTTTCAATTCTTAAAATGTATGAAATGTACTGTGAATTTTGTAAGGAAAGCAATGACCTCCCGGTATCAGCAGCAACATATCGTAGGATTTTTTACATGGATTTTAATATTTCATTCTCTAAACCGAAGAAGGATTAATGCAGCACATGCACAAAATACAAACTAGCTGATACAAACAAAAAACTAGAACTAAAAGATGAATATGAACTACATATCAAACGAAAAACTAATTGCATGAAAGCTAAAAATAATGAAAAAGAACGTGCACGTACGGATTCTTTCTTTCCAGGCTGCCACATTTGATTTATAGAGCGTTTTACAAATACCATCCACAGAAGCGTCACAAATGTATTATAGCAGAAAGATTAGTGTTTTTAATCTAACACTTTATGAAGAAGGACATAATCAAAATGGCTTTTGTTATTTTTGGAATGAGTTAAATGGAAAGCGTGGTAGTTCTGAAATCGGTTCCATTTTATTCAATAACATTACTTCATTACCTGCATCTATACCTGAGTTGACCTTGTATTCAGATATTTGTGGAGGACAAAATCGTAACCAACACGTTGCAGCCATTTTGCTTTACGCTTTCCGAAATTCACATTTATCTACTATAGAACATAAATTCCTTGAATCTGGTCATTCATACATGGAATGTGACTATATGCATGCAGCCATTGACTATTCAAAAAAAAAAAAAATCTGTATTTATGATTAGAGATTGGAGCGATATATTTATTCAGGCAAGATCGAAAAGAGGCAAGAACAAAACAAAAGATGCTTATGTAGCAAAAGAAATGAAATTTAACGAATTCTATAATTTAAAAGAATTAAGTTTGAACCTTATAAAAAACAGAAATTTTGACGAAAATGGCAATATAGCATGTTGGTTAAAAATGAAATGTATTAAATACCAGAAAAATGATCCGAACATTATATTTTATAGATATGACCATTATATTTTATATACTTCCCATTACATCAAAATTGATCAGAAAAAAAAAATCTCATCAGACTTTGTCAATCTGGTGTAATCCCAAATGGTATCAAAATCTACCATCGAAAAAAAAATGTTGTTGATTTTGCTGAACTTGATTCATTGGACGCATATTAAAATAAAATTTTTTCAATGAAAAAACAATAATGAATAATTTCGCAATAACACAATTTTTACCAAATTATATTTAGAATAGTCACTAATTGTTGTTTTTACCTTTTTTTTATAATAATTTAAGTTTTGTTTCTTTATACTCTCCTAAAAACTATTACAGGCATTATCACTTACACAACGCGTATGTTATACATAAACACTATCCTCACTTAATGAAATAAATCGGGATAACAAAACTCAAAAATCAAAATGCCATTTTCTCCAACTTGCATTTATGTCAGTTAGTGACTTTTACCTTTGAACTATCGATATATACATACATGAGGGAAAATTCGGAAAATTTGACAAGATAAGTCAATAGGGTTAGGTGCAGCAGTCGTCCTAAAATTAGTAGAAACCGTTCCAGCTGATAGTTTCATTTATTTTGACCGATTTATTAATTACATCAATACCTTTGCTGAAAAAATTGAAGTACTTATACTATTTAGCTATTGTAACGATAAATAACAACAGGTTTAAAGACGTAAAATTCAAGCAAGACGCTCGTATGGTTATAGGTGAAGCCCAGGATTTCAAGTACGACGACGGGCTAAACAACATTTAACTTGTGAAATGGAGAGACATAAAATGTTTCACAATAGCTTCTACAATAGCTGGCATAAGCCCATGGGTAAAGCGAAACGATGGGAAAAAAATAAACGAAAATTTATTGAAATCGATTGTCCAAAAGCTTTCGGTGAAAACAACAAATACATGGGGAGGCGTCGATATTTGCGACCAGTTGTTGGAGTATTATCGTATTTTTCTAAAGACCAGAACATAGACAGTAAAGGTGGCTCAACATTTCATAGATTTGGCTGTGGTAAATTCTTGGAGTGAGTATCGCAGAGATTGCGAAGAATTCAGTCAACTCTACGGCAAATCAATACAACCAGTACAATTACTAAACTTCAGGCTAGTAATAGAAGAATCCTTACTCTCTGCAATTGAGGGAAATGAAGCGCTTAGCACTTCGAAATTAAGTGCCGACGAAGGAAGTGATTCTCCTTCAAAAGTTGTGAAACCGATGCCACTTCCCAATGACACGAAACGATATGATAACGATTTGTTGTTGTCGTAACCACTGATTTAGTTGCAATGTGTCGTCGTCGGATGAAAATGAAAAACTAGAGTTATTGAAGCCGCATTTAAAGGCCAATTAACATATTTTAAAAATCAATGTAGTATAGCAACAGCCCTGGGTTCGTTTGAGTCGCTAGTACGTCGCATACAGCTAGTGTATGATAAATATAATTCGGTTCAGTAAAAGTTAGAATCTGTAGACGATGCCAGTGTAGTTGATCGAGAGAATTTCGAGGACGATTATGGAAAGTTTGAAGCCATAATTCTAAATAAAATTCATGAACTTAAAAGATCCGAGGATTCAACCAGTGCTGTCTCATTTCAAAATAGCTCCATGCGTGAAGCGTCAGATGAGATGTCTACTTCAATGGGCATTCGTTTGCCTGAGCTGAAACTTGCTTCAGGAAAACTCATCGAAATCGCTACAATTTTTCGTTGATCGTGTCGTCAAGCATTACAATTCATTGAAGTCATTGAAGATCAAAGTTGATGAATAGGATCTTATGCTAATCCATCATTTAACCCAAAGACTAGACCATTCTTCGCGAACAGATGTAATTAAAGGTACAAAATCTAATAGTGTTCTAACTTTTAAAGAATTAATCCAAATTTTAAAAAATCGGGTACATTTACTCGAAGCATTACAAGCTAACTCTGCGCGCCAACCTCTTCGACAAAAGGGAAAGATCCTAGAAACCAGTCTTCGAACCCTAGCAGGTCAACCGTCTTAACAACCAATTCCGATAAGTGTAGATATTGTACGGGGTCTCATTTAATAGTTGATTGTCCAGTATTCAACGATGAGAAATTAACGCCGCAGATGAGGTTCCAGTTTATTCGACAGCATAGATTATGCTCCAATTGTCTGATTATGACACACAATGTCCGTGATTGTTCAAATCCACCATGTAAGCTGTGTTCATTGAAACATAATATCAGGCTTCATTTTAATCACTACTACAAAGGTTCGAATAACAAAGTTGGCCATTCCTCATGTCATACTAATTCAACTAATAGTTCAACTTCAGCCAAACCAGAACAGAATGATTCAATTGTTAACGGTCTCGTGAATTGGATGCCAATAAACGTTCACACATCATGTCATTCATCGCACAATCGGATTAACCAACAGCAGGGTGACGCACCCTTCGATCACGAAATTAAAAAGACGGTAGTAATGATTGGCACATCTCTTGTAAATGCCAGAACCGTAAACGGTAATCAAATACTGTGTAGAGCCTTACTTGATAGTGGGTATCTCATGAATTTTGTAACAAATGAGGCGTGCAAGCACTTACAAGCTCATAAATATCCAACCGCTAAAACTATATCAGGCATTGGTGGTAAGGAATCTACAATACGACAGAAAATTAACCTCACTGTATTGTCGCGTGTGTCCAAATATACTGTAGATTTAAAATGTTATGTCATTCCAAAAATTGCTATTGATTTACCGTCGTTGCCGCTAAACGTCGACCTCGCATCTATTCCCGTAGACATAAAGCTTGCAGACCCTCATTTTAATGTACCCGATTGAATTGATTTGCTGATCGGGGCTGAAGTTTATAAACAAATATTTACGGGTGAGTCTGTTAAACCAATTATGGAGCTTCCTCCATTCTACAAAATAGACTTAGGATACGTGGTTTGTGGCAAGGCAGAATTTATATCTCCACAACTTAAATTGTTCTGGGAAATAGAAATTCCTCCTCGTGAGACCACATATTCGTCGGAGGAGAATTTATGTGAAGTGCACTATAGCAGAACCGTCAAGAGATTACCTTGTGGTAGATATTCGGTCTCACTTCCAGTTAAACCCAAAATAAATGAACTAGGATTTTCGAATCAATCCGCAAGAATACTATATAAAGAATTCATGTCAGAGTATCTCACATTAGGCCATATGATCCCAGTCATTAAAGCAAACGAATCCAAAACATACCATTTACCACATCATTACGTGCTAAAAGCTAGTAGTACCACCACTAAGCTGCAAGTGGTATTCAATGCATCAGCCAAAACTTCGTCATAAATTTCACTGAATGATTGCTTAATGGTTGGACCTACCATACAATAGAGAATTTTTACAGTAATGGTTCGATTCCGCAAGCATATATATGCATTTTGTGGTGATATCGCAAAAATGTACCGCCAAATTCGATTAAATGACGAGCAGCAAGATTTACAACGAGTTTGGTGGCGCAACCATTCCTCAAATGAATTAAAATGATTTAAATTATGTACTGTAACGTACGGCACGGCAAGTGCACCATTCTTGGCAACAAGTACACTCCAACAGCTGTCCAAAGACGAATTCGATAAATATCCAGTGGCGTCAAAAGTATTGGTCAGTAAATTTTACGTTATTGACGTTTTAACGGGTTGTCCAAACTTAGTGAAGCATTAAGCTTAAAGCAGGAATTAATTAGTTTGTTGAGCCTGGGTGGTTTTGAACTAGGAAAATTTTGTTCAAATAACTCATTACTTTCGTCGGAAGAAAACTCACAATCACAAATTTCGCTCGTATTAGGTATCTCGTGGAACACAACTTCGGACAATTTTGAGATGCACTTGGATAAACTATCTTTATCATCACATTGTTCAAAAAGGAACATGTTGTCGGAAATTTGTCAACTCTTCGATTAGGGATTATGTGCACTAATTATTATTACTGCCAAATTGTTCATACAAGCATTGTGGACGCTTCAAGATATTGGTTGGGACGATCCGCTTCCTGATCAGATCACACACAAGTGGCTTAGTTACAAGACAGAGCTAAGAGAGCTGAAACAAATAACTTTACCAAGATGCAATTTAGTACCAAATGGTAAACGAGCTCAGTTACATGGTTTCGGCGATGCATCCGAAAAGGTCTTTGGATGTGTATTCTATGTTCGAGTCACCGACGAATCCGATCAGCATCACGTAAATTTATTATGCGCCAAGTCCAGAGTTGCACCACTTAAAAAACAAACCATTCCTTGTTTGGAACTGTGTGCAGCTCTGCTGTTGGCTAAAATTACAAACACTCTCGTGTATAGTCTTGAAATATCCTCGTAAAACAGTCGGTCAGATCAAAATTGATTACTAGGATGTATATTTGCCTGTTCATATGTTTCACCACAAAGGCTGTACATCTAGTAATAGTCATGAATCTATCAATTGACGCAATTTTATTGGAGCTCGGTCAGAACTTCGTGAACTTAGAGAACTTTTTCAACTATTTAAAAATGAAACAATCCGCTATTGCACGTCACACAACATCGAATGGCTCACTATTCCACCTAGGTCTCCCCATTTTAGAGGATTGTGGGAGTCAGCAATCAAGAGTGCAAAGCTTCACATGAAAAGAGAAATAGGAAAGTCGTTGACGTTGTCACTTGAAGAATTTTATACGTTGCTCGCACAGATCGAGGCTTGTTTAAATTCGCGCCCACTAACTGCCATGTCTAGCGATCCAGCAGATCTAACCGCATTATCTCCTGGTCATTTCATAATAGGTTCCCCTTTAACTTCAATAGCAGAACCTTCGCTTCTTGATTTACGGAATAATAGGCTGTCTAGATTTCAAATAGTTCCAACATCAACTACAGTCGATTTGGAAACGGTGGCATGTGGAATACTTGGCTGACCTCCAACGTCATCATAAATGGCAGAAGAGCAACCACAGTTTCAAAATTAGTTCACTGGTACTATTACACGAAGAAAACTTACCACCTACGAAATGGTGTTTGGGGCGTATCATCCGGGTAAAGACGGGGTTGTTCGGGTAATCAGCATAAAAACTGCGCAGTCCGTATTAAAACGGACAGTTAATCGAATCAGTGTTTTGCCACTTGATGAATAGTCAAACTAGCATTATTGAACAGCGCGATGAAACCCACATTTGTGGAACATATTAATTGATAGCAACGTATTTTTGCTTTCTGGGATTTTCTCTTTTGTGCTGTTGGGGAAATCAACTTGTGATTGGTTTTTTTTTGGTTTTAAGTTGGCATCTTTGTCAAGAAAAAGTTATATGGCTCTTGTCATTTGGAGGTGAGACTTGTGTTTTTGGTTCACCAATAATTAATAAAACACAAAAAAAAAAATTATTATTTTGTAAAAATAAAATAAATTATAAATTAAATAAAGTTCGAGAAAGTAACAACACAGTTCATATTTTTTATTATCGGCATTCATCGATTGTTCACAGCCAGTGGTGTTTAACATAAGCAAAGTGAATTTTCAAAATTAGTTTATATTGATACCCACACAATTGTTATTAGGGTTAATAAAGGGGTATAGTAAATAATTCGTACGAATAACTGAACAAAAAACCAAATATTTTGTTCGTACCCCAACACAGTACGGATTCATGAGAATTCGTACAAAATATGTGTAAGCATTGTAATCAAACATACAAACTTGCGTATATCTCTTTTTTTCTGATGATTTTGTACGTCTTCCTACGAATTCGTACGAACAAATTATCGAACGAATTCTTATCCAATGTAACCGCAGCCTAAGACCGAGTGGTAACTTGACATAAAAAAACTGTATTACAAATAAAATAAAACAATTATTTTACTATTTACCAGAAATTAATACCATCACTATTTTTGATTTAAAGCTGGAAATGTAAAATTTGCAAGAGCATTTTAAAAAAATCAGGAAAAAGTTTTTTTAATCTATGCAATCTGTTCTGGGGCTCAAGGCACTCCCAACTCTTTCGCAGTTTACTTTTACCATCCTACTTTTCGCTATAGACTCGTTTTGTATAAACCACCTGCACATTGCATTGCTTAATGCCAACCTATAGTGCTGACATGAAAGGTGGGTCGGCCCACCAAGAAAAATTTCTTCGAACCAACTGGAATGGCTTAATCCACATTTAATTCAAACTTCAGAAAACGCATTTCACTGCAAGAACAACGTCTCTTCATAATTGACAAGTGCAACCAATTTTTAACAATTCATTTTGTACTCAAATACTTTGTTAGTATTCAAACACGATTCCATAAGAATTCGTATACAAAATAGGCGTAAGTACTGCGACCGAGCTTATAAACATGCTTATATTTATAACTCCTCATTTAAATGACACGTACGAGATGTAAATAAATATAAAAAAAATACAGATTAGAATTTTAAATATTTCACCATATTTTAGTAATAAATTTTATTTGTTAACAACGTGTCGAAAATTGTTTTACAAAACTAAAAAAAATTAGTTTGACAAAGTTATACAAACAAACGGTTTGACTCCTGGGAACTATTTAAGAATTCAACTCAAATCCATTTATCCGCAATAAATTTTGTATCAAAGTTTTGCAAAGAATATAAATTATTTATCAAAGCAATGCGGCAAGGGAAGGCCAGTCCGACTCATTAACCAGTTTTGCACTTCAAAAGAATATCAAAAAACTCAATCCTACAAAACTGACAATGAGATGAGTTAGAATAAAATCACTCTTATGTAATTCATTTCCCTAGCCATGATGAATTAGCTAAAAAGCATTGAGATGTATACACAATTTTTTTTTTTTTTTACGGAGAAGACAAAATAACTTTTCCATTAATTCTTGGAATACTTTCCTTCTCCCAATATCTTCTCTCAATCTATCTAAATCAAGCCGTGTGTGTGTGTGTCTTGTAGGAATTTGAAAGCATAAACATCAAATACATAGAAAAAACAAGAAAAAACAACTTTTATGAAACTTAAATTTTCTGAGTGTACACAGTGTGTGGGTGGACACTTTACTTTTGTTTTAGCACCCACCAACAAACAAACAAAAAAATTTGAAACTTTTCTTTGCTTTCTTGTAAAAGAAAAATGTTTAAGGCAATAAATATTAACATTCACCATTTCTTTAAATTATATTCAATGAATATTAAAAAGCTTTTAATCAAAATTTTTGTCAATCAATTTTGTTCCGCATTTTCTCTCCGCATACATACATACACACTGTTTGGTTCCACAAAGCTCTGATTATTATTATTGGTGTAATTTAAAAGATATTACATAGAATGAAAGTTTCCCTTTTATTTTTTTTGTTTTTTGTAAGAGATAACAGTAAAAAAAAATAATGAGATTTCTTTGTGGTTTCTTCGTTTTACGTCCTTTTGATTCATTGATAAATGTATACGACGAAATATGTTGATAAATTGATAAACAATAAAATAATGATTGATTAAAGTTTCGTCGCACCGCAAAGCTTTTGTTTCTGTAGTTTAGTAAAAAGTTTATGAAATTTATGTCTGTGTGTGTGTGTTTGTGAAAAATAATTTATACGATAATAATAACGATAATTTTGAAAAGTCATCATTTTTTGTTACTTAATAATACAATTTGAAAAATGGAAATTCGTGATAAAAGTTTGGCTGCCTCCCTATGCGATTGGAAATATGCTGACTTCAATTTTAGGTTTGCTTGTATATTATATTCGAAAAAAAATGTTTTCAACGTTTAAATTTATCATAAATATTTTTTTTTTTTTTGCTCTCCTTTTTTGTTACAATGGCACGTTTCGGTGGGAAAAATTGTGGGGAAGTAAATGGTGGGTCAACAACGGTCATATACAAAATGTGTCAATTATGATTATAATATTCAAGGTAGAAAAAAATAACTATCGAACCAAGATATCAATCTTAATTTCATATTTTTTGCATTCGTTTGTGTGTATATTTGAATTGATTTTGTTTGGTTTTATATTCCACCCCCTAATTCTATGTGGCTAGTCCACTACTTCCATTTAAATAATTTTTGACCTGGAAAATTAAATCGGAAAACATAATATTTTTTTTTTGATATGGTTTTGTTTTTTATGAATAAATCTTCTATAATATTGATTGAATTCTGAGAATGGGAAAAGCAAATATGTCGAATAAGCCGGAATAAGTTTGATCTACAGATTTTTTGTATAGTAAAAATGAAAGTTTGTGGTTTCATCAGTTTATAGAAAAATGAAACAAAACTTTTCAATTATTAAAGAAAAAAATACTTGTTAGGGATCTTTTGAACGCTGTCCATCCTTTTGTACATTATAGTACATAAAAGTGGTGTGCGATGAAACAAAGTTTTCTCATCTTTCATAACGCCAAATTAAAATTTGTATTATAAGGTCAATTATGTTAATTATACAGAAATATCTGCTTCAATTTATTTAGGTCGTACATTTAAGCCTTAAAGTATATTTCTTCGTTCGCTATACCCATAAAAATATTTTTTTTGTTTAATTTAAAATAAAATCGTAAAAATGTTTTATGGCCATGATTATTGTTGTTATTCGTAATTTAATTTTCTAATTTTAGGAAAATTATTTTGAATTTTAATTAGATTTTGACGACTTATTTTTATAAAAGCGCACGAGGATATTGGGCACAATAAAATTGTTTTTATTACGAATGGAAATTACATAAACATTTAAATGTAAAAGACTTTAATACAATTGATGGATTCCACGGAAGTCCAATATATTCTTTGACTTCTTTTTAATTTAATTTTTATTTAAATTTTGATTTTTCGGCTAAAAATTTAAAATGGGTATTTAATTTATTTCAAAGTAATAGTTCTAGAAAAAATACAGACAATTTCTTATTCTACATTATGGTGCGGTATAGGTTTTTAATTTATCAGTCTATTTACTGCTGTAAAGGGAAAACTTTGTAAAGCATATTTGTGCTGCGGTATTTTTGTATTATTTTGCTTGTGACTATAATTTTGAATGAGAAGCAGCATTTTTAGCAGTCTAAATTTCCAAAGCCCTTCTTTTGTTCAACGAAAAGAACGTACACCAGTACAACATTCTGCTTTCACACCGTCGTCGCCAAGCTAAACTTCGCTATTAAATTAAACCAAACGACTGATCGGCAGTGTTAGTAAATAGAAAAAGATTTTGAAGATTCTGAGTCTTATCTGGCAATAAAAAAACTGATTTTGTGAAATTTGGCCTAAGAAAAAGACATTTTTAGATTCAGACGTCTTAAATACAAAAATAAGATTTAAAGACAATTCGTGCAGAATTTTCTTTAACCTCAATAGACAAAAAAAAAAAAAAAAAATACAAAATTCGGGTTTTCACAAGTTTCAATACGGCGGGTTATATAACTAGGGGATCTGAATCCATATTTCTGATCAGATAAAAAGTTTAATAAATTACGTCTTGCAATTTCATTTCTGTAAGGCGATTTGAGTTTTGGCCTGAATAAACCTTTGGGCAAATGGCATAAATTACCTCAAATTTGTCACCGACTGAAATCTTTCAACTTGAAATAAAATAATCATAAAATTAGCAACATTATCTTCCAGTTTTCGCCGTCGTTCTTTCGCTCACTGTCCTGAACCGATACGCGTAGACCCGATAAGGTGTAGATTTGAAAAGCTTTTGGAACCTGTACGTCAAGAGGGTCAGTTACCTGCCATTCGAATCGACACAAATTGAGTTTGGAGTTGAGTTGAAGGATAAGTTAGAAGTCAATTTACGGGTTGAGTTGAAGTTGAGTTAAAGTTGAGTTGGGGATGAATTAAGAAATAGTGTGAGCAGTGGGCCAATGTTTTATATATGCTGGTTTGAGGATTGAATTGAAAGAGAATTTGCGTTTGGGTTGAGGGTTGAGTTGAAGGCCGTTTATGGGTTGAATTGGGGTTGGATTAGTGTTAAGTGAGCAGAGTGTTTGTATGTATGTACAGCATATGTGTATGATATTTAAACAAATCCATACGCCTGGACTGATTTGAACCAAACTGTACACAAATATTGTTTAAGACTAAAGAAAGGTCAATGTTAGTATCTCAAACCTGAAATTGAACCTTTAGAAAGTTATATGAACAACCAATTAGGATGGAATTTATCTATTTCTTAATGGATTTTAGTGAAATTTGACATCAACGATGGAAATGGGATTCTAAAATTATTTTTGGATAAAGTTCTGGAATAAGGCCAAGTATAGGGAAGCTTGCCTATTTTGCAACCGATTATTATGAAGTTTGACATGTGCGTTGGAAATGGGATTGTAAAATTATTTTCGGTTGAAGTTCTGGAATATGGAAAAGTATGGTGACACTAGCCTATTTTTCATCCGTTTCTAAAATGATTTTTGGATCTAGTCTGGAATATGGCCAAGTAAGATGGAACTTGCCTATTTCTCATCCATGAAATTTGACTTGTGCATTTCTGGAATACGGCCAGTTAGGAGAGAATTTGTCCATTTTTAACCAATTTTAATGGAATTTTACATGTGCATTGGTAATGTGATTCTAAACTGATTTTTAGATAAGGTTCTAGAATATGGCCAAGTAGGATGGTACTTTTATATTCCTTAACCGATTATAATGAAATTCGAGTATGGGAATGAGAATTTTAAATAAAATTTCTAATTCCGGAACTCTGCACTACCGTTATTATTTTCAATACTAATGCGCGTATCCGCTTGACACTATATTTTTCTAAACAAGGATAAACTTGCCGCTCTAACAGCAAATACTCAGAAAACATAAGACAAAAGTTTAAAGCGAAGCATTGGCAAGAAAATATTCAAATGGAACTTGGATATTTAGTAATTGATCTAGTATGTTTAGGCAGTTTTAAAGAAACATCAACAGCTGCATGATTCGCAGAAACCTAAATAGACAACAATATAAAAGCCATATTGACATATTTCTCACAACCTCGTCTAAAAATAATTTTTGGATCACATTTCCTTCTGTTCGTTGGAAACATCAAAATTCATCATAATCGGTTAATAGCTGAATTATATTATTATTGACAGAACTTTATCCAAAAATCATTCTACAATCATATTTCCAACGCACATGTCAACTTTCATCATAATCGTTTAAGGAATCGCCAAGTTTCATCCTGTTCAATATGAAACGATGTTATGAAGTGATGCTATGATGATATAGGGGTGTGATGGATTGATATTATTGTATGATGGTGTGATGGTATGATTGTATATATGATACAACGTACGGTATTTATTCTAGAATGATGGAGTGATGGTATGAGGATATAATGGTATGACGGTTGGATGGTATGACAATGGCCTGAAAGTATGATGGTTTGATTATATGATGGTATGATTATAGGTACGGTATGATGGTACGTTGGTATGGTAAAATATGCATGATGGTGTGATAGTGGGATGGTTCGACGTCCCTATGTTACAATGGTACGATTGTATGATGATTTAGTGGTATAGTGTAATGATAATATGATGGTATAATGGAATAATGGTGTGATGGAATGATTGTGTAAAGTTATGATGGTCCGTACGACGGTACGTATGCCGGTATGATAGTGAGTAAGGTTTGAGTTGAAATTGAGTTGGATTTGAGGAAAGAGAAGTTTGGTTAGGGATTAATTTGAGGTCGTCTTTATGGTTTAGTGGGAGGTTAGATTAAGTTGAGTTCATACAAGCATGCAGTTTTCGAATCGAGTTAATTTTGGGATTGGGTTGGAAAATAAGTGTAGAGTTGAGCAGAGGGTTGAGATTTGGGTCGAGCTAAGTTGAGTTGACGTAGAATTAGGATTTAGTTAGCTTGCATTGGGGTGTGAGTTGTTCGGTTGGGGAATTATTTAAGGGTTGATTTGGAGATAAGTTAAGGGGTTGATTTGAAAGTTGATTAAATGTTGATTTAATGATTTTATTGGCTGGAGTTGGAGATTAAGCCGAAGATGAAATTAAGAGGTTCATTTCGGGATTGATTTGGGAGTTAAATTAATCAAGACCGAAGTTCTGATCACCTTATGAGTTTTCATTTGGTTTCCAAATTTGTTTGCCGTATTCCATAATTTAGGATTGGGGGGTCTGATTACAAATTCTCAAATATTACCAAAATTATCGAATTTATGAAAAATTATGATTGGTTACGCATGAATTATGATGAATATTTCCAGCCCTGATAATTTTATACGCCTGAATGTCAATATCATTATATACTTAAATCTGGTCTTTTGTAAAGATTTCGTGTAGTTGGTATGACTAAATGGCCTATGAATCGGGTTTTGTGTTTCATTTTTTTATTGTTTTGTCATTATAACTGAGTTAGCTTTTGCCTCGTCAGCTGTAAACATTAAATATTTTAAATTAAAATAAAATAATATTGTGCGCTATCGAGATTATAATTAATTCAATATATGCTGATTATAATAAAAATAATATTGTGGAATCATCTTAGAAACTTATTATAAAATTATTATTGTATAGTAAATTGAATTTAAATAAATACAGCTGTATTAAACGTTAAAGGTGACTAAAGCAACGAAACCAAATAAAATTTATCATCGAATGATTATACCCTTTGCCAAATAACACAAATCTCAATAACTTAGAGTTGGGCTATGACGACAAATGTTTAAATATCACCAAAATGTTCGAATTTCATGATTCTACACTTTGCTAAATAACACAAATCTCAGAGATTGGCCCACATAGTCACCGCATATAGGATAGAAAGATGACTCAATAGGCTTTCCCAATCTGTACGCGCTTTTCCATAATTTATTGTTAGCCTCTTATGACAAATGTCCAAATATTACCAAAATAATCGAGTATATGGAAAATAATGATTCTACACTTTGCTAAATAACATAAATCTCAAAAATTGGCACGCATAGATTTCATATAGACTAGAAAGAGGATATTTTAGGCCTTCTAAATCTGTGCTCGCTAGTCCATAATTTATGGTTGAGAACTGATGACAAATGTTGGAATATTACCTAAATGATCGAATATATGGAAAATCATGATTCTACACTTTCCTAAATAACACAAATCTTAGACATTTGCTCGAATAGACACCATATAGGATAGAAACAGGATACTTTAGGCTTTCCAAATCTGTTTGCACTTTTCCATAATTTAGGGTCAGCCTCTGATGACAAATTTTCAAATATTACCAAAATTATCGAATATATACACAGTTGAAAAAATAACTTTAATTTTTAATGCAAGCCTTGCATTACGACTTATGTAATGCAAGTTATTATTAAATTGTAAAGTGTGATTGCGTTAAAATGAATTTTAATGCAATTATGAGGATTTCTAAAGCAGAATTTGCATTAAAAAATATTTTTAATACAACTATTAAACATTTTAAAGCAACCTGCTCAAATTGAAAAATTATACTAACATAAAATTCGCTAAAACAATATGAATATATTAATAATAAATGCAAGAGTTTTGCATTACTGGTATAAAATCCACTAAATCAAACCGACCACATGACATATAAGCAGATTAATAAATCTTTAATAATTTAGTTTTCAGTACTTAATTTATAAGTTATTACCTTGGGCGACCATAAAGTGAACTAGGTTAGCCCGCCCATTGAAAGATGAGATGAACATAAAAATTGTTTTTATTTTTTTAAGTAAACTGCTTTCTGAGATTTCGACCCTCAACCTCAACCTCAAGGCACCAAAAACAAAGAACAACCCCGGAAGAACAAAAAAAAAATCGCTAAAATTACAGAGCTTTTATTGCAACTTGCTTTAAAATTCAATACTTCCAAAATATTTTATTAATGCAGTCTTTGATAAATTTTAATGCAGTTGATTGACGGTTCTCCTACAATTTGCTTTATATTCTAATGGAATGTTGCACTAAAATTTAATCTAATTGCTGTATTACAAATCAATGCAAATTGCATCAAACTAATTTTTAATGCAAGCTTTGTATCATTTTGTAATACAGTCTTGCACTGGACCTATATATAATGCAATTTGCATTACATAAGAAATATTTTTTCAACTGTGTAGAAAATCATTATTCTACACTTTGCTAAATACTACAAATCTTTAGGCTTTTCAAATCTGTACGCACTTTCCCATAATTTAGGGGCCTTTAATGAAAAATGTTCTAATATTGATATGGAAAATAATGATTCTACACTTTGCCAAATAACAAAAATCTCAGAGATTGGCACGCATATACACCATAAAGGATAGAACGAGGATACTTTAGGTTTTCCATAATTTAAGGTTGGCCTCTGATGAAAAATATTGAAATATTGCCATCATGATCGAATATATGGAAAATCACGATTCTGCATATTGCTAAATAACACAAATCTCAGAAATTTGCTCATATAGATACCATAAATGATATAGAAAGAGGATACTTTAGGTTTTCAAAATCTGGACGTGTTATACCACAATTTAGGGTTGGGCTCTGACGAGAAATTTTCAAATGTTACTTAAATGATCGCAAAAATGGAAAATCAAGATTCTACACTTTGTATAACACAAATCTCAGAGATTGGCTCGCATAGACAATATATGAGATAGAAAGAGGATATATTATGCTTTCCAAATCTGAACGTTTTATTCCATAATTTAGGGTTGGGCTCTGATAAAAAATCCCAGCTTGAATCCCAGTTCCCTCAAATAATAATCTATCACGAGGAAATTTTATTTCAGTAGTGAGAATACTGGAGCAGGGGCAACGGTAGTGGGAATTGTATACGGGTGTTTGCGCCTCCGTATCCTCGCTCCGAAGTCAGAACTACAACCATCAGCTTATCGGAATTTACAATTCTACGAATACCATTCCCAAAAGCAAACGGAATAGATGCGGAAAATATGTCCACATTTCCTTTTGGTGTTAGAGCAATTTAAATACATTAGGTCGATTTGCGGACCAATAATAACTTTTCCTCCAGATTCAGTGGCGTAACTACACCTCCCCCCCCCCCAAGCAACATTTTTCTTGGGCCCCTAAAATTCTTCTATTTCGCATACAACTTTGCTTTACATTATTTTTTAATTAAAAACTTATTTCTTCCTATTCTCTTAATTAAAATTAAAGCATTAATTAAAATTGCCTGATTTCGAGAGTAGGATTTAAGACATTGCGCAAATTTTAATCTTTACAAGTTTTATATCTGTTAGGAATTTTGAAACTGTTAAAAAACATTCAAGTCACAAAAACCGAATATTCAAACGCCTAAAGACCCTGAAGACTATTATTGTCCGAAAAAATTCGATATTGATTAACGCCAAACCATTTATCGGTAAACATTAAGATTTTCCATTTAACGGAAGTTTTACAAGTAATTAAAATTAATCGCAATGTTGTTTATTTTCGTTATTGAATAGAGAAATATGCAATTTTACGCTGCGAACCAGTAATTTGTTGAATATTTTTGAAAGTTTTCAAATATCGTATTATCCGTAATTGAAACTGAAGAAAATCATATACGCGTTAATCACGGGCATATAAAATGTAAATAACCTGGATAGTCTATCCTAGGAAATTGAAGAAATATCGAAATTTTGCCATAATCTCGAAAAATCTATTAAATTCAAAAATCTCGAATAATCCTAAAATTATCGAAAATCGGTGAATCTGGATCAGTGCTGTCGAAACGAGTACGATCGGAGTATTTATACTACTTTCGACTAGTGCTTGCTCCTGTACTCCGCTATTTCATTTTGTACTCCTCTGTTCTAATAACTGCTATACTAATAATACTTTTACAAAATATTTAACCTTAACCTTAACCTTATTAAACCTTTTTGATGAAGCGTTTTTTAAAGGCTAATTTTTAATGCTATCATTCAGCCTTATCAATTCAAACATGTCAAATTTGCGAACTAAATTACTTCAGCTTCACAAACCTTTTTTTTCAAAATCTGAAGCTTTATTGGTACTTACAAAAAGATACTTCAAAGTTTTTTTAACTTTTAAAAAGATCTAGGTACTCTGTAGCGGCGCCAGTTAAACTCAAACATGACAGAGATTACCCGATTTTCACAACAACAACTTTTATCTTCTTTTGCTAAATATTTATATTAGAACCTCCTGAACACAAAAATTACGCTGCAAGACAAACTATGCATATTATTGGTCATTTAGCCTTACCGCACTAAAACGATGTAGAGAAGTTTAGATTTACAATGCACTCAGATCCTTCCTTAAGCTTCCACTAGGACTTCTATATAAAAATAATACCGTAAGAAAATTTCTGCATTGATTTCACCTTTCCACACTAGAAATATGTATTGGAAGTCAGGATTTATGCAGTGTGGATGGAAAATTTAATTCGTTCGCCTTGACATCAATATTATCAAATCATTTTACATTTGGATAAAATCCAGACTCACATATGTACATCTCTCTTGTCTGAGAAGGTTAAATGCTGACAGCAGAAATTCTCGTTCAAGGATCCAGGTAAGAATAAGGTGACCAGACGTCCTGGTTTCTCTGGACATGTTCTGGGTTTTCAAACTTCTGTTGCCATCCAGCTGAATTTTAGATAATATTCATTCAAATCCTTAAATTTATTTGCGGTAATGCAAAATTTAGGAGGGAAGAGAAAAAAATTAATTTCAACAAAATTTAATTCGAACTCCAGCCCAGATGACTGGCCTAAAAAATTCTTCAGGACGTGATTTAATATGTTTAAGGTTAGGAACTATTTATATAGAATAACCTCTTCGAAATAAAATTACACTAAAATACATCGAAAAATGTGTGTTCCATTCGGTGCTGGAGGCGAAAAAAATTTGTCTGAGTTGGCTGCGTATGAAAAACCAAAATTGGCATATCTAATTCTTGATATAGATCATCTTGAATTAGTACGAGAAGTGTTCCAAAATATTTGTTGCCGTTGGGCGATGTTTTATTTTAAAAATTATGATCCCTACCTTATGGCCGAAAATTTTATAGGAAAAGTATGCAAATGTGGAAAAGTTAAGAATGTATTTTATTTTCTGGTTGCAGCTATACAAATTCAAGCAACGACTATCCAGTGTCCAACAAACTGTCCTTTATAGAACATTCAGTGCGCAGGTTGGGTGTTTTCCGGACGGAACTTGGTCGGCTTGTTATCGGCCATTTAAGAATGAAATGTTGTCTGTTGCAAGCGTGAGGCTAATCGTCAATCGATTGAATTCCGTGTTGACCTACAAGTCTTAAAATGTAGACGCTTATTAATAAACCGACGATTTTACCAATCCTCTTGTTCGGTGGTCTTTGGTCAAATAAAGACTATAATTTAATCAAAATTAAAGGACTACACAATATTGCTTGTGAAGCCTTAACAGAAGCTGTATGTCTTTGGTTTGATAAGTTTCCTTTATTTCTAAAAATTAATTAGCTAATCCTGGTTCTAATTCGTCCTGGACATGATTTTAAAGAACAGCTCAATCGCGTGGGACTTGGTCAAGGCGATATAAGCAAGGACCGGCTTGAAAAAGAGTACAACTATAGTCACTGCGTTTTTCGCAGTTGCCCGACTATGGAAAGAGTTCGTTCTCCAATATTTAACTGTGGGATTATCGGTATAGGTAGGCTATCTTCCCTCCCTGGGTCAAAGCTGATACAGTTTGCCAAGATAGCAGTGCGTGTGAAAAAAAAATCTTAAGCAATCGCCCAAAATTGTAAAGCGTACCGATAGTCCTCATTCTTGACATTAAATTGGTCCGTTATATCAGATTGAGGTAATAATCGGCGCTGTAGTATTACATCAATTATCAAAATACTACTGCATTCACAAGCAGTACTTTCGATTTATAAGTATATCGCGAGGGGAGTTATTAGGTGCTATGATATATAGACAAAAAAAAAATGATTGACTGGATTACTTAAGGTTATAAGCATTCAGTAACATTAAAGCGTCCTTACCTTAAAGGACCTGACGGAAACTCTTTGTGGTCAGCTTACACCAGTATGTTTGGTTATAATTCAAGAAGCAATCTCTCATAATCGTATACCAGCTGATGCTGTTGTATATGTTAATATGGTTATGATCAAGTGAGAGCTTCGAAAGCTTCGATCGTTTGAGTACTTTTCACATAATTCGAAAAATCGAACTTCTTAGAAAAGTACGATTAGTGGTCTAGAACACTATTTATGAATTTAATCAGTATTTAGTCAGTTTGTAAAGCGATTTATGTTGGTTTTTTTACGAAACCAACTAGGTTTTTTTATTTATGGAAAATTAATGATCGGAAGTAAGCAAAAACGTGTTAGGTACTCCTTATCATAAACAATTTTCATGTGAAAAGCTCGATTTTTTTTTCGACTATTCGTTATTTTTCCAAAACAAATCGGTTTCGTCTAAATACCATTTAACATTTAAATAACTAAAATAACTCTCATTTTCTGTTTGGTTTTACTTGGTTTAGGGTAATTTATGTAACATTTGAAAAAAGTGAGGCCATAATTTGTACTAGTAATGTGCTTCCAAGCCCACATGCAAAGATATATTGAGCTGCTTGCGAGTATAAGAAAACGATCTATATGATCCGACAACAGTATTCATATTTCAAATAAAATACATTACACAGCAAAAGAGGATATTTCAAAATAGTACAGCAAAATGATTCATTTTGAAATAAATCTGAAAATTCTTAAAAATCCAAGCTCCTTTAATCATACTGTTTTGTACCTGTTGGAGTTTTGAAATAGGTTCGAGCTGGACCCGATTAACTAGCAAATAATTTCATATATTTATTTAGGAAATCGCCTCGATTTAATTTTTGTAAACTTCTGAAAAATATTAAACCATTAAGAAAATCCTTGAACTTGATACGGCAGGACCTGCCTATTTTAAAATTGTGAAGCATAAAATAAAAACTGTACGTACGCTAATTAACCTTTCATTTTTCAGACCCAAACAAATAAAATTTAATATTTCACCCACCTGTGGTATTCGAAACAATCTCAATAAATTGGCAACTTGTATCGAGGTTACAGATGATGCGGCACCAACAACTCCTGATATTACTTTTCTCACTTGTGTTTTATTGCAGGCATACTCCGCCCCGTCAATATTACTGATTGAACCTGAAATCAAACAAAAAGATTTTTTTTTTTATAAAATTCAATTTCTACAGGAAAATTATATTTACTCTCTAAAATAATTGAATCAACCGAAAATCAAAACCAAATTTTTATGTATTATATATAAAACACCTCTAGTCATGTATTATACTCCTACATAAACACAAATACACAGCCAAAAAAAAAAAAAATATAACATAATTATTATAACATAAATAAATTTTTCTGACATCCGCATATTTCCATCCATAAATATCCCGCACACCTTTTTATGTTAGATACGTATAGTATGGTAGTAACCAAATTAAACGTAAATTAAGCAATTGAAATAAAAATAACTCAGGTAAATATACATATCTCGTTTTACAAGGATACAAATCTAAATTATACCTTACCTATTTATTTAGCTCTGTACTAGACAATTCAAAAATAATCAAAAAGGATGTTACATTTATAAAATCTTAATTTATTCTACAACAACAATAATGCCTAACTCAAATGGGGAATACAAAGTTTCTGAATAAAAATTAACTTTTTTTTTGCTTTTTTTGAAATATAAGATTACATTACACACATGAATTTCAATTTAGGCCTTTCGCTCGAGCGACCCACCCCACCATTATATACCCATTCAATATTACATCGAAAGACAAATAAAATACTTTCAATATGATCCTTTCCATTTATCTAGGAAATTTGTATCCTTCCGTAGTGTATAAATATAATTCGGTTAATTGTTACTGTCTTTTATAGGGTGAACCGTTTAAATTGATACATCTAAATGATTGTAAAAAAATATATTTTAGTAAAAAGTTACTTTTTTGCATTAAATAAGATACAGATAAAAAAATATTGGTTTAAAATCAAAATATGAATTTGACCTTGGAATGTAATTCCAAGGTCATCAAAATAATTTAATCAGATTTCCTCCTCTCGAGTGCCAATAATTTTTTTTTGAAGCATACTGTTGTGAATAAGGCGTCATTTTCGAGATATTTAGGTGGGTCAACTTGAATGGTTTACCCGGTGTAATATATGTAGCTTTGTACTTTTTATCGATATTAAATTAAAATGTAATAAAAAAAATTTAATGATATATTACGATATAAAAAAAGGTTACAAATTATTTTATATGTTCACGATACAAAAAAAAAAATAATCTTAAAATGTTGATCAGATAATAAAATCCTTTACTTTGAAATTATAGTTTTTAGTTTGGATTAGAAATTGGTCGGAATGGAAAGTTACAATTCAAAGGCTAGGATTGAATAAACTGCGGAATTCCTCTTAATATCACAATTTTTGCACCAACCAGCAGTTTCCTGAGTCTTGATCCTTATCCCCTTCGCTACCATTTCTATTTGTTGTTTGTAAATCAGTTTTTAGTATGCGGCGTCCAAGTACCAGGCGGCCCATGGTTTTATGTAACCTTCCCATGTTAGCGAGCGGTGAGCCTGTTAAGCAAAATCATCTCTTTTCTTCTACTGTCATATACGCGACAGGAATGCTTTGAAAAAGACGAACAAAAATCCAACAAATTTGAAGAATGTACCGTTCGGAAGTAACATCATCTCCTAGCAAGAAAATAAGAATCTTTAAACAAAACCATTCCTAAAGTGCTGAGGCCGCTATAAAAAGCACGTTTCAGTCCTTTAAAGGTGCCACAGTAGTCAGAGAGGTATTAGTGAAGGGTAAATAGTTTCCGAAGCAATACCTACCGCAGAGGTTAAGACGACTGAAAAGTATTTGCTACTAAATCAGGGTGATTTATTGGATAGGAACGGAGTTTACAAAACTCGTGTTGGGGAGTAGAGAAGTGTTTGCCAACGAGTGTTGATATTGAAAGGAGGACCTACTATCTTGTTTGATTTAGTCACTGGAACGCTGCGAACTTATAGAAGACTTAAGCAATCTTCAACACAATGTAGTCAAAAGAGAGGTTTACAATAAATCTGAATAACACAATATTCACCAAAATGGAGGAAGCTTAACTATCTTCAGGATAGATGACCAATAATACTGTCTCGTACAATGAATGGAAGGGGAATACCTTGAATTTATTTTTTTTTGCGCCAAAAGGTAGAAGGAAATAACAGAATTTATGTAAAATTGATTAGACTAGGAATAGCCTAAAACGCAATACCAGATTTAACCAAATTTTAACGTATCTCGGAATTTAAGGAGCAATGAGATCTCTACTTCGAGCGCAATAGCTTTAAATAAAATAGTTGACTGGGACAAAGTTCTTCTCGTCTAGGTCAACATGGCAACGAAGATTCGGATCTGCGACCCAAGCTATAGTTACAATAAAATGCTTTAATGAGTCTGTTCTATGTGCGGCATAGAGACAGAGATTGGGAAAAAGTCTCATATGATTTTATCGCTCAAACAATTTCCTAAACTTCACCTTAATAAGAGTCAAAGAACCTCTAGTCCTGGTTAAATGGGCTCAAAGAATAGGTCTAATAAAGTGGGGTAAGATAGCGGATGACGAATTTGGTGCGGGGAAAGGCAGCCTTCCGGAACTTTATTACGTACAGCTAACCATTGCGTCAACAAAGGAGAAGTCACTTAGCGACATTTTTTTAGGTATTCTCATTTGTTTTAACCCCACTTCAGCCCTGTTAAAAATCAATCAACGGATTTAATCCTTTATATGCAAGATCTGTGGATATTATTTTCGAGTTAGTTCGTTTAATCTTTAACAAACAATAAAATTTATTAGGTTTAAAAATCAGATGACAAAAATTTACGATTATAACAATTGAGGTTTAATTAGGCGATAAGGAAGACATTTGCGATTAAAAAGACAGGGCCACAAAATGAAATCGAGGTGGAGAATCTCTCGCTCAGTTGGTCTATAAGTTTTTGGAGTTTTTGGAGTCGCTTCCGGTATATGCGCCCATCACGCCCACTACATCAAGGCCAAATGAAGGTCAAAAATAACATAATTTTTTTGACCCTGGACTCTGAGGGGAGAGGAAATTTTACGTCCATTAACCATAAAAATTAAGTTCAATTGTATGTGGGAAATTCCTTGTAAACTATGATGTTTTAAAATTTTAACGTAAATAATTGAATTCTGATTCAATTTGTTATAAAATCTTATTTATGACATTATTTATTTATTTATTTGATACCTACGGTGACTACAATCGGTACAAACAATTACTACTAGCTACAATTATTAAACAAATAAAACATGTTTGAACAAATATCTCGACAAGTGAAAATCAAAAATTTCAAAAACTGAATTGAACACCCGTGATATTCACAGGATCGGTTCCGAAAGACTGTAGTTTGTTGGCACCAGGTGAATGAGTAAAAGCCCATCACGTTGACGCATTCGGCGTTCGGGAGCATAGATTTTAAGACGTGCGAGTAGCTCGGTACAATCGATACGGGAATTAATGTTAACGCGCACGTACAGCGCGGAAGCTGCGTCCCGGCAATAGTCTATACGTTGCAGTTTCAAACGATTGCATCGATCTTGATAAGGTGGGAGGACATATTCCACAGCACGCGTGGACGGCAAACATCGGAGCGCGAACAGAACAAATTGCTTCTGAACACTCTCAATCCACCCGGAATGACAGTGATAGGATGGCGCGCAAACTGGAGATGCATACTCCAAAATAGACTGGACAAACGAGACATACAGTGACGTCAAAGTTATCGGGTCCCTAAAATCCCTGCAGTTTCGTTTAATAAAGCCCAACATAATATACGACTTTGAAATAATGGTGTTAACATGTCTGGTAAATGTCGGAAATGAACTCGACTCGGTCAATGTCTTCATTATACAGCTGATATTGGTGAAAAATGGGTCAGCGAATACGATTAAAAGAAACCGTCTTACATTTGCTCACGCTCAGAGCCAGTCTATTGTTAATTGACCAACTAGAAAATCTGTTTAAGTCCTCCTGCAACTTTACACAATCAGACAAGCTAGAAACCCGGGCGAAAATGTTCATATCATATGCGAAGAGGAGGCAGTTTGCAAACTCAAAACATTGCACTACATCGTTGATAAACAATGAAAACAACAATGGTCCAATGTGACTACATTGGGGCACACCAGATGGCACATGGAATAATTGGGAGTAAGAACCCAAGATCCTAACGGAATGCCAACAATCAGTGAGGTAAGAACGCAACCATTTAATAGGAATGAACTGACAATTTAGATTCTCTAACTTACGAAGAAGAATAGTCAATCATATCAAAAGCCTTGGCAAAATCTGTATAAACAACGTCAAGATGATGTCTGGAATTTACACCAAATTTTTTGATTTTACATCAAATAAGTCGCCACAAAACGAAATCAAGTTAGTTACTGTAGACCTACCGCGATAAAATCCATGTTGTACAGGAGAAATGAAGTTTTTAGTGTTCATTAAAATGAACAAAAATGATAAAGATAAATAAAACAACCCGTCTATTGGTACGGACACAAATGAACAATGTGAGATACTCCTTGATTACTTTTTTGGTACTAACTTTCATATATGTAACATAGGCAATAAGCCGAAATTTATAACTAGAAATAGACAGGAGGTATTATTTATTACACTTGTCTCAAACTTTTTGACGATTAGCCTATTAAACTGGAAAGCGTCGGAAGATCACTCCTTTTCTGATTACTGCTATCTATAATTCGAAATGGCTTCTCCAAAAAGTCCAATCTACAGGAACAGGAGGAAAACCGACTGGATACCTTTAGAACTATTTTGAGTAATTCACTGCCAGTGCCGGTGCCAAAACCTCCAAAAACTACGAAAGAACTCGATAACTTAGTGGTCTCGGCCACCCTGGTGGTCCAAGGAGATTTAACAAATACGTCAAAGCAATACGTCAATAATTGTGTGCCAATCCCATTTTGATATGATTGAGTAATTAATTTAGTTAAATTAAGTGAAGTTAAGAAAAAGTAATAAATAAATTACGAATTAGAACCAAAATTAAAATTCTGTAAACTTCGGAAAAGAAATTGTATAGTTGTTGTAATTGTAAATATAAAATTTTTTTTATTTTTATTAAGTAATTAGTTTAAATTAAAACTAAATTAAGTGATTAATGAAAAGAAAAAAAAACAGAACAAGCCAGAAAATTGTGGAATTTTAAAAGGATATGGAAACGATAAACAAGAATAATAAACGTGTCAGAAAAAAAAACAGAAAAGAAAATTCGGGAAAATTCTGAATTTGTGAAAGTGAATTTTCTTTTGGAAAAAAAAAATTCAAATAATAATTTATTAACATTAAAGTATAGCTAGTAAAAAAAACTGCACTAAAACTAAAATTTAAAAGAAAAATTTTTAACAGCCCAGTGTTATTTTGCTCAGTGGTCGCTTTAATATAGCGAATCATTATAATATTTACAAAATTATGTGCGCACGCTCCTGAATGACGACTTGTGAATAATCATCACCATCAACAATATCAACACAGGCGCAACTATGAAGCAGTGCTGTCGCTCTCAAAATTTTAAACGGAGTGCGTTTTAAATTTTCAGGGGAGTATTTCAAGCCTGAAGGGAGTACAGTACATACGAAATACAATAGTTAGACCTTGAACATAAATAATTGTTGATGTGTTGTTTCAAAAAAACAAAAAATCACTATCCAGCAAATTACACTAAAATTGTTTTTAGTTTTCGAGCCAAATTTGAATATTAAAAGAAAAGTTATTTATTTATTGGTTTAGAACTCTTTATCTATTTTACTTTTAAAACATTTTAGCTTCGAACCCTTCACATTTTCAAAAGCGGAGTTTTGGTAGGTGTATTCCAATTCAGACATGTCCAATATGCGAACATGTTAACCATTTTCACAAAGCTAATTTTAGGAACTGGAAGATATTTTGGTGCAATTTAATGAAATTTCATTGCCAGAAGATGCCACAGTAGGTACTTAGACTGGAAACCTGAATGAAGTCTGAAAAAATCGCCTTAAAAAACAGTACAGCTGTTCGAAGTCTCATGTTTTTAATCAAAATAAAGTTTCCACTTTACATTCTACTTACGTTTTATTGAAACGTGCGTATACTAAATAATTAGTTTTAACGCAACCCTGTGCGGGCTCAATCATGTCTAATATTTTCATCTGAAATATGACCAATTCGGATGGAACTTGACTATTCTTAACCGGTTAGGAAGAAATTCGACATATGCCGAAAAAATGGGACTCTAAAATGATGTTTCTAATTCCGGGAGCCTGCACTACTATTAGAAGATTCGGTTTAGCTGCGCAGACTTTGTTTTAACTTCAATCCGCAAGGAATTGGCCCTTAAACAAGACTGTCAATTATTTTGATCCTAAAATCCATAAATTCAATCGCCAAATTTAATTGAATAACCTTATTTAGTTATCCCTATGTATTTTATAATGGTTAACATTAACGGTTAAGAAAAACAAATCTATTTAAACCTTAAGCAGCCTCAGGATAGACGAACGAGGAAGGTTTAAGATTTTTAGAAGAATTTTTTTGAGGGAAGTTCAAAGTCAAACCTTAAATAAAAAATAAAAAACTTTTATTAAAGCTGCCGACAATTTTAAGATTGAAAGTGAAATACGGAAGAAATGACTTGTTAGCGGTAAATTAGGAAACGTTAATTTGTTTAGTTATTCACAGAAAATCGTATTTTGAACAAAAAAATTTAAGAATTGTTTATAAAAATATTTGAATATTCCTTCTATCACATTCACAATCACAAGTGGATAAAATCTCAGCCTGCTTATGTTACCAATTTGCCGTCCTATTTTAAAAAAGGAAATCGACACGGGCAAAATTTTATGAAAAAGTTTATAATTCACTAAGTCAGAGTATCTGTGTGCTAGTTTTGTGTGAACTAAAAAGTTGTGTAAGTAATCGGATAAACATAAATAGAGTTTTAGAGTTGGATTGAGGTTAGGGGCTTGCTCCACTTCGTTCGAGGGTTGATCTGGGTTTTATCAGAGTCAGCCTGACACAAAAAGAAAAAAGTCAACAGGTGGTGTGTTGTATCTCTCCAACCAAGTGATCTCAGCCTCAGCTCAGGACCTCAGGGTCTGTGTCGGTTAGCGCTGTCGCTCTTAATACTTTAAACGGAGTACGTTTTCAGGACAGTGTTTCTAATCCGAAAGAATTAGATACGACATACAATACTTAGACCTTATACATAAATAAGTGTTGGTATTTTGGTTTGGTCAGCAAATTACACTAAAATTGTTTTTAGTTTTTGAGCCAAATTTGAATATCAAAAGAAAAGTGATTTATTTATTGGTTTAGAACTCTTTATCTATTTTACTATTAAAGCGTTAAGCCCGGTATGCTGCTCGAGCTAAATAGTTGTTAACTAATAGGTTTTAACTCTCCACGAAATCACAGATATTTTTAGATTATCGTTTACAGATTTTTAAGTTTTTTTCGTAGAGAGGTGTCCCGACCAGCGAAACCGCAAGAGAAATTTTTAATGTTTAGCTATTTTTACCTAATTTTTACGTGGCAAATGGAAAATTTACCTCAAAGCAACTCGAAAAAATTTTCGATGCACCCTTTTTATTTCCAAAAGCGTAATTTTGCCAGATATGCGAATTCAGACATGTCAGAGATCTCATTGTCAAATGATACCTTAGTAAAAAACGACTAAACCTGGACGAAGCCTTAAAATAATAGGACAGTATTTAAGTCTCGAAATATGTTGTGTATTTAATTTAAAAAAAATGCTAATAAAATTGGTATTGTGGCGACGGCTGGTCACAAAACATGGACGTGATGAAATTTCTTCTAAAAAAGTTTTAAACTTGATTCTTAATTTGGTGGTGCTATAAATTTCAATGGAGTTTCTTAAATAAAGCATGGCTAGAATTCAACAAATATTGCGAGACAAAATAATGACACTTTGGTTATTAGAAAAAATTTAAAGAAATTAGATTTGCCAAAGAAGAACTTTCATAACCACTCCAGGCGTTTACTACATTTCCAAGTTCCAGCACCTAATGGAGCATGTTTGTCAATGGATTTTAGTGAAATTTTATACCTGAGTTTTATAGCCCATACTTTCTGTAGTTCCTAATTTAAAACAGAATTATTCACACTCTGAAAATTTCTTGGGTCACCTCGTTTGGGGTCTAATTTGATAAAAAAAAAAGAATTGATGATATTTTAGGGCAAGGTAACTGTCCGAATAGGTAGGTATTCAGAATCATCCTTTCCGGTGGTTAAACGTGATCCCCGCATACTCTTAAATCCCCACGCCTATAACCCTGATGCATAGCCGGCAACAACCACATAAGAATCCCTGCGTGGATCCAATTTTCTGTTAACACGATGCATAATTTGGAGGATAATTTTTGTAGTTTTTTTTTTTGGTGAAGTAAGTCTGGCCAAAGTTGAACTTGGCGACATCCAAACAGCTAAACCCACTTTAGCGGAGTCAAATCAGTGTGGTTGGGGAGGAAGAGACATTACCGCATCTTCTTTGCACCTGCCCTCGCCTGGCACGAAACAGACTAAAGTTTCTAGGCGTACCCCTCTTCAATGACCTGATGGATGGCAGGAGTATCCAGCACTTCGTTAATAGCTCAAAACGGTTCCATTGAGTTGGAAGATAAACAACAATTCGTGGTATGGCTACGGACCAGTTTGTGTCTATGCCTGGTCCTAGTAGATCGCCATCTAAACCTAACCTAATCCTAGAGCCAAATATTGATTATTTTCTTATATTTCCAGGAGGCGTTTTTTGACCCAAAAAAAAATTTGATCATCTTATAGCTCGATTAAAAGATATGAATGTTAATTCTAAAAAAATACAATACGTCGTCGGCGTGTTGTATTTTTAGAAGAGACACTTATTGGAACACCGAGTTCAAGATACAACATAATCGTGCTGGCAACATAAAAAAATTAAAATGTGCAGTATTTCCGGCCCAGGCTTAAACAATTTACTCAAAAAAACAATAAAGAGATGAAAGCTTTATAGAAATAGCGATGCGGACAGAAGAATTTTCTTATGTCGTATTACGGTGTGTAATCTATTCTCGAAATCACAACGAACAAAAAGTTAATCGATTAAACTATGGGTTAGCAATGGGATCTCCATTGTAGCCTTTATATGTAGATATATTTGTGAATCATTTTGACGGTAATAAAAATATAGATTGTAATAAATGTGCAAACAAATATAATATAATACAATGTGTATATAGTCAGGTACATAGCGCCAGTTATATTTGTTTTTAAACTATATTAATTCAATCGAGAACAACTACTTTATCGGAAACCAACATTTAGTGACATTTTTGTTAATTCAAGCTCTAATCATCCGGTTGCATTTAAGTACGCCTTATTTCATTCCATGTTGCATCGCATGTTATCAATATCCATGAATGAAGAAGATTATATAACTGATGTGAATACTAAAGCAAATAGCCAGAATAATGGATTTGAAGATTCTTTGATAGGCGCACTTACTGTTGTAAAATTTCTGATATTTTTAAATTTGGTAATGTTACCAGTAATATTACCGGTAACACGGGTAAAATATGTAAAAACACTTTTTATTCAATATTTTAATTCCAATTTGTACCAAACGACACTAGTACAATTTTGACATCTGGACAAAAGTAGTAAGATTTTTAAATAAAACACAAACGGTTTATTATTCGTTCAAATATATTTCATCCTCCAAAGTATGTAATCTCCTTTGGATACAATACACTTATACCAACGTTTTTTCCAGTGTTCCAAACAGTTGTTAAAGTCTATTGAACGTTAAAGTGTCAAAACGATGTCCCAGGAGCGGTTTCTTGAGTTTCAGTAATGGCCAGAAGTCAGGCGGAGCTAAATTAGGCAAATGGTAGTTGCGAAACAATATGGGTCGAATTTTTGGCCAAATAGTAACGTACAAGAGAGAGCGCATTATCATGATGCAAAAACCCAGAGTTTTCTGCCCAAAACTTTCGTGATGTCAACAAGGTCTCTAATTGTCAATCGACGTTTTTTAAGCACCAAATCCTTGACTTTCTTGATGTCGTGTTCATTGGTAGACGTCGAAGGACGGCAAGGTCATCTTCAACAGTAGATAATAAATTTTACATATATATGAGTTTATGATCAATTAAACTCTTTAATCAATGTATGGTTCATCCCCGCCGACGAATTTATTATCATCAGCCTCAACATCATTCATAACCGAATTATGCTTACTTTCCTCCAAGTCATCCTCTTCTTCAAGTGAATATGATTGAGCAGTTTCATCCCTTAATAATAATTTGTATTTGATTCAGCAGGAATAAATTCATCTTCGTTATCCACACTTCCTACGTTCGATCTCGACAGGTTTAAGTTGTGCAGAATGTACGTTAGTTTTCCTGCCCGATCAGCAGTCAATGGATTACGTGTTGAGAAGACCATAAGTACTAAATGTGCTTTCCATTGCAGCTCTCGATGCAGGCATGCTCAAAATATCAACTGCCAAGCAATTAAAGGTGAAGTAGAACATAATCCCGCTCACAAAATTTTAACATAGAGCTGCTCACTTGCAACCACAAACGGTCGTGAAAAAAGTTCACTTCGCGCCAAAGAGATTTTGTTGCCCTTCTATTTTTTGTCCTTATATTTTAGGTGAAATTTTGCGACATTAAAAATAAATTGAGTCGCTTCAAGTTTCTGAGATTCCGAAAGACTCTTTCCTCGAATAGTTGGTTCAAGCAAAGTTGCGGCATAATGCGGCGGTTGTAAGCATTTTTCGGCCCGTGGTTTGAGAATACTTATAAGTTCTTCATAATTGGCGCATTTATTTTGTTCAAAAGTTTGTTTTATATTAACAAAACAGTACACCACTTTAGACAAAAGAGCAAACTCTCAAAAAAAGATGGCCATTTAGCAATAGGAGGTGGTACACAGTGAACAATTTCGAATAGGAGATCGTGTAGATGCCTTCATAACTGACTTTATTTGGTCTTCGATAGCCAGCGCCTTTAGGGCATACCTGATGTAGCATATAGTACCTGATGTAGCATATTTTATTTCTGAAACCATCCGTACGACTGACTGAAAATTTCAAACTATTAATAGACTGAATCTTGAAGATATCGATAATGAGCAAGTTAAGTTCATGGCCGATGCACCCATACTCGGTAATATAGGAATAGCTTTTGGTAACCATTTTTCGGGACGCTTTATTGTGCGTTCCATTGTCAGTAATAAGTAAAACAAATTTATAAATCTCGACATCTTTTACCACCGCTTCAACTTTTACGAAAAGACTCTATAAAATCCAAATGTAGATTTTCCTCAGTGAGTAGATTTATTGAAAAAGGCTTTGGGTGTATTGATGACATAATTTGTTATGGAGTCCCTGCATATGTTCGACTAAGCATTGGTTTACAACGTCAGATGCCATGGCAATTTTTGGTAAGACTGACCCTTCGACGCGATGGTACTCAAGGCCCAACAATTGATTGGAAAGTTGGTATCTCGAAGGATGTTTATAGAACGGTCACAATTTCTTGAAAAAATAAATACAAGCCGACTTTGTGGTTGAGCCTAATGGAACATCAGAAACGAAAATTGCTCGAGTAATAGCTCATCGACCATCTGGTGCTACATTGGTCTCATGTTCTCAACGAAATTCCAGCATACTAGAGCTTTTCATCGACTAAGGCGTTCCAGCTACTTTTCTAGTTAAAATACTGATTGATGTTTTTTCCAGACACCAATATATTCAAGGTCAGATTCCAGCTCTAATACGTATTTGCAGAATGAATATGTCAATGAAACAGGAAAAAGGTGTAGATTATTATATTTTACAGCAAAAATTTGGTGTAGTAGGTTAATAGTACATAAGGAAGTATAATGCAGTGGTGTCACAACTCTTTTTCCATTTAGACTAGTTGAGTTGTTTGGAAAAAACATTTTTAATTTATGATACCGATATTACCACGGTAACACCACTTTGGGTAATATTACCTAAAATTACCTATTTTACCGGTAATATAACCACCGAGAATATTACCGTTTACATCACTAGCGCGCACTCATAAATTAGGAATATTGCGTTAGGTCAAGTATGTATATCCACAAATTAACGATAGGAACGATAATAAATTGTCTTGCAGGTTAGCTTACGTAATAAACTGTTAAAGAACTTGGCTAAAACGAAGTAACAACCAGTCTTTTATAAAAACTTTAAACACAGAGATACCCTTGGCAACACTAAATCAAAATTCAAATGTTTATAAACTGACTTGCGATGATTACCCAGAAATGTACATTGGTCAGACGGTTTTACCGTTGGGTATAAAGAACGCCTAAATCCAAATTGAAATTCGAATTTTTCCATGAGTCTTAGTCTAAGGGAAGAAAATCATAGATCCAATATTCAGAATTTAGGAGTTATGCAAATGAATTAGGCTTCTACCATATTGTGGCAAAGATGTTATTCTAACATGTTTTTCACAACGCCAATGGTAGAACCCTCCCACTTATCTAGCAATAAAACCAATTTGGGACCAAATCAAATCAGTAGCACTACAACAGGTAAAATCATCTTAATTTGCAATCCTTAAATAAAAATAATAATTTTGTTACCGTCCAACCGAATTATCCAACATCTAAATCTAATTCTGTAAATTAATCATTTATTTAAAAAAAAAAACGCTTCTCTATCTATATATAGGCAAATAATCCAATTGTCAAATTCGAGCAGAGTGATATAGGTATATTTAGGGAAAGACGAAAATATTTCCCTCTTAATGATTTCCAATTGTTCCCTAATTTTATGCTACATGAAAAATATCCTCTTTTTTGTAATAATTTCACTCAGTCAAATATATAAAATTCATTCAATTCAAATTCAGCCCACTCTATACTCGTACACATGATAAATCAAAAATTAAATTTAAAAAAAAAAAAAAAAAATTTGTCATCCTTATTTATTCCGTCCGTTTTATCTATACATAATTTAAGGATATTTTTTTTTTCATATTTTATGAATCCTTTTATATTATATGACAACAACAAAATTCAAATCATTCAAACCCTTATTAAATCTTAAAAAAAATATATTATTATATCATTTTAATATCTATTTGAAGAGGAAAAATTAAGGATTTGGAAAATTTGGAAAATATGACAAAAAAATAAGAAAACAAATTTTTTATTTTTATCTGCACGCAGACCATGTTTCTTTTGTGTATTGTGGTGTATGCGGACAAATCGAGAAGGTACATAGAGTTTAGACATTAGTTCTGGTATATCTCTATACGCGTCGGGCATTCACATGTCTAGACGATGAACATTTTACTTTCTTTTATTCTAGTAAAATAAAGTACAGTTATCATGAAAATTTTGGACCTTGAGATTTTTAGAGATTTATCTGTTTTGAGGTCCCCAGAGTCCGAAAAAGTGGATTTCGAAATGGTGTCTGTCTGTGTCCTCTCTACAGCCCAGATGGTTTAAAATCAATCGAACTGAAACTTCAGATTTAAGCTTTTTTGATAAATTGGGAGGTCCCAATGGATTTTACATTTTATATATCAATAAACACTTAATTAAGTCTTGTATCAGTTTGAACCTTATTGATTCTTCAGATGAATTTTAACAATTTTTTTTAAATTGATTACAACTATCAATCTGTTTTAGATCTATAGGTAATGCGTTATACGCCTGAAGGAGTTTGTAAATCACATTATTATTTAGTAAATTAGTATTAAAGAACTCGATTTGGAAATGAGAACGACGTCGTGTTTCATATGAATGCCTTGCAGTGGTTTGTGGGAGGGATCGATTAAACTTTATAAATGCTTTTAGAATTTTAAAAATCAAAACCAGAAGTTCGCACTGTATTATATTAGTTAGTCGTGGTTGAGGAATATCGCGGAACAATTCTAATATTGGGTAACGTGGAGGTAGATGGTATATATGTACATATGTTTTAGCGTACGTTTTTCCAGCACTCCTAGTTCTTCCCGTTGAAAACCAGCGCAACCAAGAGAATGTCGAGGTAAAATTTGTTTCATTCGTCTAATAGAAAAAATATATGGGCGAATTTTCGATTCAATTATGTCAATATGAAGGTTCCATTTTAAATTTTTATCTAATATTAATCCATGCTACTTGAATGAGCTAACTCTTTCAGCTTCTACTCCTCAATAAGTGATGACGTGTTCATTAATCACAGATTCTGGTATCTTTCTATTAGTGAATATCATGAATTTGGTTTTACTTGTGTTCAATTGGAGTTTATTTTTTGTGAGCCATAGATTCAATAGATTTAAATCGTGTTGCATACAGTCATAATGGTCTTTTCCTTTCAAATCTAAGCCACAAATATCGTTAATGTAAATATTGAAAAGAGCAAGGCCAATTATGGATCCTTGCGGGATTCCCTTTAAAGAGTACAGAGGTTCACTCTCGGTGTAGTTGAGAGCAACAACTTGAGGACGGGAGTTGAGATATGACTGGAACCACAAAATTTGCATAGGATCAAGCTTCAATCCTTGCTGAAGTTTGATTAGCAAAACATCGTGGTCTACCGAGTCGAATGCCTTTCTTAGGTCCAGAAAAAGACTAGCAACGACTAATTTTTTGTCAACTTTCTCAGAAATGAAGTCTGTTAGCGCAAGGTATGCTGCTTGAGTATTTGATGCTTTTGTGAAACCATATTGCTCTGGCGCTATTACATTATTTCTTTCTAGAAAGTCGACCAGCCGATTATTTATAATCCTTTCGTATACCTTTGAGATAGCAGATAGTACTGAGATTGGTCTGTAATTCGTCGGCTCAAGTACATCGCCATTCTTGTATACTGGAATAATTCTAGAGGTTTTTAGTCTTTCCGGAAATCTTCCTTCCAAGATGGATTTATTAATCAAGCGAGTAAGAGCTCTCTTCAATTTTTCTTCGAAAAACTGAAGGAACTTACTTGATATCCCGCCTCGCCCCGTAGCTGCTGCTGTTTTAAGATTTGGAATACTCTGTAAAATTTCTTTTTCAGTAACATTATTTAGGTTCAGTTTAATATCCACATCATGTTCCGCAATATCCACATTGATCTCTGGCCAAAGATAATCACAAGCATGGATGAAGTACAAATTCACCGCATTAGCAACTGTGACAGGTTCATCAATAATTAAACCATTAATATTAAGCACAATTTCCTGTTTAATGTTTTAAGCTCGCTTATTCGATATTGCCATTTTTACTAGGTTCCAGAACTCGTTTGGTTTATTAATTGATGCACTTAATTTCATATGGTAAAATTCCCTCTTTGCTTTTCTGATTTTGTATTTTAAATGATCTTTCATGTATCTGTATTTATTTTTCAAGTAATAACAGTCCGGATATCTTACGATTAATTTAAAATATTTTTTTCTTGTGCGAATGGCAGAGTACAACTCAGTAGTCATCCATGGTTGCTTAAACCCTGATCGCCTATTTAAAGTTTTTTCTTCAGTGTGAACAATGACCAGCTTTTCAATACCAGCAACGTAATCATCCAAGCTTGTGCAGTTATGTAACTCATTCCAAAACGGACTTTTCGCAGCCAATTCATAATTAAAAATCCTTATGTTTGAGTACGCAATATCAGTACTATTCTCCACATGCAGCCCCAGTTTTATTTGAATTCCTCTGTGGTCCGAAAAAGATACATCTTCCAACCTGACACTGTTGATTAATCCAATTTGGTCAGTTAGCACATGATCAATAAGAGTTGAAGTAGTTGATGATACGCGTGTAGCATACTTTAATTCTATTTCGTTAACCACCATGAAACCATTTGTTGAAACTAAATCTAAAAATTTACTAACTGTAGCATTATTTGGGTTAAATAAATTAAGATTAAAATCCCCCACCACTATCGCTCTCATATACTGTTCCATAATACCATCAAACACATCAAGAAAACTATCTATGTGCGAGCTAGGACTTTTATATAACATGTTAGATTAATACTTTGACGGATAAGTTTTAAAACTAAATAATTATTTTTGCCTATATCTTTGTCACACATAGGTGTGCATTGTATACTTTGTTTAACTAAAACACATATGCCACCACCGCGCCCATCACGACAACTAAGAAATATCTCATATTTCGGAAAGTTAATTAAACATAGCTCATTGGAAAGCACCCTAGACTCAACCAGGACAATTATGTCAACTTCATAACCAAATAAGGCAACAAGATCCATCAGCGCGTTTACCTTCGATTTCAAACCCCTGATATTAAAATATAAAATATTCAATTATCCCATTTTCAATGGATCATCACGATATTGAAATCCGACCTCGTATTTCACATTATCTATTAATCCTTCTATTTGTTTTCTGTCATACGTTCCAGTTATTTTCCTAGTATAATACAAGGAATGTTATAATAAATGTTACTTATAAAGGAAAAATGTTAAGTGTTATGTATGTTCTTGTATTGTGTTGAGCTGTACAGTGTTGCGCTGTGTTGTGTTATGTATTGTTGTGTTGTGTATAAGAGTAATGAATTTTAAGTGTAGATAAGTTAAAAGTGACAAATTTTAAATTGATAATTAATTAAAAAAAAAAAAAAAACCGAAAATAAATAAATAGTTCACACCAACAAGGAAACTGACACAAGACTGTTAGTTGTTTCAATGTTTTAGTTTTTCTAAATCAGTAAAAAATTTTAATACGAATTAGTCCTGATTGTGGTGTTTTGCGAAGTAAAATCCTGTTGTTTGTGGTCCACAAGAACTGAAATCCGTTCGCAGCTTTGAACTGTCGCACTGCACGAAATAATTATAGTTGTCTTACGGGGTGAGATGATCTCGTAGAAAAATTGGGTTTACTGTATCAGTGCTATATCCAATTTGGTTCGAAAATAAGTTTTTCAATGCTTTCTTGCTTCCCAGTATTTCTTGTTTGGCTCTATTGGATATGAGCTTTACAAGAATAAAATTTTGCGGTAGATTTAATGTTTTGTTGTTGAGTTCCGGTTGCAGCAAAACTTTCCCAATATATTGGGCACTGTTAATGTCTTCAGCGGTGACGTTTGATTTTAATACTTTCAAAACATTTAGTGTGATGGTAAATGGATTCTGTGTTCTATTTTTTATTCCAGAAATGACTAAATTGTTATCATTTTCCTTTTCTTGTATATATACAACTTCTTCTTCAAGCCTAGATACTCTGTCATGCAGCTTTGCGTTATTCCGCAGTTCAGATAGTTGATTGAGAAGGGATGTTTTCATGGCAATCATCAGCTCTTCGAGACGTTTAAAACCATTCACCTTGATAATTGGTTTTGGTGATGAATTCGTTGTTAACGTTGATGAATTATTTATTGCAGTGGCACTATCAGTAAGTGTGTTTTGTTTCGGAGTTGTTCCGGTTGGATTTGATGTTAAGCTGTTTTGGCACCAGAGCCAGGTTGCCGACAGTTTTTGAATATCTTGCCATATTTACTTTACACATTTAATGCCTTGGTGTATATCACTAATGTTTCCTTTACAGGTTTCACATTTCGAACCCAATATCGATGACATTTATTTATATATGGTGCTCAAAATTACAACAACAAACCAGATTCGACTATTTATATGAATATTAACAATTTCCAACAATATATGGTGAGTATTTTTATGTATTTATTATTAATATCGTATTGTAGTGTTTTTGATATCACAATTTATTATTAAATAATGAAACTTTATTTTTAAAAATTATTTTTAATATATTTTCTTTTTCTCAAATCGGATAAAATACGTCAGTTTTCTGGTTTGTTATCTGTCAGCAAAATGAAGTATTCCCCGACACTACATCGTTGCTAGGCAACTTACTAAAAACAGTACTGGAAAGTATTCCTTGCCTAATAACAGTACTGGAAAGTATTCCTTGCCTAGTAAAATTGACAGCGCACGCGATTGTTATAATTCTAAGGTAACTTTGATAGTGAAATCTATTGAAAATATAAATTGGAAAATGTTGCGTATTTTAAAGAATATAATGAATAAAATGGATAATCTGATATACTGCCGATTAGAGAAAAAATCGTATGTGCAACTCGTGGAAAAACTATAATTCCCGGACTCTTATGGTTGCTGGAACTCGGCTGACGCCTCGTCCCAGCAACTTCCATACTCGTCCGGGAATATATCGTTTTTCCTACACGTTACACAATATACTATTGTTGTAGATTTTTTTCAGTCCGATCACTTTGACAGCGCGCCAAGTTTAATACAAAATGTTTCCAAAATTAAAAAATTAAAAAAAAAATAAAATTTCTCATAATTCTCTGTTCGTAAAAGAAAGTCGTGTGTTGGCCACACCTCCATTTTTTTTTTTAATACAATATTTTCTATAAATTCTACTCAATTTCGTTTGCATGTACTCATAAAGGTAAACGTTTTTATTTATTTAGTAGTAAACGACCAAGAATAATCTTCTATAGGTTTGGTTACTAAAGGTATGTACATATATTATACATTTTAAGGTACTTACTAAATTTATAGTTATTCGGTCTCATTTTAGTGCTATTGTATACTAAAATTTTTTCGACGTATTTTTCATAATGTAATTTAAAGTAGTTATGAAATAATAAGCAAATTAACTGTAATTTGATTAAAAAAAAATTATTTGAATAACATAACTACAAGGAATGACCAAGTTGTTTAAAAAATGTAAAAGTCGGTTTAAGAAATCCGCTAGCTACCACACGTGTAAAGATAGTTGTGGTGGAGTCTATCACCCAAAGTGTGTGGTCTAAATACTGTATCATACAAAAAACTTGTAAACGAAATGCGTGCTTAGTTATAATGTGTTTGGAATGCCAGGAAAATAAAAATCAATTCATCAGTGGAATAAACAATATTAATGCTCTAATTAAAAAGATTAAAGAATCTTTCGGTCCACATATAAAATCTATAGAAAATTTAGTATAAGGTGTAAAGAACATTGCAAGCAATAAAAATAAAATAGTGAATGAAATAAAAAAAGTTTGTGCTGATAACAGCAAACAAAGTCAATCGTTTGCTGATATAGGGAAAAAAATGGAAAGTATGTTCAAACCAGTTAATAGTCAAGATGATTTTAATGTAGAAAAAATTATAAAAGACAAAATTGATCCCGTTAGTAATAACATAAAAGTATCAAGGTTAACAAAAAATAGAGTTGGTTCCGTCATAATTTCATGTGATGACGTTGATTTAGTTGAAAAATTGAAGAATGTTGGTAACATTCAGGTATTGACATAACAAAAGAAAGGAGTAGTCTTTAAATAGTTTAAAACAACAAAACGATATATTAAAAAATAGTGAAATTAATGTTAAAGTGACGTATAAAAGCAACAGAAAATATAAACCTTTTACTGCGGTTATAGGAGTCGATGTGGATGTATATAATGCAGGGTTTCGAACCCGCAAAATTTTGGGTTCGGGTTCGGGTTCAGGTTCAAAGCAAGAAAATAATTGGGTTCGGGTTCAGGTTCGGGTTCGGGTTCGGGTTAATAAAAAAAAAAAAACTTCACAAATATTTAAAAAAAGGCACGGATTGGTTTTAGCTGTCTCACTTGAGGCGACGGTGGCATATTTTGTAAAAGGAAGATTTAATGTTTTTTTAATTAAATAAACAGCGATTTTTAGTTATTAATATTTCCACACCAAGAAAAAAATGGCGCCACTTTGACTGAGACAGCTAAAACCAATGCTAGCCTAAAAAAATCTATATATCGTCACCTCAGTATTCAAGCGCCACAAACGCATTCTGATCATTTTGAAGTTAGGTTTGCCATTATCTAATGTGACGGTCCTAACTGCAAATTGACTAAAACTCATCTGTGTCACTCAAACACTGGACTGACGAAGTGGTATAATAACTACCTACGTTGAAAACTGATTTGACGATACAGTCTACATTTTTACGTAAAATGGCAGTTCTCACTCCAAAATTACAAAAATGCGTTTATATCACTTAAATACTGAGATGACGATATTTATTTATTTCATTGAAAACATTTCGTTTAGTTTGACGAATAGGATATATTTTAATGACTCTTCTTGAAGGTGTACCCTTTGTGATGCTAAAATAAACTTTAAAGCCGAAAATGCCCATTCCACACTGACTTTCGATGCAGGAATCGCTGACAAAACTTTTTCAGCTTCGTATAAAAGTGGAATTTCAATTTTATGGTTTTCTCACTATTCCATAGTATTTTCTCCTTAAACTCCTGCTGTACGTTTAATTCAAAGTTAGTCCAGCTATTTAAATTGTTGGATTATGATAAATATTACAGTGGAATTCAGTCAACATGAAAACGGATAACACGAAATATCGGATAACAAGAACATTCTTTTGATCCCAGTTCCACTATTTCTTCATATTATTTTCACTTAACACGAAGTTCTGAAAACACGAAATATTTTGTTGTTCCCCTCGATTTTGTGTTATCCGACTTCCACTGTATATAATATGAGATTTTTTTTTGTCAACCCGGAACCCGGTTGAATCGAACCCGCGAAATGATGGGTTCGGGTTCAGGTTCAGGTTCGAAAAAATTCCTAAAAATCTGTGAACCGGAGCGGGTTCGAGGTTCGGGTTCGGGTTCGGTTCGAAACCCTGATATAATGTATTAATTTTTACTGGAAAACTTAATTTAGGATGGGATAAATGTGCTGTATTTAGTGGAATTTTTATTAGAACATGCTACAAATGCTTAGGGTTTTGGGCATAAAAGTGCGGTGTGTAGCGGAAATAATATTTGTGCTGAAGTTGGAGATGGCCAACATTTATGCTCGAACGATAATAAAAAATTTATTAATTGTATTAAAGTGAATAATGATACAAATTTGAAATTCAATATAGATCATAGTGCCTTGGATATTCTTAAGTGCAATGTTTACCACCAGAGGAAAATTCAAGCAGAAAGAAGAAAGCTTTTCTAGCAATCAGAAACAAATAATGGGTATTTTCTTTTATTCATTCCAAAGAAAAAACAGAAGGAATAGAATTTTGATCGACGTCGGAATATTCCGTACGTAATGTAATAAAAGAACGGATTGGAATAAATGGAATACATTTTCCATAGGATGATTTTTTTTTATTTTTAAAATTAGGAAAAAAATTAAATTTGTTAAATAAATAATTTCATTATCATTAATTAAACTTGCAAATAATTCGTACGTATTTGTACGGAACACACAATGTAATATAAATTTTAATTGATATATTTAAAAAATATAAACTAGGATATTTTGTATCCGCCAAGCTCTTGGTATATAAAATTATTTTCGTGTAATGAAACTAAAAATATTTTCGAAAATTTTAGTATTTTACGCTTTAAACGATTAATTATTTTCACATAATTAATAATTTCATTTTCCATAATATGTAAGATTTAATTCAATTTAATCATTTAAATTGTAAACATCGAACATAATTATAAAACGTCTAATGAAATATTTTTTTTATTATACCTTTCGATGTAATACAAATATAATATACATATTCTGAATATTCAAAATAAATAAAAGAATGGACTAAAAAGGAATAGAAGGATTGTAATGAATAAAAGAAAGATTTACGTCAATTTTGGAATGTCCAGAATATCCAGAATGAATAAAAGAAAATACCGAATAACACCAGTACGTCGATTTTGGTCGCAAAACGAGGATTGAGGATTGAGAATTTTGTATATATACACGGAGTATAATATACATTTTTCTATTGTGTGCCGTCAAATATTTTTATTGTATTAGTGTGTTTTCTCATGATGGTAAGTATCAAAAATAAGCTAAGCGGGTGAAATCGGTTCAACTTTTTGTTGCTTCCGCTCGCCTTGAGTTATTTTTCCCTATCTTCTAACATGAGGAATTCATGTTTTTCTATATATTGTTGTTGTAATCGAGACATTCATTTTACTTCGTTAACAAAAATCCAAAACAATATACGCAATCAATTGCTCGTGATCTTCAATATAAAAAACAAAAAGCAGCATAAATAAATGGTTTTTAATTTATGTATATATTCTTCGTCGACCACATTCATAATTTTTAACTTTTTTTTTTTTTGTGAATTATGTGAGAATGAAAAATAAAAAAAAACCAATTCAGTGTTATCTAATGCGCACGAAAAGATTGTTGTTCATATTTTTATTTCCAGTAATTTTCTGCAAAATTTAAAACTAATAAAATTTTTAATTGAAGAATGATTTAAAGATAAATAAATATTAACTAAAAATGGAAAATAAGTCAGAAAAATATTTATAAACTATAATTTTATTAATAATTTTAAATGATGAAAAATCACACGACGTACATCCACCCTTTCCTGTGCTTGATGTGAAAAATATAAGAAGTAAATTAGTTATTTTAACTTTTAGTGTTGATCCAAGCGCAGGAAAGGGAGTATGTACGTCGTGTAATTTTTCTAACTTAAAATTATTAAAAAAATTATAGTTTATAAATATTTTTCTGATTTATTTGCCTTTTTTAATTAATATTTATTTATCTTTAAATCATTATTCAAGTAACAATTTTATTAGTTTTAAATTTTGCAGAAAATTACTGGAAATAAAAATATGTACAACCTTTCGTACGCATGAGATGACACTGAATTGTTTTTTTTTATATTTCAAATGTTTATTCTCTGTTTTTCTCTATTCTTTGGACACCAATACAATTTACCAATACTATTGCCTTCCGGTAATTCTCAACTCAATCCTCAAATTGCGACCAAAATCGCTGTCCAGATTAAATGAAGCGCAATATATTTATTTGAATATTCGAGGTGTAATCAATAACTTTAGTGAATTTGAAGTATTTATGAATATGGAGAAACCAGGTTTTGTATGTTTAATCAAGACACATTTAGTTGAAGAAGATTAGAAGATGAAGATGATATTGTTATGATGGATAATTAAAAAATCGAGGGATCTGATAATTTTGCAAAATTAAAGGGTTTATACAAATAGTTAATCCATATACTAGAATAGATAGTGATATAAAAATAAGTGATCATGAATCAATAAGAATAATAATTAATAAAAATATTACTCCGGATAAAGAACAAAAGATAAAGTAATTCATAGTGATATGATGAACTTTTATTACTTGGGACTTGAATAATGAAATATTTTTTGATAGTAAGATAGTATCTTTGTGAAAAACATAAATATTAATTAAAATGGCCACATAACTAATATATGTGAGAAAATGTGTAAAATAAGCATATTAAAAATAAAATCGGAGTTTCCCCTATTTTTACCGCCACAAGAAGATGTTTCAGCCATATTCATGAAATAATTAGGTTTTTATTGATACTTCTTCGGGAAAACTTCAATATATATATGAATTATTTTTCTATTCACATATATTTTTTATATCATGTATAAGAAACGAATGAATATGAGCAGACTATTTCTAGCCTGATTCAAAGAATCCCCAAAGCACGAATTTGTAATTAAAAGGAAAAAAAACAACTACTTAACAATAAAGTTTTATTATAATTTATTTTAATTTATATTAATTCGATTTTTTAATAATGAATTTTAATTTTAATTTCTGCCGAATTCTTGCGTTGATAAACTTAGACTAACTAAAATTTTCTTTTCCAAAATTGACCGACACAAAATTCCCCTAACTTAATCGTACGTTACTTAATATTTTCGGTGGCAGCAAATGATTGGCTGATGCTCAAATTAATTGTTTAGCTGCCGATATTTTAAATTACCCATAAGAAGCAATTATTATGGTACGAAAGCTTAAATATCAGATATTCAAACCAATCTCAAATTATCAACCGGCTTTTTCGATTATATTTATTATTAGTACAGCAATAAACTTTAATTGGAATGTTTTTACGTTGGTATTGATTCTACATTCGATCACAACCAATTTATGTCAAATTTGTGGAAAAGTTGTGTTTACCAAAAGGTAAGTTTCTATACATTTTTACAAATTTATATATCTAAATTATTAATATGTCGCTTAATTTCTTGGAATACAATTTTAATTATTATTTGAGTGGATTAAATCAAAAAGATGAGTATAAAACCAATAATTTTCGTAAAACTAGTAAGATAATTAGAAAATAATACATTTTGTTTCGTTTCAGATTTTGTTTGCAGCTGAATATTTAACAAAGTGGTTTGTGTCAAACGGGAATCAAAATAAAAAAACGAAATCTAATCGAGTTCCAAAAAGATTAAAAATGTTAATGAATTAAATTATATGTTTGAACTACATTTTACGTACAATTGTTTTAATTATATGGTGCAAAATACGTTAAATCCCATATTTTTGGAACTAGTTAAATAAAACATTTACGGAAAATAATTTTTTTTTGATGCTTTTGTTTTTAAAGATGCCGGGTGTCAAATATTTAAAAAACGCATGGTCTTGATGTTGTATTTATTGCTGTAGCAAAAAAAACTAATTATCTGAAAATTATAAAATTGGGCTCATTTTAAAGATAAATGAATAGGGATTACAAAATAATTATAAAAATGGTACCATCTTTCATTTCTTCACTTCCACTACACTATTCACTACACAATCACACACAATTTCACTAAAACAAAATTAACACATTTAACTAAAACAAAATAATCACTTACTTTAATTATTATATTAATTCAACTTAAGTTAAATTAAATTAAAATATATACATATATACAGTGAGACGCGAAAGTCTACATACACCACTAAAATTTGCAAAATCGTGATAATTAAAATGAATTAAAAATTGTGATATTAATTAAATCATATATTTAAACCATACAAAATGATAACTGGGTAACAAAACTAATACAACAGTTCTCAAAAAATTCTAAAAATTAATAAAATTTATATCATAAAAGTCTATACAGTGAATAAAATTTAAAGAAGCATATACAGACACACTTAAGAACTAACATAATTATTTAGTTGGACCACCATTAGACTCAATAACAGCATTAGACTCAAAATTTCACCCCATGCACTCGAAACGGCACTTTTCAATGAATCCCTATCAGTAATCCTACATTCCATTGGATCCGAATAAATTGTATTTACTTTCGTATCCAGTAGTGTTCCGAATCTCAATCACTATTTTTGGAGCATTAATCCTCGGATTGGATACCACTTTTTAATTATGTTTCGTTTTGAACATCCCGTGCGCTAAATTTTTTAGGACGCCCACATCTTTGTTTATTTTGAACACTTCCTCTGTTATTAAAATTTACCAACAATTTTAAATATTTCATTATAACTCTTATTCTGCTCCCTTAGCTTTATTATTAAATTTCGAATTACAATTGATACTTCCAAAAAATATTTTAAGCACGAGACAAATGCTAACGTAATACTGATTGTACCGATATGTCCCTATATGTATTTACAAAAAATAGTTATTAGTTTTCTTTTCTTTTATTGAAGTATAATTTTTTTGATTAAATAAATTATTTAATTAAAATAAAAAATTTTAATTCCTATCATTTGTTTCAATTTTGTAAGTTTTAGTGGTGTATGTAGACTTTCGTGTCTCATTGTATATGACACAAAACCAACCAAATTAAAAAATAAAATTAAATTCTCGAAGAAGACGACAAAAACACGTCTATCTTCTTCGAGCGTCAACGACCGACCTTCTATCCTAGAGATATGCGGGTATAGTGCTGCCAGATTGTAAGATTTATCTTTTTTTGTAAGATTTTTCACCAACCAAAAAGATAAAAAGATTTGCTTTAAATTAAAAAGATTTTTTTAACTGAAATTTTTTGTGCTTCAGTTTATGTTTTGTTTTATTAATTTTTTATACAATACATATAATGCTAAGATAACGTTTAATTTATTGTTGCGAAAATATGTAGGAAATACAGATACATTTGTTTAATGGGTAATTGTAGATATTTATCAGCTAATGGTTTTTGGGGAATACTGTCAGAATGTCAAAAACAAAAATCATAAAGTTGCAACCGCCACCGCCAAACTGCATTGGATTTCTTTCATTTTATTTATTGAAATAGAAAAGTACTTTAAAAAAGCGGGTAAGCTTAAATGTTATTTTAATAATGCAATTTATAATTATAAACATATACACAAACTTTCAGAAAGTACTCAACCATCAAGAAAAAGATGTAATGAAATTGAAGACAATAACGATTTTAGGTTATGTTTAACTTCAACTCAACAAGAATCGGTAAGATAATTTGTTTTAATTAAAATGCCCATGATTTAATTAAAATTAAAAATTGTAGCCACTTCCAAAAACCAAAAGGACGCATAAATATCTAAAAAGTTGGGAAGATGATCCCATCCTCAAACCATTTTTAAGATGCAAGAATAATATGCCTTACTGCAAGATTTGCTCGTGTGAATTAAAAGGAGCCGGAGGGATAAAAGATTTGAAACAACACTCTGCGACATCAAAACACCAGATCAAAGCTAGTGCCATAAATATACACAGCGCTAGTTCAAAGTTATTTGCTGGAATTTCCAGCTCAAACCAATTGGTCGCAAAAGCCGAGCTAAAATTAAGCGCATTTCGTGCAGAACACAACATTTCTTTTACCACCATGGATCATTTAGTTCCGGTGCTCAAAAATGCCATTCCCGATTCTACTATAATTAAAAATATGTCGTGCACTCGAACCAAGACAACCGCTTTAGTGAAGCATGTAATCGGAACATCTATCTGGAGGACCTTTGTGGATTGCTTAATACCCACTACTTCTCCATCTGTATTGATGAGTCAACAGACATTTCAACTATCAAACTACTAAGCCTGGTTGTGCGAGCAGAGTCGGGTGGAAAAATACATGATTTCTTTCTGGCACTAATCAAAATCGAGGTATTCGTATGTGATGCAACTTCGATCTATAACAAAATTTGCTACATTTTTCAAAGACAAAAATATTGATTATAAAAAAAAATTGATTGGCTTCGCGGCTGACGGCGCAAATGTCATGACAGGGGCTAATCATTCTGTTGCCACTTTATTAAAAGGCGATTGTCCTGAACTTATTATATTTAAGTGCACTTACCATTCGTTCGCACTATGCACAAACCATGCATGCAAACAGCTACCCAAATTTGTGGAAAGTTGTACAAGGGACATTTACAACTTTATCCAAAACAGTCCAAAGCGTATAGAACTGTATTCTTCACTTCAGGTTTTATTAGATTATAAGCCGAAAAAATATTGAATTCATCGCAGATATGTTGGTTATCTCTTGAAGCCACGGTAATTCAAATGTTGAGCAGATTCGAAGTGTTACGTCTATTTTTTGTCCATGAAGATGTGAATAAATATGATTCCGTGCAGCGAATTAATGATGTCTCCAGAATCCAACATATGAATTATATTTAAAATATTTAAGGTTTATTTTGGGTGATATAAACAGACTCAATCGCTTGTTCGAAAGCGAATCTCCACAGCTCCATTTACTTTACAGCGAAACAGCTCGCCTCTATTCCAAAATATTCAATTACTTTGTAAAAGAAGAATATATAATTGGCGAGTATCTAAAAATCATCAATTTGAATAACACCGCGATATTCAAAAACTTGTAAGATATGTATTTAGGAGCTGATGTAAGTGCTTCACTAGCCTCTACCCACGTATTGCCGACCAACCAAGAAACAGAGTTTCGTTTGATTTGCCAAAAATTTTATGTCGAGTTGTGTAATCATTTATTGCAAAAATTTTATTTTGGAGACAAATTTATAGAAGCTTTAGAAATTCTTGCGCCTACAAACATAATTAATAGACAAAATATAAGTTGCGAAAAATTAATTATTTTTTTCCCTAATATAATGAAAAGAGAAGATTCTCAAAATGTGGACGATGAATGGCAAGAATTAATATTGTTAAATTTTGAAGAATTGGCACTGGATGACAAAATGCATATCGACTCCTTTTGGTACAAACTACTTGAATTATAATGGTGCGATGGTAGTTTTTGTTTTCCGAACTTAAAGCAATTTATAATGGCTGTCTTAACGATTCCTGTGGCCACAGCGAACGTGGAACGAGTTTTCTCACAAATAAACCTAAATGAAACAAAAATTAGAAATTGCTTGGGTCCTTCTACTTTAAGTGGAATCTTGTTAACCAAGGAATGTATAAAAACAAATTTTAAGGATTGTACTAGTTTTGAACCAAATAAAACTATGTTAAACAACTTTAATAAAGAAATGTATAAAATTACATTTTAGTATGATAGATTTATAAAAATAATTTGAAATTTAAAACGAAGAATTTAATTTTTAATTGAATTTATATATTTTATTAGTATATCTTGCGATGTATTTTTTATTTTTAATGTGATAATAAAAGGCTGAATAATTAATGTATACTGGTTTCTTAATTTTATTAGATGAATGTTAATATAAAAACTTTTCTTATTTATTTAATATAAAAAAAGATTTTTTGGTCCAAAAAAAGATTTTTTTTTTTTTTAATTTGTAAGATAAACGAAAAAATAATCTGGCAGCACTCCCCGGGTAATAAATATTCGTTATTTAATACTCGTTACTTTTAACTACCCGAATTAACGATTCCTTCGGTTAAAAAATATTCGTTACATTATACCTACTAAAATAAAAACAAAAAACAAAAAAAAAAATTAGTTCGCTTCATTGAGTTGAATCCAACGTATATAATCTATTTCTGTCTTTTTTTCCCCTTACGTTTGTGTTTTCACATACAAACAATGAAAAAACATTTTTTTGTTTATAGTCTTTTCAATCTTTTCTGGGGCTCAAGGCACTCCCAACTCTTTCGCAGTTAATTTTACCGTCCTACTTTACGCAGTAGTAGCCAAATCGAGGACGTACGGCTATAGACCCGCTTTGTATAAACCACCGGCACATTGCATTGCTTCATGCCAACCTATAGTGCTGACATGAAAGGTGAGTCGGCCCATGGATTCTGCACTCTAGTAGTGATTACTTACTAATGAGTATTACGTCAAAAGTAACGAGTACCCGTGATTACCTAAAAGTAACGAAACTGCACATCTCTACCCTATCCACATCAAAAACCAATGGTAATAAAAAGACAACTCGTCTCTGCTCGACAATTGAAATCAAAATAAATCAATAAGAGCCAAACAGAAAAAATTAAATCAATACAATGAGCGTGAGGAAAACAAAAAATCAAAACTATCTAGCATGCTTTGCGAATTCAAAATAACAATAGAAAGATATGTAGCGTTCAAACGAATGTAAATATACAAATTATATTTACTAATTCGTTTCCCCGCCACAATATAGCAAATTACATATATTGGCGTGCACCGCATAAACGTAGTTATTCAGACATTGAGCCCAATATATTAGCGATATTTATATTTATAACGCCGGGATGTTAGCTAACGACGAACTTATAAAATTAATTCATTTAATAAATTCATTTATTTATTTTTTTTGTTCATCGTCTCGATAAAGTTTTTTTCATAGACAGCCGTTGTTTTTCTTTGCAATAAAAAGGTCTAATTAATATTTTTTTTATCGCGAAACTATACCAGTGTCAAGTGGTAGAGAGTATTTGTCCTTTCGAGTGATGCGACATATTACTCCATTTTGTAAACACTTAATTTTTCAAAATAATTAAAATTCAAAATTGTTAAAATTTATTAGTCAAAAACTAAACAAACATAATTGAATTAATTTAACATAATAATATTGTGTACATTATAAATTTCAATAAATATTTTTGAAAATTAAATTCTAAACAATAACAAAGCAGTGTTTTTTGTGGGTGGTAAATTTTGTAAAAAAAACGAACCCTTGGTCGCGTGCAGTTCAAGAAGTGCTACAACAGGGCCTAGATTCTGATCAAGTGACAAATGACAAATGACAATTTTTTGTGACTTTGTACTAAAATTTTAACTGCTATAAAATGACAATATAGTTGTGAGTTCTAAAATGCGATTCTGATGAAGTGACTTTTTCAAAATGTCACAAGAAAAAAAAATGACAAATTAAACAAAATTGTCATTGATTTGGTTTTCCGTGACAAAAGTCAGCTGCATTTATAAATAAAATATGTGTGAGTATATTTTGTTAATTTTTAATAATTCTTGTTATAAATTTTAATTGTTTATATTTTAATTAAAATAAAACAATATTTTATCTATTTTTATATATACATAATAAAACAATATTTTATCTATTTTTATATATACATATATAAAAATAGATAAAATATTGTTTTATTTTAATTAAAATATAAACAATTAAAATTTATAACAAGAATTATTAAAAATTAACAAAATATACTCACACATATTTTATTTAAAAATGCAGCTGACTTTTGTCACGGAAAACCAAATTAATGACAATTTTGTACACGTACAATACATATATGTATGTATATACAAAATAAACCTTAAAATATAACTGCGGTAAACTAGAAATGCAACTGCTGGTAATGTCATAACTCATTTCATCAGAATCGCAAATTTTCCGTGACAATATTTTGTATTAATAACAAAATGTCACGAAAAATTGTCATTTCATCAGAATCTACCGCCTGGATACTATAGATATTCGAATTGAAATTTGAATGGAGGCAATGAAAGAGATGATTATTGTCAAAGTATTCCTAAATATACCTATATCTAGGCATGCTTTGTTATTGAATTGTTTATAAATTTCAAGTTATGTGTTTATGACGCATATTACAAAAACAACCACATGTTTTAGTTCAAAAATACCTTATTTTTGAAGATGATTTTCACTAAGAAATAAACATTTTCATGACTCGATTTTTCTGTCAAATAAAATTACATGTTTCATGAACCTTTTCGTTAATAAACGAAACAAAAGCTTATAATTCTAATAAACTAAAATTGTAAATGAAAATAATCGTTTTCCCCTATAAAGTTTTATAGGAAAAAAAAAGATTGTATGTCCCTTATTTTAAGGTTAGTAAAAATTGCAGTCGATACTGAGGCTCTTATTTATACAGTACGCTCTGGATAGACCCACACTTTAAAGGATTTTTGCGATATTTTTACATAAATATTCCGTATTTTCCGGCCGGTCACTTACCAACCAAACACATTGTATAAATTCTCTCATTTACGCAATTCGTATTGGAATTTGAAAACGCAATCGGAAATAACGAAAATAGATAAAGAGCACAGCAGGAAAGCAGAATAAAGGTCGATTTATATTATCAGTTCCTTTCAGTTCCTACTCGTATCGTGTCAGACAAAAAAAACATTGTTACATGTACTTTCTATATGAGTATTTATATTATCAGTTCCTTTCCGTTCCTACTCGTATCGACACAGACACGTATTGTTGAAAATAATGTTTTGTATGATATCTGAAGGCGAAAAAATACGAAAGAATAGCGAAACAAACAAAAATTGTAAATTGCTACTAAAACATTTTTGTATTTTTGTGTGTTATCTTTACTCTATACGTAACCAAAAGATACGAAGAAAATGCCTGAATTGAAAGGTACGGATAGTATAAATTGATGATGTCTGACACGATACGAGTAGGAACTGAAAGGAACTGATAATATAAATCCACCCTAAAGCGGTAACCATACATGGAATAAGAAAAATAAAACAAATAAGAATTTGAGATTTTCTTATTTCACTTTGATATTTCGACTATAGATAACTTAAAAATTTTTAAGTTCAAAGCGAAATATTTTTGTTTCATTTTTTTTTGTTATTTTAGGAAAAATTATACTAAATTCATTTACATCGTAAAAAATTATTAATTTACATTAACTAGCACTAATTAATGATACAGAAACACTATAGGTACAAAATTTTTTGTTTAAATAAAATTGTATATCTCAATTTTATTTTTTTAGGTTATATTTCAATTTTTGTTTGGGTTTTAAATGTATGTACAATATAATTGCTCAATTATTTATTGTCTAATTTAATGCTCAAATATTCCCGTTCTGATTTATTTGTTAATAATTAATTAACATGTTATAATTTTTACCAAACCTGTTTACTTTCTACAGTAAAAAGTTGTGCAACCTTTTTCAAGTTTTATAAGCTTAAAAATTAAATTAAATTCATTTATATCGTAAAATATTAATTAATTTACATTATCTGTTTCTAATTAGTGATACAGAAACACTCTGCAATGTTTTTTGATTTAAAAAAATGTAATGTCTCAATTAAATTGGTTTTAGGTTATGTTTCAGTTTTTTTTGATGTTTTAAATGTATATACAAATTAAATACTCAATTATTATAGTCTAATTTAATGCTCAAATACTCTCTTATTTACAAACTAGTTTTTTATTTTCCGCGTTAAAAATTTGTGCAACCTTTTTTAAGTTTTTTAAGTTTACACGAAAAATTTCGCTCCTTTTAAGTTTTTTAAGTGACAGCTGAAATTTCCATTTCCGCTCCAAAATAAATTTAAGTTTCTTATTTTAAGTATGGTCAAATACACACAAATCCCCTTTCTCACTCTCTTACGTTATTTCTTTTTTCTTATTCTAACTATGGTTCTCGCTTACGAAACAATGAATTTTTTTAATTTTTTTTTTTGCACTTTGCACGGAAAAGTGGGTAAAAATTCATTATAGAAATGTTCCTAGTATGTATTAGGTATGTCTATAGTTATTTTTTACATAAAAATAAATAATATAACTTGCCATTAAATGTTCTATCTTAATTAAAATATTGAATTTACAATTATATCCTAAACAAGAGGTAAATTATCATTAATTGGACAGATCTAAAATCATTATTAAATTCTACCGGATGTGCGACAGTGTCACGATAGTAAAATTCAATTTAATATGCGACCAAGAATGAATTTTTGTAGCACAATCTTTCATATTACACTTTCGTATAATTATTTTACCTATACCGCTGTAAACATATTGTATTAAGAAAAATTCATAATAACTTAATTATTTTTACGGAAGCACTCATTCCGTTCAATATATGGACGCTTCGTCCCTGGATAATATATCTTAAATATATCTTATTTATTTATGAAAGTCTACTGTGTATTGTTTTTGTTGATGAGCATTTTAAAGCTCAAGATCTAAAATAAAAACAATTCAAATTTGTTTATACTGTCCAGAAAAAGGAAAACAATTATTCAAGTTTTGTGACAGCAAAGAATATTTTAAATAACCATAAACCTTGTTGTTGAAGATGTGTAAAATTTATTATTAATTTTTATTTTTTAATTTTTTAGCATTTTTTAAACTTGAAAATAGGTAACAGAGCCGAAATATTGGTTAAAAAAAATATTTAAAAATTATTTTAAAAAGGTCTACTATAAACAGCTATTTATTATTATTTAATTTTTAATTTATTGTTTTAATTTCTGTTTTTAATTTTTTTTGGTTTTTATTTTTGGAACATTTTGTATATGATAGTTTTTCTGTTAATATTGTATTTTTTGAGAAATTTACTTACACATTTTCTGGTCGACCGAATGTCACACTTTCGTTTGGCCGATTTTCGTCGAAAATTTTCATGATTATTAAACTCAATTTTACTAACGGTAAAAGAGCGAAAAAACGACATTTTAAATTAAATTACCTGCAGCAGTAACAGGAGTTATTGTTATGTTGCCATAAAATAAAAATATTAACATAAGCAGTGTAATTCCGAAGAATTTTACTTCGTTGGTACCATGTTTCTGAAAAATCAAAATGTGGTTGGTTGGACACAATATATGTAGATTTGGGATTAATTTTACCAATTTAAAGATAACAATATATATATAAATCATATAAAAAAGAAAATAATTTTAAGGAACATTTTACAGGAAAACTAATTGCAACAAACCTGGAAAATATATTTGTTGGTGCTGTAGATCTTATTCTGATAAAAACAACAGAAGCACTTCCTAATATTGGTAAATACTCATTATTTTTATATTTCCTCTTAAATTTTAATTATTTTTTCTTTCTAATCGACTATTATACGAAACCTAAGTATAAGCAATTTAAGAACCGCAAAACAAATATTACATTTGTGCTTTGTCTGATTTTCCATTTACTAAGCTTTCATATCGATGCTGTTATTTTAATAATCACAAAAGGACAGCCACAAACAACGTTCTGTATACTATACGTTCATAGTTTATATAACTAAAAACAAACATTTTAAAAATAATGATAATAGTAATAATATCAATAACTAAGCTTGTTTCTTTATAAATACCTAACTTTTATTTTTTTGAAAAATCAGCACAAAAATTTAAACAAAATGTGAAGTTGGGTAGAGAAGGAGAGCGGGTAACATTAATACCCGGATATGAAATATTCAAGTTGCTTTCATCTGGGTAAGATGTATTATTATAACATGGTGGTTTAAATATTTGTTGCTATATTTTGTACTATGTACTTGACTATAAGGTATATCCTAAGTTCAATGTTATCAATTTATATTATTTTATTTTGACCTGTATATTACGATAATAACGATGGAAGTTTATTAATTAAATTTTTATTTTATTGTTCGTTCGAGTTTTATTAATATTATTATTTTATTTAATGCTGATAATGAAGTTAAGGTGAAAATGTTGTATCCTTGTTAGATTAGATTATATTTTATAGTGGTAAAGTTTTTTGTTTTTTGTTGGTATTTAGTTTGTTAACTACGAATAAAATGCTTTATCATTTATTCGACGAAAACGCCTTAATTAAATTTTGAATCGTGCTAGAGAAATTTAAAAAAATGATAATATTAAAAGTATTTCTTTATTTTTCAATCAAACAGCAGTATATGTTTATATTAATAAGCCCAGTCATTAACCATTTTAACTACCGAGCAAACGGCGCAGTGGTTAAAGGTGCGGTGGTTGGATCGGGAAGTACCGGGTTCGAATCCCTATCGGGGCGGGATGCAAATGGGATTTTTCATCATCTGATTACGATCGGTGATGAAGATGAACATATCCATGACTCCCTGTTGAGAGCGCGGAATCCATGTCAGCACTATAGGTTGGCATGAAGCATTGCAATGTGCAGGTGGTTTAAACGAAAACGGGTCTATAGCCGTATGTCCTCGATTTGGCTACTGTGTAAGGTAGAACGTAAGAAGCGAACTGCGAAAGAGTTGGGAGTGCCTCGAGGCCCAGAACAGATTGCAGGGATTGAAACAAACAAACAAACAACCATTTTAACTCACTCGGATAATAATTTACCATCAAAGAGTACCGGCCAATTTTTGAACATAAAGTAATTCAGGAATTTTCGAATTTAAATGTTCTCGTTTCTGGATTTTTTTTTTTTTTTAAATAATCTTTTTCAAATCATTTCTTTTATTTCATTTAAAATATTAGATTTGCAGTTTCGATTAGGATATATATACACTATTTTGAGGATTTAAGGGCATAATCTATAGAATTAAAAAAATTTATTGAGTTTATTAAGATTATGGATTTTGTAGCAGTTATACAAATTCTTTAAATTTAAAAATTCTTTAAACGCTGTAGATTCGGTAAATTCTACAAATTCTATAAAGTCTAAAAATCCAAAAAGTTTCCTAAATTCTGTGAATCCTACAATTTATGTTTATGAAATTTTAAATTTTATTAATTTTATAAATTCTAATAATTCTATAAAACCTACAAATTCTATTAAATTCAGAAATTTTATAAAATTTATCAATAATATAAATTCTTTAAATTTTGTAAATTCATTGTGTTTTGTTATTTGTTTCAAGTGTGTCTGTTTTATAAATTCTACAAACTCAAATTTTACTTGTTTTGTAAAAACAAAAATTTCGAAAAATCTTATAAACTTTACCAAATGTTAATTCAATAATTTCTATAAATTTTATAAGTTCTATAAACTCTATGATTAAAGTTTAAAAATTCAGTAAGTGAAGTTAAATTCTACAAATCTCATAAATTCTTTAGTTCATATAAATTCTATAAATTCAATAAATTTTAAAAATCCAAATAAATTTTATAAATTCTCTTAATTATTCAGTCTTTAAGTGTTATAAATTCGAATATGATTATAAACTCTATAAATTCTATAAATTTTATGAATTTTATAAATTCAATCATTTCGATAAATTTAATAAATTTTTTGAATAATTTCTCTAAACCCTATCCTTAAGTTTCAAAATTCAGTAAGTTCTTTACATTCTACAAATCTCATAAATTTTTCAATTCTTATAAATTCTGTAAATTCGAAAAATCCTATAAATCTTAAAAGTCCAATAAATTATATACATTTTAAGTCAGTTTACAGTTTAAATAAATATTATAAATTTTAATATGTTTTTAAAACCTATGAATTCTATAAATATTAAAAATTTTGTAATGATAGAACCTATAACAATATATATAATTTTATAAAATTTATCGAATTGATGTTATAAAATAATTCTATAAATTTTATAAATCCGATAAATGTTATAGATTCTATGGTTGCCATAAACTGTTCAAGTCTGCCAGTTCTATAAACTCGACAAATAATGTACATATTTAAAATTGGTCTAATTTTTATAAATTTTATAAATTCAATAAATCCACTAGTGTGAAGTTTATGACAAATAATTATGACAAAATATATAAACGCGTTAGTGTTAGTAAATGTAAAACCTAACAACAGCCGAATAAAAAAAAAGGAATTAGATAAACTAAACTCATTTTAGTAAATGGTTACACAGATCAGCGTATGCCATCATATAGTGTATGTGTATGTGCCTTTGGGGATGTTTTGGATAAAACGAAATATTTGCGTGCCGTATCAAAGAGTTTAATGAATTTTTCAAAATTACTCTACTGAAAAAAAAGGTGAATGTGTGTGTTTGGTGGTCTTTGACACGCAATCGTAGAAATGGCTACGCGTATCTGAGTGTGCCATCGTATTGTATGTCCCTTTGGGGATGTGTTAGGTTATACGAAATAATTGCACGACCCGTTAAAGGATTTTTATGAATTTTTCAAAATTACTCTACTGAAAAAGAAGGTCAAAGGCCATCAAACGAACACTTTCACCTTTTTTTAGTAGAGCAATTTTGAAAAATACATAAAAACCGTTTGATGGGTCGCGCAAATATTTCGTATGACCCAAAACAACCCTATAGGTACATACAATATGACGACATACTCAAATACGCGTAGCCATCTCTACGATAGCGTGTCAATGGTCGTCAAACCCCTAGTTATTTTAATTATATGCTTAAACTGTTGTTAGGTTTTTTTTGTACAGCGTTACACTTTTACTAATACATTCACATATTTTGTCATTTGTCATAAACTTCACGTTAACATAAATCCTTTGAATTCTATAAGTCTTAAAATTCTTAAAGCCTTAAAATTCAGTAGGTTAGGTTAGGTTAGTTGGAGTGGCACAGAATTTATCCCTATCACCCTTACTGGAACCATTTAGAACTGCTTAGGTAACGTAGCACATCTCGCACTTTACTGTTTTCGATATTCGACAGGTTGTCCATCTCGAACTTATCTAAGTATTTATGCCTTCTACGTGCTAATGTCAGATATTACCAAACGAATTAAGCCAAAGCCCATTCCTCCTCGCCCAACTTGCTTTTACAGAACTCATTTGTCTTCAGCATGCTCTTCAAAAAGGTAGTGTCTTGCTTCACTACAAGTGAGGGAGTCAGTCCACCTTTCCTGTTTAAGCGTTGTGATGTCCAATTCAGGGGAGTCCGACTAACTAACGATACTAAATCGCAGTAACAATATAATTTAATTTAGTACTCGCTCCTTATAAAATGCATGTGGAAAAAAAATTAAAAACTACTGCAATAATAGTGTTGACCACACTTCCATTTTTTACTTTCTTATACATAGTATAAAGGAAGTAAAGGAATCATCAAAAATTTCGATTGCGAGATTTTGATGGAAATACATGTTTTGGGGTCCCCCAAAACCAACAAAAATGTTTATACAAGCCAAACAGTACAAACACTTAATATATAAAAAAGTACGTTAGGGTATAGTATTAGTGATGCGCACAGAAAGTATATATACACAAAACAAATAAGTATAGGTGATAAATTCATCGAAACTAAAGTATTTTACGATATATAAATACCAATACATAAATAAATTTAGTGTACATTTTTTTTTGATAGGATCTGTGTAAGGAGCGAACGAGACGGCTTGTATAAACATTTTTGTTGGTTTTGGGTCCCCTGAATACGTTTTGACTATTTTCGTTCTATGCATTTTTGTTCTATCTTTATCCAATTTTGAGTAAAACTTATTTATGCATTGGCATTATTAAAAATATCAGATTTGCTACGAAAACAAAATATTCACAGAAATACGCATTTGAAATGACAATTTTATTTTTTTTTATTTTGTTGTTTTATACGTATTCTAATTATCAAATATGCTATGAAACATTAATACATAAACGCAGCGCTGTATTAATTTCTAAATGATGTCTGTGGGTATGTATGTACATATAAATATAATGTATGTAGGTATAAGAAAGTAGTGTGGTGGCTACACCGGATTTTTTTTTATTACAATTGAAGAAATTCTTTCTTTTTAGCCTGACTTTGGATTTTCAAATTATAAAGTTGTTTTATTCCTTAAACTAACCACCTCCATAGATTGACTAACATACCTGGGTCCCTTGAATAGTGACTAGAGAAGTTTCCCTGTAAATAGTTTTTTTTTGTACAAGACAGACTATAATTAAATATGAAATCCGGAATTGGATTCACTTAAGGAAATTAAATCCAATTTGAGCATATCTCGATTCATATCAGATGAGATGTTTACACATAAAATGCATTCTGCTGTATTAAAATTCATTTTCCGTTGGAAGCAATCAGAATATAATTAGCAATTCGTAGTCCAGTAAATGGAGGGGGAAAAGAAGGCCAACCTATAGATTATTAGTTGCCATTTTTATTTGCTAGTTGATGAGTGGCATTTGGCACCCCCTTGAAAATGAGTCCGAGTTTGCTTAAAAATATTGTGTGACAGGGGGAGAAAATGGCCCTAAAAGACCCGGAAAATCGGTTTTCCGCGAATTTCTCCCAAAATATGGCAGTTAGAGATTTTTTGTTCAGATAAAAATTGAAGATCAGTTAATTTTCTACAAAAATGGTTCTAACGATTTTTTTCGCAACATTAATATTTTTTTGCAAAAAGTCGGGTTGAAAAATCCAAAATTTTGAGACTCATGAAATATGCAAGTTTTTTACAAAATTTGAGATGGGGGGGTGTTGGAAATACATTATTTTCAATGTTTTGGACTGTCTAAAGCAATTGTAGATGGCGCCACGATATTCTATCAACTGGCAAAATCCTCGGGGCCATAAATGAGACACGCCGTAAACCAAATAATGTTTAAGGATATTTATGTTTCCGAGCGTCTTGTTTTCTCGCAAATGAGGCCTCAAGCTATACCTATTAGGAAAACAGACTATAAGATTAATCACAGCAGTATGGACTCCACCAATTGGCCAGAAACTAGCGACAATCAGTTTTGCACATGTGGCAAAGTATTGAAGTTCATTAGGTTTTTCCTAACGAAAACTAAAAATCTTTAAAGTGTGAAGAATATTTACCCATAATACTCAACAACAATTTCTTGCAGATTCTCGGCAAATTTTTGCAAATTTTTTTGCAACCATCCGGGTCGAGGTTTTTGGAATAAAGAGTTATAAAGTTTCTTTAAATTTCAGAAAAAATTAAGATTTATATAAATTAATTAAAAATTCAGTTTTTTTTTGTCTTTTAAACTTATATTTTTCTTAAGAAATTTTTATATAAGAAGTGGAAAATTCTTTTGATTACGTGGTCATTTTACTTTTATACAGTAATTTTTTTTTGAATACATATGTTGTAAAGCTGAATGAATAAAAATTAATAAATAGTGCAAACCTTAATAAAAAAGAATTTGTTTAATGTTAAGTATGTTTACCGAAAATAAAAAATAAAGATATTCTACAAAATGTACAATAAAAAAAAAAAGGTTCTAAAGTGTATAAATTATTTTTAAAGTTGGTTGTCATTGATCGGTTTAATCGGTGTAATCTCTGGGATATAATTGGATTATTTCGTCAAAAATCGAAATATAGGTAAGTGGAAGTTAACACCAGGTAGGTGAAATTTTATTTTTTTTATTTTCATAAATTAATAAATACGACCATGGGCTAGGCCCACTAGTTACCCCTCCGTCAGTGCTCCTTTTGTGTTTCTGGGTTTTTCCTACTGTGATGTAGGTCCGCGTTTGATTTTTTTTTTTTTTAATTTGATTGAGTTCCATCGTTTTCGATCCATTTTGTGACCAATTGCCCCTTCCCAACCATGCGGCTAAAGCAAGGTTGTGTTAGATTCCACTAAACCCCACGCCATCCTCCTGAGCTAGCAGGAGTTGAAAGCCGCGGTGGATCTAATCTAACACGACAAAATCTATGAAACGTGAAGTGTAAGGATTTTCCATTCAACTTCACCGTTTCAAGCTCTTGGAGGAAAACATTTGCTGGGGTTTTATTCAATTCCAGGCTTCAAGAAATAAATTGTTTGATCTTTTGGGGTCAGGGCTGTTATCAGTACAAGGATGTCAATATCCTCTGCCACTACTACAACTGGCGGGCCGTTGATAGCATATTTCTACAACGCCGTATGTACGATCAACGAGTCTGCATCGTCTACTGCTTGTCTAACGGAAATGCCATTCTCTTCCAGAGCACCCTTCAAATACTGAATGAAGCGAATTTTATTGTTATTATTGGACAAAAACTTTTTCTTTGGAAATGGTAAAACCATGTTAGGCTCGAAGCTTATGTCAGGGCATGACATGTTGTTTGCACGTCGCAAACGTTCTGACCCTTTTATACTATCGCGATTGCATTCATAGCCATCGAAAACCACTGTGACTTCCCGGGAATAATTATTTCTTAAATATTTATCAAAATAATGCAGGAAAACCAACGCATTTAATATCTCCAAACATTAACCAACAAAATGCTACTGTGGTCGCATGGACTGTAGCAGACGACACAAGCGCCACATAGAGCACACACGCGACGAACGACAGAAAAAATGAAAGCAATGAAATTATAGCATTACATTTAGAGACTCGGGTTTTCCCCACGTATAAATGAGATGACTTTATATACATTGATGGAAAGGTGAGAATTCAACCTTTACACTAGTCAAGGAGTTTAAATGTCAGAAATAAAGGGCAGGGAAAAAAATGGCATGAAAATAAAAAGTGCGCTTTTTCCTTGAGCACGCGTTTTTCAAATTTCTTGGAAAATCGCCGATTTTGTGAAAAAAATAATTGCACAGCCGAAAAGTAGACGTTCTTAGCTTTCAAATGATATGTCATAGAGACCAATCCGATCATGTATTAATTTTTAATTGGTGGTTGTTCACAAAATTTCCCCACACTCCAAAAACAGCAAAAAATTGGAATTCAACAAACAAAGTTTAATTCAAAATGCAAAAAATTAGATTATACAAATTTCACAGATGACAAAGGACCTTCTGAGGACCCATAATCAAGGAAATTTGGAGCAAATTAGTGCAATACAAAAAAAATAGGAACAAATTCAGGGGAGGACTAAAAATGCATGGAAAAACAATATTTGACCCCTTTTTTCGGCTAAAGATTAAAAACGTGACTCGAGTCACTGGATATGGTAGCGGTAGATTTTCCCTTCCAGAAGAACTTTGAATAATGACAAAATTCGCATTTTTAACAAAGTTATTGAATAATTTGTCCGCCCGCTCATGTGTAAATGCACGGACTGTGCTCTCCCCCATACAACACAGAAACTTAATATTCTGGGTGCGCTTTTATCTCGAAAACGGTCAAATTTTCGAGAAAAGTGATAAGGACTATTTTTGTAGGCAAGAAACTGATCTTCAATTTTTATCTGAACAAAAAATCTCTAACTGCCATATTTTGGGAGATATTCGCGGAAAACCGATTTTCCGAGTCCTTTGGGGGCCGTTTTCTCCCCCTGTCGCCCAATATTTTTACGCAAACTCGGGCTCATTTTCAAGGGGGTGCCAAATGCCATTCATCAACTAGCAAATAAAAATGGCAACTAGTAACTTTCAGGTTCGACCCTTCATTTACTGGACTATCAGTCGAAGTAGCCTGATGCGGGAGACGGCTAAAAATCAAACGATGCATAATCCTCATCTGTTCGAAACTAAAATCCCAGGCTTTTAATAATTCCATCTTTTGTAAGAAAATAATTATCTGGCCGTGACCCGGAGGAACCTAATATTTCAAAATATATGTGAAGCACGAACTTCTAGAACAGCCGTTCCCTGATAATAATTGAAACCAAAAGCTCCATTTCACATTTTTATCGTCCTAACAATTCTCTGGAAAGCTTCGCTTTATGTTATTTGCTTGTTGACAAAAACAAATTTTAAGTTAAAAAATTAATTGAAACTAGCAAAATGGCCAATAACTACATTTTTAGGTAATACAATTTTTTACAAAATGGCGTGGAATATTGTCCTTTCAAAATATGGCGCTTAAGTTGTGTTGAAAAACGGCAACCGTTCAAGAGCCAGCTGGATAATCAGTTTTTGTGACATGTTGGGTTCAGAATTAGAACAATAAAACAAAATTCTTAATCGAACATTCTTTGAAGCAAACTTTGAACTATCAATTAGTTGCGGTCAGAGCAGCAAATCAACATATATTTCTAGATCGATGGTGAAGAGTTCTTTTCAATGATGCTTTACTTTTAATTGTCAGTTATACTTTTGATTGTTATGAGTGCAAACCGACCTACAACAATTTTATGTCAAGTCGATCTTTTCACAAACGTTTCCTAGCTTGCGACTGCGAACTAATATATGTACGTACAAAATAATTGTCTGTGAAATAGTTTTTTACACAGACGCATTAATTAATTAACTTATTCTGCACAAAACGTTAAAATGTTTTGTTTATTGCGCATTTCTTTGTTTTGAGTTCAAACCATTTCACACGCTTTAAATACGTAATTTGTTGAGATTTTTTTTTACGAAAATATCGTCATATTTTGGTACAAATGTTACAGAAAGGCGATCTTGTTTTCTCAACAAATACTTTGCATAATGTAATGGGGGCGAGTAGCAGGGACAGCAGAGACGCAACGATTTCAACAACAACGTCAAGCAACACTATCTACAGTTAGTTAGTACAAATTTGGGTGACCGCATGGGAACATGATGATGGAACGAAATTTCGCCCCCCTCACAACCGCCGATGGAAAAAATGGTGGAGGGAATAATAATAGTTGTTTACAGCTTTTCAGAAAAAAGAGTTTGCGGGCACCAGGAAAATTTGTGTTGTCATTGTGTCCTTCTTACAGGTTGGAGCAGTAGAAAAAAAAATTGTTATTGTCTTGTGCTAAATAAATTACTAAAAATAATTACTAAACAAATTTACTAACTATCAACTACAGGTGTCTGGAACCGGGTTGAGTCTTTGTTGCTAACATTCCTTTGTTGCTAACATTCCTTTGTGGCGCCTTTCTTTACGGTGTTTTGGGCTTCGTGGAGAAATGGTGTGTCGTGTTGTAACAATAGTGGTGTGGTATTCGCATTTATATAATACGGGAGACTTGCTTAATGCTTGATCGTACATCGCAATCAATCAATCAACAAATAGTTTGCATATTGTAATATTCGAACTTTGAACGAAACTTGTTACGGCCGCTTAGTATTTACTTTTGCTGACGGTTTAATAAGTGCCCTGATCTCAGCTGATTTTATTATTATTGATTATAAATTATTAAATTGAGGGAATTCCTTTTACGGTTTTCAGGTCATTGAACTGAGTTTTCTTGTTTTATTATTTTTTGTATGAAATAGAATGATACTATTACGAATTTTTTGAATTTTAATTGTTTTTGTTGTAAATAGCCATGCGTCACAGATTAATCAAGTTGTATGGTTTGGTTGTCTGTATTTATTCCTGTGTAGAGACCCGTTTTCTCGGTGATTGTTTTTTTTGTCTCAGGTTGGTGTATGGGTCATAATTTTTTTAGGAGGATGTATGGGTGACCTAATGCTACAACTTTTGTTATATACTTGAGTTAAGCTGACGAATTTACATAGGGACAGAAATAATTTGGTGTTTGTCGATATAAACAAATAAAAATATTTCTGGAAATTATTGATAGTTAGGCTTCCGTGTGCTCAAGTTTAAAAATCATAAAAAAAATGTATTCTTGGTTATTCTTGGAATATTGCAGTTAAAATTAATAATTTGTATTTAGAGTACGTAAGGCAAAGCACTGTTGAATTTTAAAGTGCCTCATTATTTTTTTTTTTTTTGGAATTACTGGAGCTTTCTCATAGTTCGATTCTGAAATTGAGAATAAGACGGAGTCTCAGGTAATTGGATTATGAAGTAATAACCATATATGATATTAATATTTGCCTGTTACCTCAGCCACCAAGGTTATTCAGTGGATTTGGGAACATTTCCACCATTTCATTAAGAACGATTAAGCAGTCCAAGGTCATCTAGAGCAATTGAGGGTTCGTTTGCGACGTGCAGAGTCTTTATTAGTGGAGTTTCACGAAGTAGAGAATGCTATTATTCAACTGGATACCAAGGATGAAAGCCACCAAGATGAGTTTGAAGATAAATATTATACTGTGGTGGCCGAATTAAATAAATTAAAACGAACGTCGAATTTTGCAGTAGGAAATATGTCACTAGACTTGAACGATAGTTAAAGGGAAACAACCAAGCCAACAAATGTTGAAGTTAAACTGCCTAAAATCAACATAGCCCCATTTGGTGGAAATTATACGAAGTGGCAATCATTTAATGATTTGTTTTATCCTACAATTCACGAAAATGTCAATTTAAATCCCGCTCAGAAGCTTCAGTAACTAAATGGTTTCTTAAAGGGCGAAGCAGCCAATCTATTAAAACATCTGCCGATTTCCGACGCAAACTACATTGAGGCATTGAATAAGCTCAAAACCCGGTACGATAAAAAACGTTACACGGTACAGTCATTTATTAAAAGTTTTGTAGATTCACCATCCATTAGCAATCCAACATCCTATCATATTCGACAATTAATGGATACCTGAAGCAGAATCCAGAGACCCATGGTTAGTTTTTCTTTTAGTTCAGAAGTTAGATTTTCAACCTGTCAAGCATTGATCGATTCCCTAATGAAGAGATCTGATGCCTTAGATTCGATAAAAGGTTATTCATGAAGATCAACTCCGCAAGCAAAGGCAGCTCCCAAATCTTTTGCAAATTCCGTAAATTCTTGTCCAGAGTGCAAGGATGATTGCCACCCTTTATTCAAATGTCCAAAATTTAAGGAGTGGACAGTTGGGAAGCGGCGAGACTTTATCAAAACCGAAAATCGTTGCTTCTATATGCCTTAGATCACACACTGTTTATCATTGCAGATCTTTTAAAAGATTCCATTATTACAAACGAAAACATAATTCCCTGCTACATTCTGATGTAATTCTGCGATAATCCTAAGTGTCCCAGAAAGGACATGACAATCAACCAACGCATTAGTTGCAGCGACACCACCTTCAAATTCTGAATTGAAGACAACATCATGTCTGCATGCTGGTGACATGATTAATCCAGCTATTTTGCCAACCGCCACAGTAAATATCCAGGATAGAATTGGTCAATGGCAACTATATGTTGAATTTTACTTGACTTTTACTTTACGGGTCTAAAAACTCATTCGTCACAGAAAATCTGGTCCAGAAATTGGGGTTAACCAGTACCAGTGGAAAAATTTGCATTCAGGGCATAGCCAATCGAAAGCTTGTTACCACGAGAGGAATTGTGGATGTCGTTATTTCACCACACTTTAAGTCAAGTGTCTCATTTAATGTTTCTGCATATGTTGTACCATCCATAACATCAGTGAACTCTGTGAAGAAGATTAACTGGTTAGATTGCACTATGGTGGAATGGACCAGCGTTGTTAAAGTTAGCTGCGGACTCCTGGTCAACCTTCCAGAAATCAGACCCAACTAATCAACCAGAACGAAGAAATAAGGCACAAGTTTTAACCGCAATCTGCAGTGACACGTCAAAATCTATAATCGACGACCTAAGCGAGAAATATTCGAGTTATGATAAAGTCATACGAATTCTTGTGATAATCCGGAAGTTCATCTTATTATGCCGCAGAAGAAGAATCACATCTAACAATACAAACCGATCTGATTGGCTATATGCAGATGCTGAAATTTTACGGTACTCCCAGTCATTAACTTTTACCCAAGAAATTAAGGACTTACAGGAGAGTAGTATGGTACCACCCAAAAAGCAAAACACAATCATTGAATCCATTTCTCGACAAAAGCGGTCTTTTGTTTGAGAGTAGGAGGTTGAATCGAAAAATCAATAGCGCCGTACGATACACAGCATCCAATAATTTTGTCAGCCAATTCTAACATAACCAGACAAATAGTTGAAAAGTACCACAAAACATATCTACATTGCAGTTCTTCTCTGTTATTGAGTCTACTTCGGAGGAAATATTGGATCATTAGAGGAAGAAGTGTAATCACATCAGTCACCCGGAAGTGTATATACTGCATCAAACAATGGCCGCACACTGAGAGGCAACTAAAGGGGAACCTGCCTAAAGAAAGAGTATAGTTCATACGTCCATTTCTTAAAATAGGATTGGATTTTGCTGGTCCAATCAAAACGCATCTTAAACACGGGAGGTCAACGAGCGGAGAAATCATATATTTTTCTGATAGTCTGTCTTAGTACTAAGGCGATTCATTTGGAGCTTGTTGGGATCTTAACAACCGATGCATTCATGGGCGCGTTGAATCGTTTTCTTGCCAGAAGAGGTGTCAGTACAGACATATTTTCAGACAATGGCACTAATTTTCAAAGCGCTTTCAAAAAATTTAAGGAAATCAATATATTTCTTAAACAAAACATTAAACTAATCTCTAATTTATTTCTACAAAGATATCAGGTCAATTGGCATTTTATACATCTGGGAAGCGGGTGTTAAATCAGTCAAGACATAGATGGAGAGAGTGATAAGCGATAAGGTTTTGTCACTGGAAGAGCTTCACACGTTATTGGTACAAATTGAGGGTTTGCTTAATTCAAGACCACTTTGTGTATTGTCTGATGATGAGATCGATCCTTTAACCCCAGCGCATTTTTTAACTGGCCATCCGGTGACAGCGATACCACAGCCAGACGTCTCTGAGGTACCATATAACAGGTTGTCGCATTGGAATACGGGTACTAAGGGTACTAAGAATGAGCCAACTGTTTTGGAACCTTTGGCACCAGGAGTATCTCACGTCAATGCCAGCTCGCACAAAATGGAACAAAAATCAACAAAACATTGGAATCAATGATGTAGTTCTTATCAAAGAAGATAATCCACTAATGAATCAATGGAAAATGGGCAAGGTGATCGAGGTTTTTCCAGGAACTGATGGACGAGTGCGAATCGCCAAAACTTCTCTCTGAGATTTCGGCCCTCAAGGCACCAAAAGCAAAGACCAAATGACCAAACCCCAGAAAAAAAGGGCTAAACTTATGCAACTTTTAATGCAACTTGCTTTAAAATTTAATACTTCTAAAATATTTTATTAATGCAGTCTTTGATAAATTTGAATGCAGTTGATTGACGGTTCGTCTACAACTTGCTTTACATTCTAATGGAATGTTGTTTTTCAAATCATTGCAAATTGTATTAAATCTATTTTAATGCAAGCATTGATTATTTTGTAATACAGCTTTCCTCTGGACCTATATGTAATGCAATTTAAATTAAATAAGCAATATTTTTGTTTTAAGTGTGCAGTGGCGCGGTTTCTGAGACTTTACAGGTATATAGGTTAATTATTTTGATGATTAATCAAACATTTTTGACATTTATGTTTAAAAAAAATCTTCTAAAATGTATAAAATTATTATTACCAAGAATTTTTTCTTCCAATAAAATATTTTGTCTTCCATTTGATTGATTGACATTTGATTACTCAATATGGAATTTCTTGGCTTTCCGAAATGAAAACAGTTGTTTTGTCCTTCCTCTTTTTATATCAAGTAATGCTTGACCCCAAAAACTGTCATAGGCGTGTATATTTACAAAAAAAAAAAAAAAAAGACGGTAACGAATTGTTTCTTGTAGATTCAAGGTGAATGCCAATCCTATATTGGTTCCCTCAATTTTACCTAAATCAATCTTATCAATTAGTTTTATTCAACTATGTTGTTGCATTTGTTGTTGTATACCATTTTGTGTACCTATTAATTTTAGTTGTATTAAGACATATAATTAAGTTGCATAGGAATATTATATTTGATGTACGTTAATTATTTCCGTTGTCATTTTAATGTAAACAATAATTAATGAACACAAAACATTAATTTTTTTATCTAAGGTAATAATTACGAAACAAAATTTACGATTTAATTAGGTGAAATGAATTACTTTACTCTCATCCCAATTTATTTAAATTGTTCTCACCTTATGGCCTTTTCACATGAATCGCGATTTTGATCGTACGAGTAAAAAGGATTCACCGATTTCTCTTAAATTACATGATAAAATATGTACTAACTAATTAAAAAATAGTTAGTAAACGATTTCAAATTTAATATAATTGACAATCTTTTTACCAAGCGCACACTTCCTAATAAAAATTGCAAAACAGTATTTAAGCGCGAGAACTTCCCAAAATTGCAGCGATTCAAACATTTTTAGCAGTTTTTATTAGGAAATGTGCGTTTGCTAAAAAATTGTCAATGATGATACATTCAGAATTGTTTATTGATTATTTGTTAGGTGACTAGTTTACATTTTGCCAAGTAATTTAAGGGGAGGCAACCATTTAGAACGCAGAAATTGAGCAGATTTTAAGAAAATTTTTTGAAGGGGAAGAAATATGTAAATGGATCTTTTTGAAATTTCCAAAGTTTATTATAAATATTTTAAGGAGTATTCATAGCATAACGAAGCCACAGGGTCGCGGAGACATTTTTTTACGGTGCCAATTGTAGCGCCGTGAAAATAAGTAGCTCCTTATTGTGAAATAGAATATTTCTTCGCTCCAATATTGATTTCAACGCTATAGGACCATCATCAGTTGATTTACTTACTACCAGCGGTATGCTGCTTTGTTTATACGGATGATGCAACTTTTGATGATTCGTTTGAAAGTACGTTTGTGTAGGCTTTCTGAAAATTTAGAAATTATGTTTCTGTTTTAAATTCTTTATTGTTAGGACCAAAAAATTTATCTAGGCCACATATCTAGGCCATTTTTTGGATTTTTCCGGATAATGGGCTTCCCATAGGTAAACTTTGAATGTAGAATTTCCCTTCGTGCTTAAAATAATTTTACCTAGTGATTTCTTTCAATAACGCGATAACCTCGTTATGATATGTTCATCTATCCGTATCTCCATCAAAAGTCGTCTTGTAATCAATATCATTTCGTCAAATCTTTACCTCGGATCCCACGAAACTATTAAGTTTAGCTGACAGAGTCGTTCTTTGCGGAGTTCTCAATGTCAGACATTCCTTTTGGAATCGAGCTATAACTTAAACGGTAAAACGCTATTTGAATACTGCGAATGTAATGCTGTTTTAGACATTGTGGTTACAAAAAATGTTCTAATTAAACAACAAGTAGCAGTATTACATGAATTTTGTTCTGACTTTTTCCCAATACTTTTGAAGTTTCTGAAGATTTTAACATTTTTCGCCAAAATATGAGCATCAGGGTTCTAGACATAAAAAACGGGAACTGCGATAATTTCAGGCATATAGTTCATTATAAAATATCTCATCTAACCGAAATAAAGATCAAATCCATTAATGATATTGATCTTGGTGTATCTAAATTCACCAAAATCGATAATAATACCTTTAATAGCTCTGTCAAACTCAGAAACTTTATAAGAAATAGGAGGCGGAAGGCCTCCACAATTTTTTCAACCACTTTGATAAATCTAATAACCAACGAAATTCATCTAAAAATCTATCAGATTTGGCAGGATGACTTCACTAAAAAACTAGACAATATTACGCCAGATAGATCTAATTTATATAAGGCCATCAGAACAGTCTTGCCCAAAAACAAAAATAAAAGCGTTATTGCAAACAAGATGGCGGAATATTATGAGTCGGTCTTCAGTGGCTCTGCCCATATTACAAATCCCCAAATAAATAGTGAGGTTCATAGTTTTGCTCAGTCATATCCTGCCCCATTCCTGTATGATAGCATTGAGAGCATCACAACAAATTCTGATGAGGTAGTCAGTTTTGTCCGTAAGCTCAAAAATAAAAAAGGACCTGGTATTGACGATGTTTCAAATCGTGCTATTAAAAATCTCCCTTTAATCAATTAAAAAAAGTAAAAAACTGTCGAAAGATTTCAGATGTTACACTATTAGTCATTAGGAAGGCTTTTGACTGTGTGTGGCCTGTTGGCCTATTATATGAACTAATATGCCCCGCCCTAATATCTATAATAAAATCATATTTAGACCATCACCGGTTTTTCGTGTGTATTGACAATGTTCATAACTCTGAGATTAGGAAAATATCTGCTGGGGTGGGGTACCTCTTGGTTCAGTGCTGGGTCCATTACTCTACGTAATTTTTACACGCATGACATCCCTACGCAGGTAACAAAGAATTCTTCAGTTCAGATTTACGCCGATGATACAACTATATTTTGCTCAAATTATAGCGCATACCAATGTTCACTAAGGATCCAGAAATTTCTAAGACTCAACTGCTATGTAAAATCTACATATAACCATCGTAATAAACTTAATGAGGCCATTCCTATTGAAACATTTAGAATTTGGCGCACACATTCACGATCTTAGCAGAAAGGCAGCTATGGCTCTTCACCTCCTATTCCCGTAGCTTACAAGCTATACATGAGACCTATTATTACGTATGAGGCACCGGCATTAACGTATGAGGCACCGACCATTTTCAATCCTTTCGATAATTCCGCTGTGGCTGTGCCGGTTGCAGATTTATTAGGAAACTCTTTATTAGAGTTATTATCCTCCTTCGAAATGGGACTGTCCAATAAATCTATTAGATCATCATTGATCATATCTACGTGTTCACATAGAAGTTCTTGAACATCGCTTTCTTCCATGCCATCAAATTCAGATTGGCGGCAGTTTGAGCCATATCTCTCCGAACGTGCGAATACTCCGACTAGATGGAAGTCGAATTAATTGAATGAATTAAACATTCTGGCCGGAGTTTCTTCCAGCACCCATTTAAACAACTCTGCCTTACCACTTTAGGATATTGTAGTTCTTCCAAAAGCTCCAGATTGTCGTATTATTATTATTGGAATCGGTAGTGGCATGAATAAAAATTGTACATTAGGTGATAATTCGTTAATATAAACGGGATGGCCTGGTGCGTTGTCGACTAAAACTAATGCTTTGAAATCTAGATTTTCTTTGGAACAGTATGTTTTAATTTCCGGTATACAGCGTTATTTGCCCAATCCTCGAACAACGTTGCCGTCATCCAAGCCTTTTTATTCCATTTCTAATGTACTCCTATTTTTGTCTAGATTTTTCATCGCTCTAGGATTCTGCGACTGATATATCAAAAGCGGTTTAAACTTAAAGTCGCCTTTAGAATTTCCGCCAACCAATAAAGTAATCCGTTCTTTTGCTACTTTATACAAAGAAACGGACTTCTGTTCGCGAGAAATGAAGGTTCGCGTGGGCATTCGTTTCCATAACAGCCCTGCCTCATCTACATTAAAAATTTGATTGGCTGTGTCTGCACTTCCGTTTTCTCCTTTCAAAGCAACATTATGGAGGTTACTTCGTTTCTTGAACTTATTGAACCAACCGCGACTTGCTGTGAAGTTGGCCTTCTCACTGGATTCTGGCAAAAATTTTTTGAGGTCATGGAACAGGGATTGTTCCTTTTCTTGGATGATTTGTGGACTCAAAGGCATTTAGTTTTGGGTCTGATAATCTATCCATGAGCACAACAAACTTTCCATTTTCATCAGTATCGGATGACGAGTTCTTGTTATCGACATCGATATCGAACTTTGATTTGATGACATGGCCTTTATTTTTTCCGCATCACGACTACAGATTGTATGAACGGTTGAGTCAGATAAATTTTCAGATTTTGCAATTGCAGCTATTTTTTCTTTATTGTCTCCAAATCGTTTTATTATCTCCAATTTTTTTTTTGTAGCTGTTGGGGCCATATTGTCCGTCTAAAAATAAGTACGTATTTACAATAAAATGCAAAAATTCAAAATCGACAATCAAATAAAACTTCTATACATATTTATGTAATTTACCTCAATTGCAATACACTGTACATATTACATAATGGCTTAATTATTAAGTAACAAAAAATGTTGATAGTAAAATCGGAGTCGATGAAGAAAAAAAACTTTTAACTTGAAAGGAAAATTAACGACTTTCGAAATGACACTTGCTATTGAATGAAGTTTGCTTCGATTAAACACTAAATTTAGTAAATATAAAGCCTTGTTCACATAGATTCGATTAAACACAAAACTTCAGGAAATTTAAGCCTAATTTACATGTTTTTTTTTTTTTTTTTTTTTTTAACGCAAAGTAGATCAAGCGGCAACGCAAACGGAATTTTAGTGGGGAAAAAAATCATCACGCAAAGTGGAAAAACGCAAAACAAGGCTCACGCAAACCGAGGTATTGGTGTATATGACTATTTTGCTTAGCTACGCATAAAGATAACACTGTTTGCTACTTTATATTAGCTCTTAAGGGCTAGATTTAAGCTTTATTGTTAAGTTGTACAACAATTTATTTTATCTCTTAAACAGTTTATCTCTCTTAGTCCAAATTTTGAAAAATCCAACCAATCCACTCAAAATAATGTTTAGCGACATTTAAACATTTCTTATATAGATGATGGTTTGTGGGGAAAATATCGTCCGAGGAGTAGGATTTTCCAGTCTTAACCATTAATCTAACAGAGTTTAGAAGTTTAAATGGGGAACATTGTTGAAAAAAAAATATTTTTTTGTTTTTGCTTTAATGGACAGTTGCTGACCCTAAGAATGTGTACCTTGGTCTCCAAAACTCAATTCACAACAGAAGAGTTCAAAATGACTGCCATACACCGATGCCTCGAGAGCGCTCGCAGTATAAATGCGTTTTTCTCAAATCAGGATTTTTGACCTGGCTGACAGCATAGCATAGACAGTTTTTGCCGATCTATCTAATTCAAAATGGAATCTGTTCAGGAAATGTGTCGTTATCACCGCATCGTACAGTTTTTCTTATTAACAATTTACTGCGTGATTCTACTTGAAAAAAATGGCCGCAATTTTTTTCAAATTGAAATTTTCGAATTCTGTACGATGCGGCCATAGCCATTTTTATTTCAGACAATCTGAACTGGAGTTATGTTGTCATCATCCGCCTAGTGATCTTTTTTCGAGGATTCCATCTCCGGGCCATTATAAAGTGTCCATAAAAGGTCATAGTAAAAAAAAAAAAAATTGTATACTCTTTAAATTGTCTTTAAGTTTGCTTTAAGTTTTTATTTATCATTTTAATTTGTTATTCTAAACATTTTAAAATTCAAGGTAGCAAATTTGAGTTTTTTTTACCAAGTTTCTGCATTTATATGCCAAAAACGACTACGAAATATTCCCATAAATATAATTCCATCCATTACAATTTTGATCGAAAAATGTGTCCTTCAAATTCAATAAATTGTAAATAGGTACACTGCGCACGAAAATACTCAACAGTACAATTTTTGAAAATTGCCCTGTTTTCAAACGTCTCTTGGTCAAATGTCGGGTTTAACGTTTTTTTTTTTTGTCTTTTTAATTGAAGGAAATTTTGCATACTTTTCGATACTTCTTATAACTTCTTCTTAAGTCAAATATAAATTTTTTAAACAAGAAAACAATACGAATTTTAAGGCAATGTGAATAAAAAATGAGGAATGTTCGTTGACAGTCTTGAGATTTGCAGTTTTCCCCATTTAAAAATTTTTTGTTCGACCCAAAAAAATGTTATAATAACAAAAATTAAAACGAATCCCAGTATTGGAAAGTAGAACAAATTTCAATTTCACTCATTGGAAACCCATTTTTCATTAATTTTTAACTCAATTTTCACCCATTTTCCATAAGCCTTTTAAATGACTCTTCAGTCGTTTCCACTCGTTTAAAACTTATTTTTCACTCACTCGTCATTAATTTTTCACTCATTACTCGTTCATTTTTCAATATTTTGTAGATATTTTGCACTAAAATTGTTCACACAATTTTCAGTCATTAATCAGAAATTAAAGCTGCTTCCTATGTTTACTAGTGATGAGTTCTACTATTGTATACTATACCAGGATTTTTTTCAATACAAATTTTTAAAGGAAGGAGCAAAATAAAATAACCTAACGTGAATTGTATCGTTCGAGAATCTAAAATTTGATTTAAGTCTTGTCAAAAATCTAGTTCTAGAGTGTTTTTTTTAAAAGAACTTTAAAAGGAACATATGGGGTTTTTGGGTAGTTTTTTATTTATCACTTGTAACATATGTATAATCATTGTAAATGTATACACCCTCTACTGTATATAAGTAAGGATCATATAGATGGTATAGTACTGTATACTATGTATCCGCCATCTTGTATTCCTATTGTAACACAATAAAGAGACTCAGTTCATCATCAATCGTTGGTATTATTACATGGTGTCAGATGTAAACGAATAAAAAAAATAAAAATAAAATAATTTGTACGTGGAAAAATTCACATGGAAAAAATAAGTGAGGTTAAGTGATAACAAAGTTGGTTGTTACTACACGATTAAACCCGCAAGAAATTTTGTTTCGAGATACAAGTTATATAATATTTATTACCGTCTTTATTTACTACTTTTGGCCGCAAAATAAAATAATTAGCCAGTATGGAAGGACTAAAAACAACAAAATGTTTAAACACTACGCATCCAGATATGTCGACGGATTGGCGAAATTGGGTACGCCAATTCGAATTTTATTCAATCGCAACGGGTTGGTTTAAACACTAAAGAGGAAAAAATACAAATTGCAACATTGATGACTTGCATAGGACCGTCGGCTTACAAAGTTTACGAGACATTTAAGATGAAAGATGACGACAAGATGACGGCACAAAAATTAAAGGAAGAATTTTCAAATTACTTCACACCGAAAGTCAATGTGACTTACGAAAGGTATTTATTTAATAAGATAGTTCAAAATCAAAACGAATCATTTGATGATTTTTTGACGAATTGTGTAAGTAATAAATAATCAAATGTGTGTTTGAAAATTTAGAAGATGAGTTACTCAAAGACAAAATCGTAATAGGAATCTTGTCTGATAAAATACGAGAACGTTTATTGTCGGAAGAAAAGTTAACGCTTCAGAAAGCAATTAATTTATGTCACGCTAATAAAATAGCACGTAAGCAAGCATCTTCTATGCATAATTCCGAAAATTTAGTAATTAGTGATGTAAGAAAAAGTCAAAATAAAATGACAGCAAATAATTATTCCAATAAGAAAACAGATAATAATAACTTTGTGTGTACACGATGCAATAACAGTCACGGTCCGAAAAATTGTCCCGCGTTCGGTAAAATTTGTTTAAAATGTAGGAAAAAAGGGCATTTTGCCATAGTTTGCAAAATCACAATTAAAAAAATAAATAAAATTAGTGAAATTTTAGAATCAGACCGTCACAATGAATTAAGTGATGAGAGTTCGGATGAGATGATTGTTAGTAGTATCAATGCATCAAACACAAATTCTTGGTTTCAAAAAGTCAAGATCAACAATATGAAAATAGATTTTAAGTTAGATACAGGAGCAATGTGTAATGTTTTAAATTTAAATTTGGTTAAAAAACTAAAAGGTCAAATAAGTCGTAGTAACACTAAAAAACTTGTAACTTATAGTGGTCATGAAATTGATGTATTAGGTCAAGACTTATTTGATTGTATAGTAAAAAACCAAAGCTATAGATTAATTTGTAATATAGTAAATGAAAATACTTGCCCTGTACTAGGCATGAATACATGCGAAGAATTAAATTTAGTCACCAGAAATATAATCGATGTTTGTGAAATAGATGACGATATTTATAAAGGGTTAGGTTGTATCAAAAACTTCGTGTATGATATTGATTTGAAGCCAAACGCTGAGTTTGATATCGCACAGGCACGAAGAGTTCCACATGCAATACGCGCCGAAGTAAAATCCGAATTAGATAAAATGGAGAAGTTAGGAGTAATCGCCCCAATTAAAGAACCGTCGTTGGCCGTGTCACCAATGGTAGTAGTGCGGAAAAAGGGTAAAATTCGAATATGTATTGACCCTTCACAAATAAACAAAAGTGTGTTAAGAAGGTATTACCCGTTAAAAACATTCGACGAAATTACAACCAGGATAAGAAATTCGAAATATTTTACGAAAGTGGATTGTAAAAAGGGTTTTTGGCAAATTCAGGTAAGCAAGAGAACACAAAAGTATCTATCGTTCTCGACGATTTGGGGTAGATATACATGTCTCCGACTACCATTTGGGTTAGCATCAGCGCCAGAGGTATTCCAACAAATTATGAGCCATTTGTTAGACGGATTAAATAACGTGGAATGTTCAATGGACGACATCCTAATACACGCAGAAACAATCGAGGAACTGAAAGTACTTACAGACGAAGTAATGCAAATATTGTCTAGAAATGGATTAAGACTAAACAGAGAGAAATGCCTTTTCAACCAAGTCAAAATTAAATTTTTAGGACACGTCATTTCCAAGGAAGGGTTGGAAATTGACGAATCAAAAACAGAGGCAATTAAGAGATTACAACGGCCGAAAAATATAAAACAGTTGCAACGATTTTTGGGAATGGTCACCTATGTGGAAAAATTCGTTCCTAATTACTCTCGAATCACAGCACCACTGAGAGAACTATTACAAAAGGATATACCATTTTGTTGGGATCAAGCTCAAGAGGAAGCTTATACAGAAATCCAAAATTTGCTAGTGTCTCCACCAGTATTAAAATTTTATGACGTAAATAAGGACGTAAAAATATCATGCGATGCAAGTAACAAAGCTGTTGGGGCCGTATTAATGCAAGATGAACATCGAATACCGTATAGCTCCAGAGCACTAACGCAAGCAGAACAAAATTATCCGCAAATAGAAAAGGAGGCCACGGCAATTCGTCATGCAGTTAAAAAATTTCACGAATATATTTATGGGAAAAAGCTCACAATAGAAACCGACCATAAACCCCTTGAGTCGATATTCAAAAAACAATTACACTCAGCACCGGCAAGACTACAACGAATTTTATTAGAAACGATTCAGTACAATCCGATAGTAGTATACACAAAAGGAAAAGAAATTTCGATAGCCGATACTCTAAGCAGGGACTGCCTCAATGGCAACCCGGAAAACGAAGATGAGCCTGAAGTTCAATTGATAATTCCAATGACCAAAACAGCACTCGAAAGCCTACAAAAGGATACAGAAGATGACATACAACTAAATAGGTTAATGCAGTTAATACAGAGTGGCGAGCTAACTGATAAATCAAAACTATCGCCGGAAATTAAACATTTTTCCAACTTCGCGGAAGAATTAACAGTTTATCATGGCATAATTTTTAAAGGTGAAAAAATTTGTAATACCAAATAGTCAAATATCCAAAATTTTAACAGCAGCCCATACAGGTCACCTTGGTATTCAATCCACGATGAAGCGTGTAAGACAAATGTTCTACTGGAAAAACTGATTCATGCGCGATATGCCAACAAACACAACGACAAAATATTAAGGAACCAATTTTATCCAAAGAAGTTCCAGAACTATCTTTCCAGATTGTCGCAACAGATTTATTCAATTTTGCTTCAGAAACATACATAGCATTAGTCGATAGCTACTCCGGATTTAGGGATATGGAAAAACTGGAACAATCAACTTCTCATTTAGTAATTCAATTTTTAAAAAAATGTTTCGCAATACATGGAACACCACAGGTAGTAGAAAGTGATAATGGACCACAATATACGTTGGGAAAATTTAAAGATTTTAGTCAGAAATGGAATTTTACACACAAAACGTCAAGTCCGCATTTCCCGTGAGCAAATGGTTTAGCTGAGCGAACAGTTCAAACGTTAAAGAATATGTTAAAAAAATGCGAGAGAGACAATACAGACATTTATCAAGCGTTACAAAACCTTTGAAATACTCTTCGGGGTATCAATTTGGAGTCACCAAATCAGAGATTGATGAGTCGCATTACACGAACACAGATACCCATAAGTCACGAGTTGTTAAAACCAAGGATAATAGTTGGAATAACGGAAAATTTAAATAGTCTTCGTAGTCAACCGAAATCGTATGCTGATAGAAGTACCAAAACAGCAGTTGAACTCAAGATCAATGAAAAAATACGATTACAAATTAAGAAAAGGGGATGGGTACCTGGTAAAGTAATACGACGATTAGATGAACCAAGATCGGTCATAGTAAAAACAGAAGACAACAAATATTATCGTAGAAATTTTCATCACATCCATCCAACAAAGGCCAATATCAACATAAATCGCGAAAATGACCCAATAATAACAACAGGTAGTCAAGATGAGAATCTATCAAATATGGAATCTAACAAGAATATTGCTCACAACAATACGTCAAATAGCGTCGATCAAAGAAACACGGTAACGAGTCAATATCACACGTGATCAGGTAGACTGGTAAAACAACCAGTAAGACTAAATCTTTGAATGTAAATTATAATAAATAAATAACAACTATAAATAAATGAATTATGTATTGTAGTTCGTTATCAATCATTGGTATTATTACAACACTCAATAGATGCGATGCAGGGCAGTAAATTTTGTGGATAGAGAAAGCCAATTTTTTACTCTACCTATTTATTTGGAGCCACTGTCGAGAAGCTACACGGAGACTTGCTCTGAATACCGAATACTATATTTATAGACTCCAGTAAAAGTTTCAATTTAGAAGAAAAATGATATTTTCAATTCTGATTTACAAAATACCCAATGCGGCCCACTCAATTTATTTTATTGGTATAACCTGTATGGCAATTTAAATCGGTCCTAGTACTCTAATTCGGATTGATTTAACTAACACATTAATATTTAGTCGGAAGCAACGCCTTTGCATCGAAAAATTGTACCGCACGTGGCGCAGGCGGTAGATTTTTATCGTGCATATTATATTATGTCACTCGAAACTTATGTAGGTTAGGAATATGGACGGTAGCCAAACATAAACGAAGGCTACAAATTAGATAATAAATTTTAATCTTATCTAATACACTACTCTTACAACCATACACCATAATAATATATATCGTGTGACCGTAATAAGAACAAAATTAATAAGACAATATACTAAGTATGCATGTAAAGACATGAAAATTATTTAACTGCTTCTATCTTAACTTTTGCCTCTACATACATTTATACCAAGTCGAATACATAAATTTATGATTTTCTAACTCATTTTTTACAGAAATATACATCTCCACCTCCTGAAACGATTTCTATACAAAATCTGTTTATTGTGCTTGGGTGTTTTACTCAAATATTACAGAGATAACAGAAAATACAGTTATGTTATGTTTGTACATAAATACATACACAGTAGCAAAAGCTCTATATTTGTATCTATATAACATAGCTACATATTTATTTGCAATATTTATGTTATGACACAATACAATTTATATTCAATTATGTGCTATTACAAAATATAGAAATTTAAGCATATTATGCATTGCAATGAGGGGGATCGGGTGTTTTATATATTATACGTTTACACCAGAAATGGTCTGTACAAAAAATTTAGTTGTTTTTTTTACTAGGGTTAACGATTTTATTGAACTGAGGATTTATAATGTGTATCTTGTCCTTAACCTCTATTTAAATTGCAGATAATTTAGTTGGAATAAAAACGTCCCAAGGTGAAAGGAGTTAGTTTATATTATAATTAACTGGTTCATGGAGTTTATTGCCAATATTGGGGCAGACATCAGAAATTGCTCTCATTTTAAAAATATTCATATAGAACGTGTTTTCAATTATAGATCTATTCTTGCACCGAAATCGTGCTTTTAGCGTTAATAATATACGTAGCTTCCTGTCAAATATATCTGAGATAAACATTTCGTCTACACCAAAGTTGTGAATTCGAAATTATTTATTAAAGAGTCAAGTCATTCATGTACACAAAAATGGTATAACAGATCGTAATATTCGATAACATTTCAAATTATCAGCATCATTAATAATTCCCGTAATAACACGTCAATATTTAATACCTGACTTGATTTTACGATAACATTTACAATTCCTCTACTTATATAAACCAAAATCATGTCTCTACACCTTCTCCATATTTTTCGTGATTTTAATTTATTCAAAAAATCCTGTTTTCAATTTTCCCCAAAACAAAAATTTAAATCTCAATATTCTCAGATATACTCGTATAAATACGAACTCAATATATGTATATCATACGATAAGTTTTTTCCACTCCAGATTTCGTGTAGATACGAGTATACGACTATAATAAAAGGTCTGGCAAGAAAAATAGGAAAACTAAATGAAAATTCGTTTAATTAATTGAATTCCAATATAACGCATTTTTTCAGTTTACCTGGATCTTAACTATTCACCGCTTTATTTTTCCGCTATATTTAAATAAAATGTTGTGTTATAATATCGACTTGCGATTCTTTTTTTTTATACAAATTACGAACATATGAGTAATATGAAGTATACAATCAACATACGTACATATAGAGTAATCGAAATACATACAGAAAAAAAATCGACTCTCGATTTGGTTTCCCGAATAATTGTTTTTCATTTTAATTTCGTTTTTCACCTTCAACACGGTATGTATACGTAGCACCAAACAATACACCACCAACAAAATAATTGTTTATAGTTTTTCATGAGCGCGCACGAGAAGGAAAATATTTGTTGTTGAAGAAAAGTTATTTAAAGCTTATTACGGATTTTGGTTGTTTTGTGTTTTGAAATTTTTATTGAACATAGGAGATACATTTTATGAAAGAATTTGTTGGTTTTATTTAGTACAGGAGTACATACAGGGTACCGGTGCAAATTTTGTACGTAAAAATTGTTTTTACGGTAGAATTAACGACTGATAGCACAGTTTAATTTTATTGGATACAGAAAAAAGATTATTTGCGTTTATTTATGTATCGAATAGGCGTCTAAACAGGTAAAGTCGTAAAAGCTGGTTTATTATATTGAACGGCTCGAGTCTATTATGTTAGTCGTAAGATATTGAAAGCAAATTTTTCGGTTTATTAGCGGAGTAAATTATGGCCTGTTATTTTCCTTGCCATTGTTTTTTTTAGTTTTTATTATTACAATATGGTTACTCAACTGAGGAATTTAAGCCACAGTTATTGGTTTATAAAAGCCGAGTAATTTAAGTTCCTTTAACAGTTCATTTATATTGAAATTTATATATATATATATATATACGTCACCTACACAGCCACATAATAGGCGTCATAATTTATTTAATGACCGACAAAGAATCTGAAGGTTAGTGATAGGGGTTATGTGTGACTATGTTAACATGGATCATTTTAAAATACAGCGCTTTTTTTTTAAGCAACGCGGTCTGGCGATTAATACCCGCTCTAAAAAAATCAGCTGGATAGTTAAAAACCGGGTATCGCTACAAAATGCCACCAAAACAGAAACCTGATGGTTTCTAGTAAATCTATTGATTGTCCGCGGTATACCATCATATGTTTGCTATTTGTATTTACGGTTGTTATTCGTACACACAGAAAAATTTGTCACATTATTTCGAAGAAGTTCAAGAAGATTTCTTTATGGTTTTCATCCAAAAAGACAAGCTTATTAAAACAAAAAGGAAAATCTATTTAAATATTTAATATGAAATCCACATTAAAGCAAAATGATTTCTTTTTGATAATTTCATTTGACATCGTTTTAAAATAATAAGAATTCCATGTATTTATACATATTATAAATAAATGGAATTCTTATTATTTTAAAACGATGAACTATTCAAATTAAAAAAATATCTTATTAGATTGATTGGACCTATCTGTTTATTTTTAATAAAGTTCTCTTCTTATTTTCATCGATGTTCTGAGGTAAAAATAAAAAATCGTAATATCGAGTCAAATCAATAATATGTATTTCATTATTATTTATTTAGAGTTCACATTTTTATTAAATATTTATGATATTAATACATAAATTTCTTAAAAACTAAAATTTAAATTTATTATATACATTAATTCAACATTTACCAATATAATTTTAATCGTAATAGCTTAGACCATTATTTATTAAGTTAAAATGTACAGGAGGGCCATCAAAATTTTCAAACTTCAATAATTTAAATTTGTCTGTTACATTTCCAACTACCAACGATTGAAAGTGTTCAGAAATTCTAAGGTTTTGCCATTTAACGCAAACAACTATAGGCATTTGATCTTCTAATAAAATTATATCAATAAGTTCAAATATTTCAGTAATTTTAATATTGTTTGTAATAGTAAAAATTTGTCCAATTTTACATACAGTTCCTCTAAAAGAAATTATCTTAGTTCGTAATTTTGGAAAATTATTTGTGGCTGAATCATTGTTTTGTAATTTATCAAAATATGAGCACTGATTAAATTCAAAATTTTCAGTTGGACTAATGACGACAAACTCTTTTTGAAAAAAATTGTTACAAAATATTTGATTTGAAAATTTGAGAGATGCTTTAGTCGCTAATGTAAGAGGAATGTTAACTCTCGATGTAATATTTCTGGCATATTTTTTGTGATTTTGGTGTTCCGCTTCAAAGCGAAAGCACCATAAATATTTTAGCGGTCCAAGCTGTCTAATCACCGTTGAATAATGTACCAAATTAGGAAATTTTGGTTTTAATTTTTCATCAAATAAATTTTGATACATTTCATTGTGTGTTTGTACGAGAGATTCTAATTGCGAAAGAGTTTCTTCGTCGAATTTCGGTAAAAGTAAAATATCAATTAATTTAACAAGAAGTATCAAAAATTTATAGACTTCATCGTCATAGTCAATTAAATCACCAATAATCAAGAGTATAAAATGCATCAGGGTTTTCATTTGTCTAGCATTAATTTTAAAAGTAGTATTTAGAATATGATTTTTTTGTATGGGTAAACAAATATTTTTAATTTCAATATCCCCATATGCAAACATTTGTTTCCGGTAATTGAATACCTCCAAAGTTATTATTTTTTTTTTTGTAAATTAAGTAATTTAAAATATTAGACAAATCATATTTACATATTCCTAAATACACGTCATGCATTATATCGCAGGCAATATTTTTTGTAGCGTGGAAATATTTTAATGAATTGAATACACACACTTCATTTATTCCAGTTTCCTGTACGTTGTTTTGTAAACTATCGACTGTATAATTTTCCTCGTTACGCATAAATTCATTAAACTGAATACAATCTTGCCTAATCTGAGATTTGTTCCTTTTGCATATTCTGCAAGAAAATTTTGATGAAAATGATTTTACATACCCTAAAATAGTGTTCAGTCCTAAATTATCTCCTAAGATCTGAGCTAATTTAAATTGTAAAACTTTTGGTCCACTATTGGTTTGAATTTTGATTCCCTCTGATTCGAGTAATGTGAAAACATCGATAAGCGGTTTTCGAGCCAGTTTCCACCCATATTGATTCAAATCGGATGTTTTAATAAATCCTGCTACAAATATGTTATTTAATTTTCCAATTTGGAAATTTGGAATCACCGGGAAACTGTAATACATGCCACATATTTTATGGCGACCTGATTTGGACCCTAGAGGGTCATTTATTTCGAAGTCATCCGTGTATAAAAATATGGGCAGCATTTGTTTTTCTTCTTCAGAATTTAAAAATGGCCAATATTCACCATTAATAAAATTACAAATTTTATTTGATTTTAACATATTGTTATAATTTTGAATGGTTTCTTCGAAAACTAATGGTGACTCAAAATATTTTTGAATTTGAAAAGAAATATCAGTGAGACATCCTTCTGTTTTGCAAATTTCTAAGGTAGGGGTATAGTTGAAAATTACTTCTGAGATTTCATCATCGATAATAAAAGTTTTAGGTGGACGATACACATCACATTCTTCCAAATATTTAAGAAATTTATATTCAGATTTTATATCAATAAACGGATTTAGAATTAGTTTGGAAATATTTTCGTTAATATTATTACACGATACTGATTGCTCCAATAAAGTATGTATAGGTTTCATAATATACTGTAAAACCATATTCTCAATTTCAATAACAACTTTACGTGAGAATTGGGGATGTTCATGTAATTTTAAAATAAATTTTGTAACTGACAGTTTAAATTCACTAATTAAGTTTTGAATATCATTAGTATGCGGCTCAAGAGACTCGGTAATAACACTTGACAATTGATTATAAGAAATTTTTGACAGTGACGGTGAATAATTTTCTAAAACAATATTTGTATCTTTGCTGCTGTATGTAAAATCAGACTCGTGTTTTTTTAAATGTTTTTTAAAAGAATGAATATTTTGAAACTTCTGTCTGCAATTTAGCTGTTTACATTTAAATTTATAAATATTAGGTAATCCATGGAATACTTGTAGGTGCTGTATTAATTGGTTAAGCGAATGATTTGCATATTCACATAAAAAGCAAATTAGCATGACCATATTAATTTATTGGTTGTTTTAGTTTATTAATAATATTAGCAACGGCAGAAAATTCTTCGGATTTTAGATCGAAAAAGTATTGTTCCAAAAAAATGTATGCTAATTTGCTTTTTTCCGAATATTTAATAATAAAAATATAACTTAATTTAATTATTATATCAATACAACGAATGAAACTTAATGTTTTGTATCGTACACCGTCGCAGTAAATATAGAATTCAGTTAAGTTTTGAAGATCAGAGCCAACAGCAATAATTTTGGGTTGAATATTACCTGTTAGTAGTTCAATCGTCGGTAATAAATCATTAATTGTTATGATGTGAATTAAGAAATCTTCTTGCGCATCTAAAATTGTAGGTTTGTGTTTCCGATTAATTCTTAACGGTTGAAGAACGGCATGAAGTAAAAGAATTATCATACAGTTACGTGATTCTGAAATTAAATTGTTTTGTATAAAATGTATTTAAAGTTCATTTATAATTTTTACCTGAATTTAATTTATTGGCATTAATAGCATCAAGATGCTCAAGTGCTTTTTTGTCCTTTATTTCTTCTGCATAATATTTTAAAATCTTTGGGATTAATGCGTCAAAGCCATTTAGCAACAGAAGTTGCTTTTTAGGAAAAAGTGTTTCAAAATCAATATCGATCTAATAAAACCAATTAGAAAAATATAATATTAGAAATTTCATTATTCATTATTATTAAGTATTATCTTACCAACTGGTTGCCATCATGATGTTTATACAAGGGCCAATCCGCTAAAATCTCGCTCATCGTTCCCATACATTTTAATTCAGTGATTCTTAGCAAAGATGTTTTCGTCCAATTCTCAATTATTGTATTCCATGGACTAAAATTATACTTCAGCCATGTTTTTGTCGTAATTAAATCTTAAAAAATGAAAATATATAAACAATATAAATATATATATATATATATATATATATATATATATATATATATATATATATATATATATATACTCGTACATACATATATATATATATATATATATATATATATATATATATATATATATATATATATATATATATATATATATATTCATTTATTTATATAATATTGGAAATATCAGATATATTATTGCATGATTTTCGTCTGGGTGTAGTAAAACCATATCATTTAATACAATGGAGTAATCATTTTTAAACAACATTTAGATAACACCCAAAATTGTTTTGCCTAATTGATGTTCAAATCCAATTTACATTAAAAGCGGATCGAACAAATAATTTACATATTTTAAGTTCATAGTCTCGATATTTTAATTGCTATCATCGCAATCTGTACAGAGTACAATAATTTAAATAAAACTAACAAAATAATTTTGTTGGTTGGATTCAAATTTCATACCTTCATTAGGAAACTCTGAATTTTCGACTTCTGATGAACTCAGCCCACCCATAGAATCTAATGGGGCTGTTTGTTTTGGATGCACTACGTTACACCATCTGGAATGCAATTTTCCTGTTGGTTTTCTTGCTCCTTTTTTTCTTGGTAGATAATAGGTTATCTAAATGTAGTATAAATAGTAACATAACGTTATTGAAGAAAATTGTGTAATCTAATTATCTTACTGATTTTTCAGCAGGAAAATAATCTTCAATTAAATAAGCCCACTGCTGCATGTCGCTATAGCACATTTTCTGTTTATTCTCAACGAATGAATCTACTATACAATGAGCTAAATCATTTTGTTTTTTTTTATTTAAACTACTGTGCTCTGCATAATACTCTACAATGTTCTTTCCTTTGATTGTTGATTTCAATAAAGCGTCCATGGTTTCTTTTGATGCGGCATTACTAATTCGTATATTGGGCGTACTACCCCGGGACGACGAGCTTTGATTGGATAATTCATTTGAAATTTTTTCAAGCCATTCAAGTATTCTACTATTAGAACTTGTTGATACCGTATCGTCATCACACATCATAGGAATTTACTAAATCATAAAATGTTTGTTACTAAATATTATAAATAAAAAAAAATCAACAAGCAACAACGGATGAAACTGTTAATTTTACTACACGATATTACACAATTGTATCACTGATTTTGTTATATGTATATATTTGTACCTGTTCTTTGCGCCATTTCCGTAATTTTGATTTAAAAATTAATTTCTCGCCAAAACAGTCATTACTTATTTTTCCAAAAAGTTCATCGATATCTGATAACTCCATTGCTCGTAAATGATTTAATTTAGTTATACCAAAAGAAATAAAAATCATACATAACCCTTCTGTGATTTCCCATTGTTCCAGCAACACTTTTAAATCGGGGTCCATTTCAGCACCATTGATAAAAATGATTGTGGAATTATCATCATCCATCGTTATTACAATAAAATAAACGTATACTCCCTTGTAGTTTTTTAAATTATTATTGAGTTAACAAATTTTTTAAACACAAATTCACGTATACACAATTAACCACGTTCAAACCACTTTAGAAAAATTTCTGTAATGAATGATTTATGATTTTTTATTTTTTGTTGTACGATCATATTTCGATTATCTCCGAATCTACGAATTATTTTTTTTTTTCGTACCAATGCACATTTATACACATTTATTATATGCAAGTCTATTTAAATTTATAAGGAAATCTATTAACTATGAAAATATTGCGCAGTACCGAAATTATTAATAGGATTTCTGAATTAATATAATAAGAAAACCATGTTTTAATAAATGGTTAATCAGAAGTCATTTTTTTCAAAAAGGAAAACTATTAAAATAATAAGTAGTTTTTTCTATTTAAAATAATAAGATTGAAATGTAAAATTAAGAGGAGTTTTCATTTAATTCTAAGAATCTATAATATGAAATCATATTTTTATATTCATATGGTTATCTTATTAAATTTATGTGGCATATTTTTTTCAGTGTAAGGTGTTACTTTATTTTTGCACCGCGCCAATAAATCATTAAAACGAACTCATTGTATTCTACTACCATATATTTTCTATATTTCTACAAGTATAGAGTAGAACAGCTGTAGAAGAAACTTGAAACAAAACAAATAGACGAAATAATAAAAAGCAAAAAAAATCAACAAATTCCCATATTCTCTTACTCTTTCCTTTTCCTTCCTCCCTCACGTGTTGTGAGTACTGTTGTAAAATTTCCGATTTGTTTAAATTTGGTAACGTTACCGGTAATATTACCGGTAACACGGGTAAAGTTGGTAACACACTTTTTATTGAATATTTCAATTCCAATTTGGACCAAAGAACACTAGTAAAATTTTGACGTCCGGACAAAAAGTAGTAAGATTTTTAAATAAAACACAAACGGCTTGTTATTTTTCCAAACATATTTCATCCTCTTCAAAGTAATCTCTTTCTGGTACAATACACTCATGCCAACGTTTTTTCCAGTGTTCGAAACAGTTGTTAAAGCCTATTGAACTTTAAAGTGTCAAAACGATGGCCCCGGAGCGATTTCTTGAGTTTCAGGAATAGCCAGAAGTCAAGCGGAACTAAATCAGGCGAAGGGCAGTTGTGAAACAATATGGGTCGAATTTTTGGCCAAATAGTCACGTACAACCAATGCATTGTGGGACGGCGCATTATCATGATGCAAAAACCAAGACTTTTCTGCCCAAAACTTTCGTGATGTCAACAAGATCTCTTTTGAGCACCAAATCCCTGACCTCTTCGAATCCCTGACTTCATCGGTAGACGTCGAAGAAAGGCAAGATTGTATTCAACGCCTACAGTAAATAACAAATTGTACATAGAAAGGAGTTTATGATCAATTAAACTCTTAATTCAATGTATCAACATCATCCATAACCGAATTATTCTTACAGGCAAATACTTCATCTTCGTTATCCACACTTCCTTCATTCGATCTCGACAGGTTTAAGTTGTGCAAAATGTACGTTAGTTTGCCTGCACGATCATTAGTCAATGGATTACGTGTTGAGCTATTTGTATAAAACCATAGGTACTGAATATGCTTTCCATTGCAGATCTCGTGCATTGCAGGCATGCTCAAAATATCAACCGCCAAGCAATTAGAGGTGAAGTAGAACACAATCCCGCTCACCAAATTTTACCAGAGAGCTGCTCACTTGCAACCACAAACGGTCGTGAAAAAATGTCACTTCGAACATTCTAATGCGCCAAAGACTCATATATTTTGTTGCCCTTATATTTTTTATCATTATATTTTGTGTGAAGTTCTGCGACAAAAAAGTAAATTCAGTCCCTTCAAGTTTCTATGATTCCAAAAGACTCTTTACTCGAATAGCCGCTTCAAGCAAATTTGAGAATATATACTTTTAAGTTCTTCGTAATTGACGCATTTATTTTGTTCAACAGTTTGTTTTATATTAACAAAACAGTACACAACTTTAGACAAAACAGCAAACTCTCAAAAGAAGATGGCCATTTAGTAATCGGAGGTAGTACACAGTGAACAATTTCGAATAGGAGATCGTAGATGCCTTCGTAACTGACTTCACTTCGTCTTCGATAGCCAGCGTCTTCAGGGTATACCTGTTGTAGCATAAATATAGATCGAATGTAGCATGAAAAATGTGCGAGTTTTTTTATTTCCGAACCCATCCGTACGACTGACTGAAAATTTCAAACTGTTGATAGACTGAATCTTGAAGAAATCGACAATGAGCAAGTTAAGTCTATGGCAGATGCACCCATACTCACCCCTGACCCTCAATATCTTCCAAAAAAGCAACTTTAAAAGCCAAATGTCGATTTTCCTTAGTAGATTTATTGAAAAAGGCCTTAGGTGTATTGATGACATAATTTGTTATGGAGTACCTGCGTATGTTCGACCAAGTATCGGTCTGCAGCGTCAGATGTGCCGGCCCCGGCAATTTTTGGTAAAACTCACCCTTCGACGCGATGGTACTCAAGGCCCAACAATTGATTGGAAAGTTGGTATTTTCAACAAATCAATACAAGCCGACTTTGTGGTTAAGCCTAATGGATCACCAGAAAAGAAAATTGCTCGACTATTGTCTCATATTGTCAACGAAATTCCAGCACTCTAGAGGTTTTCATCGACTAAGACGTTGCAGCCACTTTTCTAGTTAAAATAGTGATTGGTGTATTTTTCAGACAGAGCGATGGATCATAGTCAGGGTCAGATTACAGCTCCCCTTCATTACGTATTTGCCAAATGAATATATCAATGGAACAGGAAAAAAGTGTAGATTATTATATTTTACGGCAAAAATTTGGTGTAGTAGGTTAATAATACATAAGGAAGTATAATGCAGTGGTGTCACAACTCTTTTTGCATTTAGACTAGTTGAGTTGTTTGGAAAACACATTTTTAAATTATGTTACCGATATTACCACGGTAACACCACTTTGGGTAATATTACCTAAAATTACCTATTTTACCGGTAATATTACCACCGAGAATATTACCGCTTACATCACTAGTTGTGAGTGTCGAATGTCGATGAATTGAATTCAAAAGACAAAATAAAATTTAACCCGTTTTTGGCGAAATTGTTACTAAATTAATAAAAAATTAAAAAGTTTGTTGTGTTTTACATACATATGTATGTATTTTAGTAGTTTTGTATTTAAAATATAAAACTGTAGTGAAATATAAAAATATTAGATAAAGCTAAGAAACACCGAATTTAGACGTTTTCGCGGCCCGCGTGCCGAATAGCTTAACAAAAACAAAATTTAACTCTGAATATATTACACGCAGTAAGTTTAATTTTTCAATTTATTTGTAGATTATTATACTAATTATAAAATCTGCAGATCCATCTAAATTATTAAATGATATACATAAGTTTTGTGTATCAAGAGCGCAAAGTGCCAGTTTGTCACGCGAGAAAGGAAATTGCTGGCCGACGGGACGGAGGCCAGCAACCTTTCGAGCGTGACAAACAACTTTGCGGACGTGTTTCACACTTTATTTTTCCTACAATCATTTTAAAAAATATAATAAAAAGATAATTTTGTAGTAAAATTTACTATACTGACAATACGATTTTATTTTAGGACCGACATTTTGTTCAATCGAGTAGTCAAAGATTTTTTTTATTTTTCATAAAGAAAAACAAAAATTTGGTTTGATGTTTTATACAAACATTAGTCTTTCTTAAAAATTGACAATTTATTTTTTGCAACAAAAAACTAAAATAAATGGATTTTTTGACGGCGTTGTGACAGCGATTTTTCAAATACACCGCCGGACGTTGCTCTAGAAGCAAGAAATGTAATTTTGAATTTGCTTCCCGAAAAATCGAAGCATAAGTATGAAAAGCAATTCGAGCTGTTTTCGAATTGGTGTAACCAAAAGCACATAAAAAACATATCAGAAAATGTCCTTTTAGCATATTTTAGTGACAAAGCTAAGATTCTTAAAAGTTCTACTTTGTGGTCTATTTTTTCGATATTGAGGGCCACTTTAATGGCAAAAAATGATCTAGATATTAAACAATTTAAAAAATTAATGGCTTTTTTGAAAAAAAAAAATCTGTAGGGTACAAACCAAAAAAATCAAAAATTTTAGAAATGAACGAAATTTTCAAATTTTTATCCGAAGCGCCAGACGACCAATATTTGATGAAAAAGGTAATATACGATTGTTATAATAATGTTTTGTATAATTCTTAGAATATTTATTAATGATATTTGTTTTTATAGGTTGTACTTATTATAGGGATTGCGGGTGCATGCCGCCGTGATGAACTGGTAAAATTATCAGTTGACCACATTGAAGACCGTGATTCAATCATCATCTTTAAAATTCCCGATACCAAAACTCGAATTACACAAACATTTATTTTGAGTAACAATTTAGAAAATAATCTAGATTTGCTTTCATATTACAGAAAATATGCTTCTTTACGTCCTCCAAATATGAACTCACTACGATTTTTCATCAAATATGCTAATGGGGTATGCTGTAAACAGGTGGTAGGTGTAAATTCTATTGGTAAAATACCTCAACATGTGGCAAAGTACATTGGCTTACCTGATGTGGAAGCATATACAGGCCACTGTTTTCGCAGGTCATCTGCATCTTTACTAGTCAACGCCGGCGGTGATTTAATGAGCTTGAAAAGACATGGTGGGTGGAAATCTACGACGGTTGCAGAGGGTTATATTGAGGATTCTCTCAACAATAAAATAAATTTGGGTAGAAAAATATTTGGTGATGCAACAAAAAATATACCGCAAACAGTAAATGAAAACCCTCTTGAGCATACTATTACGTCAGAGCGGGAAGTTTGTTTAACCACGGAAAACATTCATTCTATTTTATCACCAGAACTCAATCAACGCGGCATCAACATACAAAACTGCACCAATTGTACCATTAATGTAAATTTCAATAATAATCAATAAAAATAATTACATCATAATTATGTGAAATTTCGCTTTTCAATACTCTTCTTTTACTCTTAATCTTATTTTCATATGTTCAAATTTAGCGTGCGGTTTCAAGTTTTGTCACACGTTTCTAAGAGAAACGTGTGACAAAGTAATTTGTTTATTAACTGTCAAAAAACAGGCACTTTGGGCTTTGAAAACAGAGAAAAAAGCCTGCTTTTCACGGCGATTGTAGGAAAAGTTAATTTACTCAAATCATTAGCTGGCAAAATAGTTTATAACCATACATTTGATGTTATTCAAAAAAACATAACGGATTTCATTGATTGGTCTTCACTGTTGGGATATCATTTCGAAAATGAAATAAAAACCTTATCTACGGAAGAACAATATGTTGTTAAGTATTGATAAAGTCCTACGCAAACACAAAGAATCTATACTTCCAATTTTGACCAGTTTTGAATCCGATCCAGCCCTCATTACCGAAATTGAATTCCAATATAAAAAGATGGATACAATACAATGGCAGTCAACAACAACTACGGAGTTATGGGTTGAAGTTGCTAAATATCGTGATGCAGCTGGAGAAAATCAGATATTTCTAATTTAGCATTGAAACTGTTGGCACTTCCACATTCGAATGGAGACATTGAAAGAGTATTTAGTCAAATGAATTTAATTAAAAACAAGACCGAGAATAGAATGCAATTCGACACTTTAAATGCTATTCTTAATGTAAGATTTGGGCTGCAAAGATACGGGCAGTGTTGCAATAATTATATTTTGCCTTCTGATGTTATACAAAAAGTTGGTACTATGGCCGCCTATAACAAGGGCGAGGAGGGATTGCCTATTACCGAATTACTTTATAACTGGGAGTAGGATTTTATACCTTAGATTGTACTGGTGTTTGATAATTTTCCGCGCACTTTTTTATACACAACAATGCCTTTTTCGTATTCTAGGTATTCTAGAACCTAAGCAAATACCTTAAACTTAAATTTATATTATTTGTCTTAATATTATTTTTATTTTATTTTAAATGAAGGATATAAATAAACTTTTATAAATATTTCATTTATAAGTATTGAAATTATAAAGCAATAAGTACAATTTTGGCTGAATTTTAATAATCTGTGATTATTTGTTATGAAATATTAATTTCTTAAGTAAGTTAAAATTTATTTTGTATTTTTTTTATTTATGATATTTTTATGTCACTGAACTGACAGATATTAAACTCTTGTATTAAAGAGTGAAGGCTAATCAAATAAAATATAATATGTATTGGTTTCATGTATTTTATATTATAAATTCTGAAGTTTCAAAGCACCAAAAATAAAATTGAGTTCAAAATTTGTTAAACGGTTTTTATTATTTTTTGGAATTAACAAAAAAATACAACTATTATGTATACATATACTTATGTACATATGTTACATACACGAATATATGTGTACCCTAAGTTAAGAATAACCAATGTGGATTTTTCATATGAATTGATGAATTTGAGTTGATTTTGTATTGTTAAAGTTGTTTTTATAATAATATTAAAAAAAAAAAATTAGCCCTATATAAAAATAGTAGGTAAAGTAGCACTATTTTGACTTCGATCTGGCTCTGATCAAAATTAATTGTTGGCAACACTGCAAATATTTTTAAATCAGTCTCGTCTCGATATTCCTAGTGACAATGCGTCGCTCGTCGTGTTGGCCGCCAAACCGAGTTTATGTGACCAAAATGGTGGTGATTAAATTTAAATAAAAATTAATTACAAAATATTTTATGTCAAATAAATATTCGTGATGATAATTAAAATAAATTCCAAAAATTAAAATCTAGGATTAAACTAAAAGTGGCGTGCTTATTGAACAAAAAGTAAAGTGCAACGCTGACAAATCGTTTTGGGATTTTGTCTGCTTGGAATTTTTTTTTTTTTTTTTGGATACAGTGCCGCTCCCGCCTTTGTTAAATGCAAATTATTTATTTCGGACGCACCTTGTCTTTCCACATTATTCTTGTGGTAACTAACGCACATACAATGTTTTTATCTTTAACAAATGAATAGGCAAAACGCATTTTCGAAAAATCATTTCGTTCAGGAAAGCGTGATAGATCAAAGTTCAAAAAGTGAGTGTAGTAAAAAAAATTAAGTATGTATAAATAAATTGAGGATCATTAAATTTAACTTAATGATTAAAATAAATAACCTGTGATAGCTTAAATAAAGTTTAATTAAAATAAATTATAAACAAGTGATATTTATTAATGTAAAATTTAATTAAAATAAATAAATTGGGCCCTTGTGGGGTTACCAATGGCAATGCGCATGCCTACACTTCTAAAATTAATTATTAATTGCTGTTATTATTTATTTAATTATATAAATATTTATTAAATTTATTATGGTCTGTTCTTTATTTTAAAGAAAATAATGGCTTAATTATAGATCTGTTTGATCTCACACAATGCTTATTTAATCAAAATATAGAATAGAGATACCAAAATATTGGCGGACAAATAAAATAAATACAATTTAATTTTAATTAACTTGTTTGGTCTATAATTAAATAAATAATTTTAAAAATTATAATTAAGCCACTGTTTTTTTTAAATATCTATTTAATTTTGATTTTTAATTGTTGTTACAGAAAATGGATCCATATCGAATCCATATCGTTGTTGAAAAAATTGTCTTGTTAATTAAATTAATTCATACTAATGTTAGAATGAATCTGTTTAAATTAAACTATTTTTATAGTTTATTTATATTTTTCTTTAACTAAATTTGAAATAAAGTACAGTAGAATTCGTTTATAACAAACCCTGCTTATAATGAACACACGGTTAATATGAACGATTTTTTTAGTCCCTTAAATTTACATAATCAATTTTTCTTGTTACCACTCCATACGTATAATGAACATCGGTTATAAACTTATAATGAACGATAAAATGTTCCTACAATACCTGTTTAGTACACAAATCTACTGTTATAATGAACATCGATCATTATTTGTTTTGTTTTTTTAATTATATTTTTGTCTATTCATTCATATTCACACACATAATTTTGCGTATATACTTTTTTTTAATGTAATGTGTGTATGCATTCGTGTATAGTGCATACATATACTAGATTACTAGAAACAATGTAATGGAAATAGGGAAATATTTTGAGTTTTTTTCTGGTGTCTATGTGTTTTTTTTAACTCGTAAAATTTTGGAAATCACACAGTTACATAAGTTACATATGTAAGTTGGTTACTGTTTATTATTTTATTTGACAAGTTGAGCCGGTTGTGCTGTTTATTTCGTGCATTACTCCATTAATCTATTTAGTTCTTTTGTGTAAATTTAATAAATACGGTTGTAATTTGTGGTTAATATTTAAACTATCAGCAATAATTTTTTTAGAGGTAGCTGCTGTGAACAATATTTAAAATGGAACGAAAACGATACGCCATTTCAGTTCAAACAAAATTAAAAATTTTAAAAGAAGTTGATGAACATAATCTTAGTTACCAAGCTATAGCAGACAAATATAACTGCGCAAAAGGTTCTATTGCCAGTATTGTGAAGAAAAGAAAAATCTTGGAAAATTTGAATTTAAACTTAAAGCGGAAAAGAATAAGAGTTGGAAAGTTTCCAGAAATTGAGTCTGCACTGTTGACATGGATTAAACAAATGCGTACGAAAGGTATACCTTTAAGTGGCATTATTTTAAAAGAAAAGGCCGCACTGTTTGCTTCAAAATTAAATGTCAATAACTTTAAACCAAATGATGGCTGGCTAGACCGCTTTAAAAAAAGAAACGGTTTGATTTTCAAAGACGTCGTAGTAGAAAAAGATGCTGTATCTATAGACGTGTGTACCGATTGGATCACCGAAAAATTGCCTCGTATTATTGACGGCTATAGAAAACAAGATGTTTTCAATTTGGATGAAACGGGGCTTTTCTACAAGTTACTTCCCAACAGAACCATATAATTCAAAAATAAATCTTGCTCTGGTGGAAAACAATGCAAAGATCGAGTTACGGTTTTGGTTGGTAGTAATTCTGACGGATCCGAGAAGCTGCCTCTGTGTTTTAAAAATGTTAAGACTATACCCGTCATATATAGAAATAATCGGAAAGCCTGGATGACACATTTCGAATGGGAGGAATATTTAAAACAGTTGGATAAAAAATACGTAAGTGAATCGCGACAAGTTTTATTCATCGCTGATAATTGTCCATCACATTTTGAAGTGAAAAATTTACGCGCTATTAAGTTGAAGTTCTTACCGCCAAATACAACAGCAATCTCGCAACCTATGGACCAAGGGGTCATAAAAATTATAAAAGGATATTATCGTGAGTTCGTTGTCCGAAAATTAATATGCGATTTGGAAAATGAAGAAAACGTTTTGCTGACAAACATTAAAATAATCCTCTTGGAGGCACTACATTTTCTCAAACGATCGTGGGATAAAGTAAGAGCCGAAAGCATTAAAAATTGTTTTGGCAAAGCCGGATTTTTTCAAATCACGACTAATCAAATTGAAGAAATTAGTGATGATACTCTGCAATTGTTATGGACCAATTCGCGGCTGGAGACGATAGTCAGTGACATCCCACTCGAAGAATATGTTGGTGTCGATTCACACATTTTAACATCCGAGGAAATTAATGAAGATGAAATTTTAAACGACATGCGCCAAAGTGTTGATTCTGACGATGAATTTTCAGAAGAAGAATTTCAGCATCCTTCTCAAAAATATATTCAAAATTCCATTAAGGTGATTAGAATGGCGTTGAGCGTTGCTGATGGAACGCAGAATGAGTTGCAAAACTTACATTTAATTGAAAATCGGCTAGACAAACTTACGAATTTGAAGCAGGCTAAGGTAACCGATTTCTTTCAAAAAGTCTAAAGCACAACATATTTACATAATAGAATGTATTTATACCTATTTTTATAACAAGGCGTTTCCATTTTGTTTTATGTGATAAACTTACATACATGAAGTATGTATTGTACTACAAAAGTGCAAATATCACATACATATGGTTACAAATAATAAATTATTATAGATGATAGTATTATTTATGTACATATACAGGGTGTCCGGGTTTAGGATGCTGATCCGTCATGGGGTGATTCCTTAGTTCATTCTGAGAAACAAATCGTATGTGGAGGGGAGATCCATTTTTGATATTCTTTGAGATACAGGGTGTTTAAAAAATTTGGTTCAGAAAAAAAGTACACCCAAATATTAAACTGTAACTTCCAAAATATTTATCGGAGAGCAACCAACTTAGTCTTATTTGGTTGGTAATCGTATATGCTATTATTAAGGTTTAAATGGTTATCTTGTATCTGCATCCGTTTGAGAGCTATGGTGATTTAAAGTAAAAAAAAAAATTTTGTTTTTTATAAAATCGAGTTTTTCTCAAAAAAAAACCGTTACAATTTTTTCTTTTGTTTATTTAATTTTAATTTGTCATGATCTCCTCAACAATCCCTCAATACAAAGTTTGGGTCGAGTAGTTATAAAAGGTGCTCAAAATGTCCTCCTTGTGATTGAATACATGCTAATATTCGTTTAAGTATGCCTTTGGTTATTTCAATTCTTGGTAATTCTTCCCTTATCTGTTGTGCTACTGTGTGTATTCGTTGTATAAGTTCTTCTTTTGTTTCAATTTCTTTGGAGTATACAAGCGCCTTCATCCTTCCCCATACATAAAAATCCAATACCGTCAGATCGGGGGATCTTGCAGGCCAATGAATTGGACCATTTCTTCCAATCCAATTATTTGGATAATTTTCGTTAAAAAAATTCCTAACATTATTATGGTAGTGACAAGGTGCGACATCATGTTGGTATGTATGCGAGAATCTACTTAAAATGGGAACATAACTGTGTAGATTGTGAAAGTTTGTTATGCCATCTCTTGTGAATTGAGATTCATCCGTCCATAGGATACGTTTCACAAAACTTGCATTGTCCAAATTCCTTTCCATCAACAAATTGCAAAACTCCAATCTTGTAATGCGATCTATCGGTAATAGTTGTTGAACGGGTGTTGTATGGTATGGATGAAGATTCTCCTTGTGCAATACTTGATGAATTCGACAGCGATGCATGTTACATTACGGATTATACCTTCGTCGACATCCAAATGGTTTAGTGAGACTGAATGGGGCTCCGCCCGGGTATTCGATCTTGTTACGATATTTGGCAGTCTCCTATGAATAAATATTCTTTATATTATAAATAAATAATACTTTTGCGTGAGGAATGCGACGTGTTGGAAAACTGAGTTAATATTCATTGCGAGCTCGTGCTGCATTACCATCGCAAAATCCGTAAACAAAATGGATATCAATGTACTCCTCACCTGAGAACTGTGCCATTATAATATTAATTTTATTAAATTAATTAAAATTTTGATTCACAACACTGATACAATACTAGATAATATCTCGAAACTGATGACTGAATCTGAAAATATTTAGTTTTTGTTTTTTCAACATTTAAACAAATGAGTTGATAATCATCGCCTACTGTTTTACAGATCAAAATAAAATTGGTAAAATATTCACACTATGACATCTCTTAATTAGATTGAGAATAAACGGAATACGAAGAAAACTATGGCACGTGGGTACAAGTAATGTATTGGGGGATTGTAGAGGAGATCATGACAAATTAAAATTAAATAAACAAAAGAAAAAATTGCAACGGTTTTTTTTGAGAAAAACTCGATTTTATAAAAAACAAAAATTTTTTTTTGCTTTAAATCACCATAGCTCTCAAACGGATGCAGATACAAGATAACCACTTAAATCTTAATAATAGCCTATACGATTACCAACCAAATAAGACTAAGTTGGTTGCTCTCCGATAAATATTTTGGAAGTTACAGTTTAATATTTGGGTGTACTTTTTTTCTGAACCAAATTTTTTAAACACCCTGTACCTCAAAGGATATCAAAAATGGATCCCCCCTCCACATACGATTTGTTTCTCAGAATGAACCAAGGAATCACCCCATGACGGATCAGCATCCCAAACCCGGACACCCTATATATTGTGAAAATGATAATAAAGTAATAATTTTTGAGTAATTGGAATAAATACTCGTATATTTCTATTATACATTCATTCTTATATCATTTCGAACGCACAAAACAAGTATTAATATGATAATATAATTAATAATGAACGCTGTTCATTATAACCAAATATTTGGTTAAAATGAACACACGTTTATAGTGAACAAAATTATTGGTCCCATGACCGTTCATTATAAGCGAATTCTACTGTAGGTATAAGCTCGATTTATGCAAGATTCGATAAATGCAAATTCATTGCAAATATCTAGCGAAATTAAAGTCAAAAAATTTTATAATTTTACTAATTACAATTTTGAAGTTCATTTTTTATACAATTATTATTCTTGGAAATTATTGAACATGAGCTTATACATACGTATATAACAATTAACAATAACGACTGCCGCCGTAACTCACTTTTAGGAATGTATTTTAGAGCAGTTTTAGAAATAATCTACGTTGGTTTTTGCAGCATTTAAAATAAATATTTCTCACTTTTAATGTACGGTTCCACATCTTTAAAATGTAAACCACATCGAATAATTCACACAATTTCAGTGTGATTCATTTAAAATCACGCTACGATGAAAATTTACTACAAAAATTTCTGCCAACAGATAACCTCCAAAAATCGTAGTGAAATTCAACAGCAAAATTTTTAGAGTGCAGGTTTCAAGGTGTCTAAGGAGCGCGTGACTCTTTTATTGGGTGGTAATGTGGCTGGATATAAGTTAAAACCCTTATTTATTCATAATTCGAAAAATCCTCGAGCTATGAATTGAGTAAATAAGCCAAAGCTTCAGTTGCACTATTTTTCAAAGAGTAAAGCGTAGATGCGACAAGAATGATTTTTGATGAATGGTTCAGAAAATATTTCATACCAGAAGCAAAAGCATATTGTTGATCAGAAAGAAGTTCCATTCAAGATACTCTTAATTTTGGACAATGCACCAAGTCACCCACCTGTAACAGTGCTTTATTTGCCTCCTAACACGCGATCAAGGGTGCCATTTCCTTTTTTAAGGCATATCAATTATCTACGAAAAACTTTTTCAAATGTTGTTGCAGCGATAAACAAAGTTGAAAGTTTGACTTTACTACAATTCTGGAAAAAATATAATGTTGTACAGTGAAGTGCAAGCAAAGTGTATGTAGGATGTTTGGTGGAATCTGTTAAATCGTTATGTGGAGGATTCATTGGGGGAAGGCAGTAGTGGAATCTTTGAAATAGCCCACCATCTTAATTTAGAAATAGAAGATGAAGACATTTTGAAAGTTATTGAATCTGCTACGGAAGATTTAACTACCGATGAGCTGTTGGAAATTCAGGAAGGAATTTTTGAAAATTGGAGCGAAAGAATTTAATACTTTTTTCCAAAAGAATTTAATACAAAAGAAATAACGACGGCATTTAAAAATATTGATGATGCATTAAACATTTTTGAAAATATGCATCCTGATGCAGAACGTTTTGCAAAAATAAAACGATCAGTTAATGATGCTTTTGTGCCTTATCAAAAAATGTTGAAAGAAAAAAATTAAAATTATATTATTTAAAATTGAGTTCATGTTTATGTTTCTTTTTATATTATAAAATTATGTCTTATGTTATACTTATTACTAAAATGAATTATTATTTCTATATATTGTAAAGATGGTATTTGTCAATTTTCTTTGCTTTTTGCGGCTTTTATCACTTTTATAATATAAATAGAAAAACAGTTTGCAAAATTGCGTTATCGTATTCAAATTTAATTTTTAAATTACGTCGAAACAAAATCAACTTACAATTTAATAGATTATGTAAAAGACAAAAACTCACACCAAATTACATCAAAGTCAATATAAAAAACACATCTCCAGCAGCACAAATAGCAAAAAGACGAAGTGAAAAAATATGGTTATCAAAATCCATTAAAGAATTATATTCTAAAATCAACATGTTAACATTACGAACATATAACGCACAAATGGAACTTGCTAAAAATTTTCATTACCTCGAATACATTAATATTATAAAACAAGTAGAAATCGCTGTTGAAAAAAGCATGAAAATAAAACAAAAAACTATCAGAAACAAAATAAAAAAATTGAAAATGGAAAAAGAAAAACAATCAACAGTAACCATAACAGAAACAAATAATTTCTTCCAACGCATTCATAACATGACCAACATACAGTTCAGCAATCAAGAGGAACAATTACTAAAGAAAGGATTTAAATATAACATAAAAACAAAAAACAACAAAAAGGAAACCAAGAAAATATTAATGGATATAGAAAACGCAATTCTAAAAACCGAAATTCAACACCAAGATGAAATCAGAACACTTGTTATAGATGAAATACACCAAAAATCCAAAAAAACACCACAAATAAAACAAAATAATGAAACACTAATCGTAAAAAACATCAAAAAGAAACTAACAAACAACGACGCACAAATAGCTAAAGCAGACAAAGGCAATACAATAGTAATAATTCAAAATTTAAATTACAATACAAAAATAATGAAATACATCAACAATAATAACATACAACAATTAAATGAAGATCCCACAAAAATATACCTGAAAAATATAAATAGTACCATTAATAAATCAACAAATATCCTGAATAAACAACAAATTTACTACAATAAAATGGTAAAACCTGAAGCACCAAAATTAACTGGACTTCCAAAACTACACAAACAAAATATACCGATACGCCCTTTAATAAATTACACAACATCACCTACATATAAAATAGCAAAATTTTTAAATCAATGGCTCACAAAAAACGTAAAAATAGAGAACGACCAATCCATAAGAAACAATTTGGAACTAATTGATAAAATAAGATCAATAAACATCCCAAATGATGCAAAGTTAGCGTCATTTGACATTACAAATATGTACACAAACATACCAATCGCTGAAACGTTACAAATAACGCGAGATCTGTTAATAAAAAATAACATAGAAAAAAGAAAAATTACAGAAGCAATAAACTTACTACATACCATAACTGAACAAAATTATTTCCAACACAACAGCAACTTTTTCACATAAACAAATGGATTAGCAATGGGAAATCCACTGTCAGGAACACTGGCAAACATATATTTAAACCATATAGAAAAAACATATATCAACAATAATAAAAACAAATTTAAGAACAACATAATATACTGGTACAGGTATGTCGACGACATATTAATTTTATTTAAAGGTACTAACAGACAACTCGACCTTCTTCATCAATACATAAACAGAATACACCAAAACATTAAATTTACACTAGAGATGGAAACAACAAAATCCATAAATTTTTTGGATTTGACAATAAAAAATAAAAACCAACAACACCATTTCAAAACATACAGGAAAGAAACGCAAACTGATCACACAATACATAGTACATCAAACCATCCATACCAGCACAAAATTTCAACATTTAACCATATGATCAACCGTTTAAATCGCATACCAATGGATAACAATGATTATACAGAAGAGTTAAATACCATCATACATATTGCAATAGAAAACGGATACAAAGAAAATTTAATACATCGCCTCAATTATAAAATCAAAAATAAAATATATCAACAAAATTTAACGTCACTAAATACAACGGAAGAAAACAAGCACAAATACATATCGGTTACATACAATGCCAACACCAGCAATATCATGAATAAAATATTAAACAGATACGGATATACAATAGCACACAAAACCAACCACAAATTACAACAACAATTAACGGTACACACAAATAATGAAGTGGACTGTGGAATATACAAATTAATATGCAACAATTGCACAAAATTCTATATTGGCCAAACTGGAAGAACTTTCAAACAACGTTTTCAAGAACATATCCAAGAAATAAACAACAGTCATCCAAAAACAAACATAAAATCAAATTATGCACAACATTTATATAATGAAAAACACACATATACAGACATGAAAACAAATTTACAAATTTTATATAAAATGAAAAAAGGACAAATTATGGACAGAATAGAAGAACTCGAAATTTATAAAGAAAGAAAAAACCCATCGATACTCAATGACAAGTTGAATACAAAAACTAATAAAACCTACGAAATGATTTTAAAATTATAAACGGAGCAACGCGGAAAAAACAACAAACAACAATAGAATATTTAAAATTTTTTTGAAAAGTCAAATAGATACATACTGAAGAAGAACGAAGTTTCGAAACCGGTATATGTAAAAATAAAATAAAAATTATCACAAAAATAGAAATATCTATTTAATAGTAAAATAAAAATAGAAAAAACTGTTTTTCTATTTATATTATTATTTCTATTTATCTGTATTAATAATAAATACTTAAGTAATTGAATTACTAAAATGGTGGTTATCTGAGGTGATTTTAACAATTATTCCATAAAATAAACATATTCCTCGGCTGTTTCGACTTACGATGGATGTTCTGGAACGATGGCTCGTTGTTAGTTGAGAACTTGTAGTATATTTACTATTTTAATCAGTTTACACACTAACTAATCGGTGATCTGGATAGGGATTAGTATTCTTGATTAAATAGAGAATCTATTTAGGTGATTGAGGAGGATCTTTTTCTTCCCGTTCGAATTGTTAAATTTTGTGAACTAACACCATTTACATTCAATGAACGTAAAATTTTTAATTTTGAGTTTACAGTTTTTGTAATCCGACGATTGATGGCTGGTCTCCTCCACTTACGTATTTTTCTCTTGACAAAAAAAAAAAAAAAAATTGCTCCATTTTTTTCTCGTGACAATTTTTAGTACATTGTGCAAAATCCATACACAAAAATGGATTTAAGCATGCGCATTGAAATTTTGGCAAGAGAGGAAAAGATCAGAATATTCAATATTTTTGTCTTGACGTTGTGCCATTTGAGCATAAATTGTAATTTATGCTCAATTTCATGTTGAATATTTTAACAATTAAAATGAAATTTTCGTTCTTTTTTGACCAAATTTTGTCCTTTTAATAAATTTTAGGTGAAAATATAAAACATAAACTATAAATTCTGGAATATGAAAATAATATGCCAAAAATTGTATTAATCGAAAAACGAACCAAATTCAATTTTTTTTTCCTATTCTCAAAGAGAGAAATTAGTCATATTCTTTACGTTAGTAGTTATACAAAAAATGTCACGAGCCGTTTGTCATTTATTTTTTGTCAAGAGAAAAATACGTAAGTGGCGACCAGCCTTCATTGTGATTAAAACAATTTTTTTTAAATGTACATAATTTATTTATTTTATTATAAACTAAATAAAATGAACTGAACAATTAACCTAAATTTATTTATTTATGTTATTATTTTTATTAATTTAATAAGCCTTCATTTTCCATATATTGAAACATTTCTTGTCGTTCACCGCTACTATCGACTTGTTCAGATTGAATGTCATCTGATCCGGGAAATTCACAGTCGTCTAGATATTCTATGTCGCAGTAATCATTTTCCGAAATACATATATTGTGCAAAACGCAAGCAGCTACTATATACAGTTGGTGATAAATCCCATATTTGGACTTTCGGAAAACTTATAAGCCTACGAAACCGACCCTTCAACAAACCAAATGCATTTTCAACAACTATTCTAGTTGCTGAATTCAGATAATTAAATTTTAGTTGTTTTGCGGTTAAATTCTCAAAATCTTTAAACGGTGGCACTAAGTAATTACATTCGGCGTACGCTGAGTCGCCAAGCAAAACACCTCCTGGTAAAATTAGAGATGGGTCTTCATTGATACGCCTGTAAAATGATGACTTTCGTAATAACTCGCCACAGTGAATATCGATGAATTTTTTGTCTGTGTTTACAGTGCCTTGTAATAATAAACTGTAATATTTTTTCCGATTGTAATACACTTCTTTATTAATTTTTGGAGGATTGATTCTAATATGGCTGCCATCTATTGCTCCAATAACTCGAGGTTAGCTCTTCATCCTTGCAAAATCGATCTGGTTGCTTTACTATTCTAATGTTGTTAGCCAATTTATGTATATCGTGAGGTAAATTTCGGCTTCAGCACCAACTTTTATTCGACCTAGTGCTTTGAAATAATTGAATATATATATTACAAAGGAAAGATTAATTAACAATAAACATGCACGGCCGATTACCTATTGACGATTATAAAAGTAGAGAAAGCGCCTCTCGAGGAAAACAGTTAAAATGAGGCAACTGACAAAATGACATTTCTCATAAATGCGACGAAAGAAAATTTTGCAATCCGGTAGTTTAAAATGGTTTTTATAATCCAAAATTGGTGTTGTTTACAATTATTAGCAATCCGGTAAGTAAAAATTGTGTTTACAGTTAATAATTTGAATTCTTTACAACAATTTTGAAGGGAAAATTATGAGCTAGCTCAGTTCAAAAAAATTCCACGTGGTGGAATCTGTGATGCTCCAATCGTCAATAACTTGCTCAGCCACAATTCTAGACAAGCGAAAATGTTGTTTGAATTGTAAATCGGTGTATTTTGGAATTACTTCTTTAAATAAAATCTTTAACCCGTGCTAGCTTAATTATGATATCATCTTTTGATTCTGATGTTGATAAAAAGGATGTCGAGCTTACACGTATACAGTAGACTGCTGTCACTGCTACTTTCATCAATCAGTTGAACAATAACCTTAATAAAATAAGATATTTCAATGTTTGAATCACTTTTTTCCATTTTTTTAAATAACTTTAATCTTTTTATACACAAATAATTAAAGTCTTTGTACGATTTGAAAATTTACGCGTATGACAAACATAAATAAAATTTTTTTTTTTGTTTTTTTTTTTTGTAAAATGACATTTCACATAACCAAAATTGGTATAAAGCCATCTATTAGTGTTTTATTTTTATGAGCCAATTAATATTTATAAATTAAACAATCTTTATTTGGTTTAGGGCTCTTTTTATTTCTCTTTTAATTAATTAAAGCTTTAGCTTTTGAACTCTATTCGAGTTCATTTTCAAAAGCGTAACGCTTTTGAAAATGAACTCGAATAGAGTTCGAAAGCTAAAGCTTTAATTAATTAAAAGAGAAATAAAAAGAGCCCTAAACCAAATAAAGATTGTTTAATCCATCTATTAGAATTTTTTAAACTAAAATCCCTCTTTCGTTAATTACATGCGTAACTACTTCTAACAACTACACCACCACTTAAGCAAGAAAGTATTTTAAATAATTTTTGTTTATTGCTAGAGACATCTGCACCCTGATTCTATAAAAAATAAGATAATGTGTAAATGGGTAAACTTGTGAAAAGCAAAGCTTACTTTTATGAGTTTGCAATTTCTCGGTTTGACTTACTATTAAAATAATATCGAAAAATTCCAAACTCATAAAAGTAAGCTTTGCTTTTCACAAGTTTACCCATTTACACATTATCTTATTTTTTATAGAATCAGTACCCTGTTATCTTTTAGTTGTACATATTAGGTAGCAAACAATAATTCTAATTGAAAATATTCTGAATGAAGCAATTTGAAATTAAACGTGTTACATATAATAAAATAGTGTGGTGCATTATCACTAGGTTTTCTTAATTAAATCATTGTTATAATATGTAGCTAAAATTAATCATCAACAAATTGGTAGATTTTGTCTAAAATTCTGATTAAATCATTGCAGCGCTTGAATTTTGGGATGATTGAGTAAAATATTTTGCTATTTGATACATTGAGAATTTTCCGCCAACTGTTGAGCAAATTGATTTATTGAGTTAAATAACTATCTTGTTTTCTGAACGAAAAGTAAATATTTTCATCAGCAAGTTTTCAAATACAGAGTTAATCAAGAGGTAAAAAAAAAAATTTGGGTCGTCTGTTCACTAGTATTGGCGGTTTCGGAACCTGGAGGAGAAAGAATCGGAATAAATATACGTTTTAAAATGACTAGAACTCAGTTGCAAATGGTTTAATTATGTGTTGTTAAATACCTATCATAAAACATAATAATTTAGACTTTAATTACAAATTTATTTGCCTTTATAGGTAATAACGATATCCATACCCTACACATTTTTTCAACTTTGAAAAACTATATTAATTAGCAAAACTTTTAACCATCAATCTTCTTAATCCCATTCATATGGGATACGACAATTTTTGCCACATCTTACACAGCCAATTTAATACAAAATTTTATTCGTTAATTATGTAGACACTTCTAAAAACAATTTTTAATTAACTTAATAAAATATTTATCACAAATTAATTAAAAAAAATTGTTAAACAAATACGGATCCTGCGAACACATCTCTCTAGATATATGGTATTCTATTTATGTATACATATAGGCAAAATAAAGGTAAATACATTCATATTCGTATGTATTTACCGAGAAAAAATAAAAAACTTATATGTTTTCAAAACAAAAACCAACTAAATACAAAATATGATGAAAATTTAATTTCGAAATTATCATTTTCTGTTTTTCCTTGGTGGTTGTGAATTAAACAGAAAAACAAACAAACAAGGTATATGGGAAATGGAAAATCAACAAAAAATTACCTTTTTGCTTTATTTTTTTGGCTTGTGGTAAATTAATTGAAAATAAAGAGGTTTACGCCTTCTTATTGTATTGGTTTTATATAGTTGATTAGGTCACATAATATCAAATGAATAAACCAAAACAACATGCGGTCAAATATCAATAAGTTACTAACTAGCTATAAACGATTCAAATTATAGTAATCTTCTGTGGTGATTGCGGTTTCGATATTTGAATGAAGGTAATATCACTTGCCATTTACAAAGGCCAAAAGCTGTAGCGTTTGGGTCGGTAGATAACGTGTTCAAATCTCGATGGGTGAATGATCGGTGAATGACCACATCTATAACCTCCTATTAGAGTACACAATTCATTGGCCAATCGTAAACAGTTGGAAGTGCCAAAGAAACATGTATCCATCACATTTTAAATCATTTCACCCGCACATTAAATGTTAGCGAACACAATATTATGTAAATGAACAGGTTGATGACATAAATTCATCTGATATATAAAATATATAAATTCGGATGTCTAATGCTCTACAAGTGTAACAGGAAATTTATGTATGTACATACATTGGTGTATAGCTAAAAGCATTCTATAATTTTTCTATTAGCTAATTAATGTGTCACACATCATATGAAATTAATTTAGAAACGAAAACGTTTTTTTTTTTTATTTTTCATTTTAAAAAATTATGAAAAATTTATCACAGCAGAACGATGCTTTACGTTTATGAATGTAGAAAAGCTTACATAGCAAGATGTATGAATGGTTGTGTGTACATATGTATTTATTATTAAAATAAACATAATTGGAAAATTATGTATATTCATATATAAAAAATTAAATGAAAGTGAAACAAGATGTTTTCATTGAAAATAAAATTTCCAAACTTTCCTCTTTTATTTTGGTTTTTACCGTTCTGTTCTCTGGTATACAAAAACGTGCACAACAACTTACGAATATGTATATACAACAAAATTTTCCGTGTTTCAAGAGTGATGAACATGACAGACGTTATTTGTCATATAATAATATCTACAATAATTTAATTTAATTTTCGTTTTTTTTTTTGGGGGTTAAAATAGGAATATACATACACATATATGTAGGAGTACGTATGTACATAGTTACATACAAAAATGTAAATATTTAAGTGTGTCGTGAGGGATGTATTCTAATGAATTTAATGGGATTTTTTTTATTATTGGTTTTTATGTTATGATTAATGATGGTAATTGAATTTTATATATCTGTCTCCTGCAAATTGATAATAAAGAACGAAATGTTTGTAAAATAAATTTTCATTGGAATAGATTAATAAAAAAGGAATTTATAAAATACAGTACTAAATGAATCTTTTAATATTTATTACTATATTCGAAATTATTTATTTTATTAGCGCAAGACAGATATCGCTATTTTGGGAATAGGTCCACTTGTTAGCCACAATAAGGTACTATAGATGAGTATGATATAAAAAAGGATTTCTAACCAAATATTGTTTGTTTATACCTAAAAGCAATCAGTTCTGCAGCTGTAGGAACTTCTAAAATTTTGCAATCTATTTTCAACTTAACCCCACAGATAACAATACCACATAACGAACTTTCATACAAGCGAGGTGCACGTATATGAAATCGTTATTTTTATACAGCACATTTGTTTATTTTGCCTCCTTTAAACCATTTCTAATTCGTGATTGTTGGATGTTGCTACTATTCTCTTTCTGTTCTTCAAAATCGCAATCATGTTGTAAAATAGAACAGATACAAAATATTAAAAATATTATGCGTATCGTCAATTGCTTGATTGAGTAAAACTTTTCATTTGTTGACTTTTCTAAAACTAGGTATTTGCCAACCCCAATGCAACATTTTGATTTTTAGGTTGGAGGAAATATCTAAATTTCGATATACAAGTTCTTTCTGTAGAAAGCTCAAGCATTTGCATATCATTACTAAAAACATATCAACTGTTGATTGTATTAGTGAGAACAGATACAGTAGTGAAAACATGATGTTAGTGGTTTTCCTAATGATCAATACACGTAGCAATTAATATTTTTAAATACAGTCAAACCCCGTTATAACAAACACGGCATTGTAAACTTTTAGTTATAAATGACTAGCTTAAAACAAACTTCGGTTATTTATACGTCTATAATAAACATTTTTAATTACAATTTCTCAAATATTAAGAGAAAATATCCTGATATAACAATCCTCGATTCTTTTATAACAAATTATTGGTTTACCAATACATTTATGCAGTATATGTATATATTTATTACAAAATATTCTCTGAACAGCTTTAAAAATAATATGTACATGTAACCAAAATAGTGTTAAATTATTGCATACAGCGTTATTACGAGACATATACGTGATAATATATAAAACACAACATATACATATGTTTAATTTATTTAAGAAAATTAATTTTATTATTTAATTTATAAAAAAAAAATTATTATTGAAAAAAAAAGAAAAACGTTTATTATGTGTGAAATTGTAATTAAAAAAAAAAAAAAATTAGTGTTAAAGATTTCGGGTTTTGAGTGCTTTGTTTTTGTGCGCACGAAGTGAAAATATTTTCTTTTAGATTTAGATTATCCAACCGCAATCTTAGCGGCACCCATGAGCGCTCATCGGTAGAAGATTGAGGTAAGCGAAATTATACTTTGGTTTTTATACATCCATATATTTTCTATTTTGTTCTGCACATAGTATATATCACTACATAGTATAAAACAAAGTCGCTTTCTCTGTTCCTATATCCCTATGTATGCTTAAATCTTTAAAACTACGCAACGGATTTTGATGCGGTTTATTTTAATAGATAGAGTGATTGAAGAGGAAGGTTTATAGGTATAATAACATCCATTAAATAGTGGAGAAATACTGTTATTTTTGAGGTTTCTAATGTGATGTCGTAAATAATTACATTTTTTCCGCTTACATTGCAAACGCAGGCTGAACCTTACGAGATTTATCAAAATAATGTACTAAGTATTGTACATATTGGAAAGGTCTACAGAAAACTCCGCGATGGTATATGTCTATCTCTTATGGATATCCCACAATAACATTTTTTTGTCATTTACTTTTTACGCATCAAAATCCGTTGCGTAGTTTTAAAGATCTAAGCATACATAGGGATATAGGGACAGAGAAAGCGACTTTGTTTTATACTATGTAGTGAGACAGAGAAAGCGACTTTGTTTTATACTATGATTGTAGTGATGATTTAAAAATTGCGGGACATAGCGTTTCTCTTTTGTTGTTGATGATTGTTGATTATCTTTTGTTTTTAGTCGCACGAATTTAATTAAAATCGTAGTTTAAATTGAGGTATTTCAGTTAAAAAAAAGAACTGAATAGAATAGGTAGCTTTTGTTTTTTATGATTATTGATTATCATTTGTTTCTAAATCATTTGTTTCTAAATGGTAAGTATTTAGATATTTTTTACTGCGGCACATACTTATAATATGTCAATTTGTGCATAGGTAATCATACATATAGAACTGAGTAAATTTTGTACAGAAATTATAAAGTCATGTCTAGAAGACGTCGTCGTTCGAACATAGGTCGTAGTACAGTGAATGCCAGAAGAGTACGTTCAGCAAGAGATGAAGAATCGTCAACGGAACGTGAGGCTCGCCTCAGTCAGGCTCGGGATAGATATAGAGCTGAGAGAGAGACAGAATCTTCAGTAGAGCGTGAGGTTCGCCGCAGCCGGGATCGAGATAGGCATACGGTTCAGAGGGACAGAGAATCATCAGTAGAGCGTGAGGCTCGACTCAGTCAGCTTCGGGATAGATATAGAGCTGAGAGAGAGAGAGAGAGATAATCTTCAGTAGAGCGTGAAGTTCGCCGCAGCCGAGATAAGGATAGACATCGAATACAGAGAGCCAGAGAATCATCAGCACGAGTTACTAATTCATGGGTAAATAAAGAAAATTCTGCCATGAATTACGATCCTTCGATTTCTTACAAGGACGATCGTATAGTATCAATAGGTACTATGTCAGTAGTGTGTGAACATTGCTTGGCATTGAAATTCAAGGACGAATCGAAAGGCATGTGTTGCTTACAAGGAAAAGTCAAATTAGAAGAAATTCTCCCTCCACCTGAACCACTTCACTCTCTTCTTACGGGTAATCATCAGAAATCCAAACAATTCATGCGCAATATACGCCGTTATAATAACGCATTTCAAATGACCTCGTTTAAGAGTAAGCAAGTCGTTGAGCGTGGGTTCATGCCTACATTTAAAATTCAAGGGCAAGTGTACCACTTAGCTGGGAGCTTGCTACCACTTCGACCCGATTATCACAAATTTCTGCAAATATATTTTATTGCAGATCCAGATACACAAGCATCTACGCGGTGTTCAAGTGTTGCACAGCCAATTGATAGAGATTTGATTAGATCTCTCCAAGATATGTTACATTCTCATAATTGCTACATACAGTCTATCAAAACTGCGATTGAGAGTGTTCCAGCAGATACTCCTGACTTTAATGTCGTAATCCATGCAAATAAAGTTCCTGTTGGAGAACACAGAGTACGATACAATGCGCCTTCCACGAGTGAAGTAGCAGTGGTGATAGCTGGACAGCAATTTGACAAAAGAGATATTGTATTGCATAGTCGTGATGATAATTTGCAAAAAATTTCAGAGTTACACAGATCTTATGACAGCTTACAATATCCATTGATGTTATGTCGTGGAGAAAATGGTCATACACCTCTGCGTAAAACAGTGTCATGTATGAACTACTAGTGCTACCGTATAATGACAAGACGTAACAATTTCAACACTTTGCTTAGATATGGAATGTTAACAAACCAATACTTGGTAGATCAATATGCGAAAATTGAATCTGAGAGATTGGCGGATGTAGCGTAATAATCAAACTAAATTGAGAGCCGAAAATTACGTTCATCTTCAGGATGCTTTACAGGCGAACGAACACCGCAACGGCATTGGGCAGTTGGTTATACTACCTTCATCATTCAAAGGTGGACCTCGATATCTACACGAAAAATTGCAAGACGCCATGACTTACGTCAGAAATTATGGCAAACCTGATTTATTTATAACTGCAACATGTAACCCAAATTGGCCGGAAATCAAAGAAAATATTAACACCAATTTAACTCCACAAGACAGATACGATATAGTTAACAGAGTCTTCCATTTAAAAGTACAGAAACTCCTGCACCTCATTAACAAGTCTCATATATTCGGTCCGCCGCGCTGTCATATGTACACAATAGAATGGCAGAAACGTGGCTTACCACATGTACACCTGCTGGTGTGATTAGTGAACAAAATTAGACCAAACCAAATTGACAGGATTATTTCAGCTGAATTACCGGATAAAGATGAAGATTCTATCCTGTACGAAATCGTAAAGAAACATATGGTACACGGCCCTTGCGGGACTTTAAACCCGAATTCTCCATGTATGCGAGATTCTAAATGCAGCAAAAAATTTCCGAAGTCGTTCCAAACTCAAACAAGTACTAGCGATGACGGATATCCCAAATATCGTCGACGATCGCCAGAACAGGGTGGGCAAAATGCTACCGTCCGAAACCATGATATTGCTAACCGATGGATCGTTCCCTATAATCCGCTCCTTTTGAAAATTTTTGATGCCCACATCAACGTAGAGTTGTGCAATTCAATAAAGTCAATCCAATATGTTACTAAGTACATTAATAAAGGCAGTGATCAAGCTACTTTCAGCATACAATCACCAAATGAAGTGGAAAAATATCAGTCTGGACGTTACATCTGCAGCTCTGAAGCTGTATGGAGGATTTTATCATTCGAAGTGCACGACCGGGCTCCCACAATTGTCCACCTTGCAGTTCATTTAGAAAATGGACAAAGAGTATATTTCACTGAGAACAATATACAAGAAGTTGTTAATAACCCGCGGGATACAACATTGACAGCATTCTTCAAGTTATGTGCTCAAGATCATTTCGCAAAAACACTGACATATGACAGAGTTCCAAGTTACTATACATGGAACCAGAGTTCTAAAACTTTTCAACGGCGAAAACAAGGTACTGCGGTTGATGGTTTCCCCGGAGTAAAAAAACGGATGCTCTTGGCAGAGTCTATACATGATTCATCCCAACAACAGCGAATGCTTTTATCTGAGAATGTTACTGCATATTGTAAAAGGCCCGACATCCTTTGCACACCTAAGAACTGTACAAGGTGTTGTTTACAATACTTATCAAGCAGCATGCAAAGCTATGGGGCTCTTGGAAGACGATTCTCACTGGGAAAACACATTATCAGAAGCAGCTGTTTGTAGTTCAGCTACATCATTAAGATATTTATTTTCCGTCATAGTAGCGTTTTGTCAAGTAACTGATTCTGTTAATCTATGGAATAAATTTCAAGAAAATATGGCCAGTGATATTCTGATTCGGCGACGGCGAGAGTTAAACTCAGATGATGTACAATATGATCAAAACATATTTGACGAAGCATTATTTGAATTGAACAAAGTAGTGCAATTACTTTCGGGTAAATCGATCAAGAATTTTGGGCTGCCGATGCCAGCTAATGCTACTAACTCAGATTTAACTAACAGTGCCAACACAAGAGAAACATCATACGATCAAACGAGACTTTTACAAAATATAGCTCAAGATGAGCCACGATTAAACATCGATCAGAAAAAAGTATTCACTGCATTACTATCAACAATTGATAACAATGAAGGGAAATTGTTTTTCCTTGATGCCCCAGGAGGTACAGGAAAAACATTTTTAATCAATCTGCTTTTAAAAAAAGTGAGATCTACCGGAAAAATTGCGTTAGCTGTTGCGTCATCCGGCATTGCCGCTACGCTTTTGGAAGGAGGCCGAACCGCACACTCTACATTCAAGCTCCCGCTGAAAATCGCCACATATGATAATAACAGCGTCTGTAGTGTTTCTAAACAGAGCAATACAGGAAAATTGATGCGTGACTGCTCATTAATAGTCTGGGACGAAGCTACCATGTCAAACAAGACGTCTGTGGAAGCACTGGATAGGACAATGCGCGATTTGCGCAACAAAAATTCACCTATGGGTGGATGTACAATTCTGTTCTCAGGAGATTTCCGTCAAATCCTACCAGTTGAGACTCGAGGAACACGTCCTGACGAAATAAATGCTTCCCTAAAAAGATCCAACCTTTGGCCACATGTCAATAAATTAGAGCTTAAAACTAATATGAGGGTTTTGTCATCTTCACGTGAGAACAGCCTATTTCCAGAGATGCTGCTAAAAGTTGGCAATGGAGAGTTAACACAAAGTGAGGGGAGGATTAACCTAGAAAACCTTTGTGTTTTGATAACATAAGTTATAAGACAATATCTTGGTTTAAAGAAAGAGCGATTCTGTCACCAACTAACGAACAAGTAGATAAGGTAAATAACTTGATTCTTTCAAAGATTGATGCGCCGACGAAAATATACTACTCGGTCGATACTGTTCTCGATTTGGAAGAAGCTGTTCATTTTCCTACAGAATTTCTAAACTCTTCACTTGAACCCGTCTGGACTCCCTCCTCACAAAATGGTGTTGAAAGTAGGTTGTCCTGTTATTTTATTAAGAAACCTGAATCCACCTAATTTTTGCAATGGCACGCGTTTGCTGGTAAAATCACTGAAAACTTTCATAATAGAGTGCACAATACTCACAGGATGTGGTACCGGAGAAGATGTATTGATTCCCCGAATCCCTCTGATACCATCGGATTTACCCTTCCAATTTAAACGTTTACAGTTTCCGGTAAAGACATCTTTTGCAATGACCATTAATAAATCGCAGGGTCAAACCTTCAACGTTGCAGGCTTAGATTTGAGCGTTGACTGTTTTTCACATGGCCAACTGTATGTCGCTCTTTCAAGAGTAACCTCTAGAGAAAACATGTTTGTATTGTCTAATGACAAGAAAGCTGTGAACGTTGTATATAAAGACATTCTGTAATATATTAATTGTTGTAAAAATAAAATAAATAGGTAAAAATGTAAAAAGTAAATAAGTAAAAATGTAGTGTATGAATTTAGATATTCCAAAGATAGAAGGAAATCTTCATGGTATAGGGAAAGGGGAATTGTTTTACTCCAAATTTAACGAGTGCGGGCCACGGGCAGTAATGAATCAATCAAAACTACTGGATCGATTTTAATCATTTTTTCAGTGAGTGACATAGGCTATATATTTTATACCCGTGCGAAGCCGGAGCGGGCCGCTAGTACTATATAAATCACTCAAATCCTTTAAATATTTTTTTTTTTTTTGCGATAAGAAAATTTAATGATTATTGTTTTTATATAAAAATAATTTTGGATTCTCTTAATAAACTAAAAGCTTTCATTATTGAAATTGTTAAATTTATGAAATTTTTTTTATTTTTTTTTTTTTGAGAATGAATGATTATAATATAATCATATGCTAATCATTTTTATATTGGTGGTGTTGACAAAAAGGGGTGATCAATTTATAATGCCTGAATATCAGTATAGTTTTATCCTTTGTCACGAATAAGTTTGTCTGAACATGATATCCGGGAGACGAATAACCCCCCAGTATACGACCGAAGTCTACCCGTAAATAACGTGACGGTCTCCGGATGGTCAGTAACAACTTATTTTTTTATAAAACAATAGTAATAAGCTAATAAATTGAATTTTTTGTGACATTTTATGACAAAATTCTTTTTTCTTATTTAACTTTAATTAAGAAAAAATAAAAATTCGGTCCTTCGACCCATTCGGCTCTTCGATCCATTCGGCCCTTCAACACATTCGGCCCTTTGAAATTCGGCCCTTCGTCATTCGTCCCTTCGACATTCGACCCTTTGATATAATTCCATATAAACCACTACACACGTTTGTGGTGTGGCAAAATTAATTAATCATTGGCATATGGTATTATTCATATACACGCACAAATCATCCCACATAGCATATCGACGTCTATTTCAGTAGCATCATAAAACTGAAATTTACTCGATATGAAAGTCAAGATACCGTTCATATAAATTAAGCATTTTAGCGCGATTTCGAATTTTCGCTTTTCAGAATTATGACAGCTGATGTCATTTAGTTGCTGGTAATAAAATGTGTATTTCGACCAAAATTGGAGTTGCCATTTTTACGGGTTAAGCCGCCCATTTGCTTTTTGGACACATTAGAAGTTCCACAAAATTTTCCCAAAATTATGATGAAAAAAACGCATGCCAAATTAAAGACAAATCAAGCAATACGGATATCGATTCGATCAGAACAAAAAGAAATCCTAACAGGAAAAGTTTTTATCGAAAATCTCGAGAACTACAATTTAAACCATCTTGATTTTTTGCAGATTAAAAATGGCTTTATGGACCTTTAAAAGCAAGATATGTAGCTTTCCATTATAAAATGTGTCATTGTAAACTTATAGTTAAAGAGCCTAGTTACATTTTGTGAATAGGGCAAATGTTGTCCACCACTTCAATGCCATACTCTATGGTGAATGAGCTACTACGCTCAAAACAGAGTATTTAGGATTGAGTATGTTCCAAATTTATGTATTTAAATAAATAATATTTGCCAAAATTTGTGGTTGAATTTAAAACTTCCTACAATGTTTAAAGAAGTGAACTTGTGGCGGCTCACTTTTTCATTGTCCGCCACAAACCACATACATTGGCGTCTGAGCTCACCCAATCACCACGTTTTCATGCCGCTCAACGTTTTCATCACTATATATATAATACATAAACAACAAATAGCTGTTTGTACAGAATCTAAATGAGTACTAATTAGTTCATAAATCAACAAAAAATTAATAAATAAAAATAACTATAAAAGTAAATATAAATTATCAAGAATGAAACAAAAGACAAGAAATTAAGTTATTTAAGATTAATTAATTATATGATGACATAAATTTACCAAATTTAGTTATAAACAAAAATCAAGTATGGGAAAAAAAATTAACTGTATCATTTCTTAAAGTTCATTTGTTTTATGTGTATCGTAAAAACTTACGGTTTTAGGTTACATCTTATATCCCGCTAGAGCGCTCTGGTGGACGTAGTACCTAAATTAGCCACTTAATTACATTTTTACAGTCAAAATTGTGCGAAATTGAAACAAAATATTAAAACTGTCATACACACAGTTCACATACACTAATTGAAGGATTTGTCACTTAATTAAATTTTTTTTCCATAATTAATTTTCCTTATGTTAGACAAATTTAATTTTCTTTATAACTACTTTTGTTCAAATATCAAATAAACTTTTTTTTTTTGAATAAATTTAGTTAACTGAACATATATATGTAGAAACACTTAATTTAAATATAGATAAAGCTGAGTTGTAGATAGTATCGCGGTGAAAAAAAAGCTTAATCAAACGGTACTCCAGACCGCTTGTCGGATGGATGTATTGGTAACCCGATTCCTTGATTATAGCTATCGTACTATTGGTCGTTGGTCACAAAAGCTGTTCTCACCGGCTTTAGCGAAAACTTGTCGCAAATCTTACTGTGTATATCGTATATCGAAATTTCACTTAGCTGTATGGCGATTGAGTGTTTGGCAATGGTAAAATGATAAAATTTATATTGGCACTACTATTTAAAAAGAAAAATGTCACACAAATGTCACACAATTACTGAACTAATGACACTCTATAGGAAATTATAAGAGAAATATCTCACTGTTAGTTGATGTAAAAGCACTACTTACTGTAAGAACTATCACCTCATTCAATAAAAAAAAATGTGCGCACTGGCCACAAAGTTTCATAATTTAGTTAAATAATAAATAAATAAATTTGTATATGGTGTTGGCCCGTATATGATGGTACAACTACCTTCAAGTCCAAAATATGAATAACCGGAATTTACGAAACCGGTGATTATTTTTGAAAAAGGTATTTCTCGTACACCCATACTAACGACAAAAACTTGAATCTTTATATGTATATTTTATTTCTACTCTTGCATATAACGCCAGTTCAATTTAGTCTTTACCGTAATACATTATTAGTACTGTGATGCACTGACCAAAATAATTGGATACAGCTGACTAAACAAATTTATGTAATCGTTACACAATAAAACAAAATTTTATAAAATAGAATAAAGGAATTCAATAAACTTATACAATAGAAAGGCGGATAGAAATGCTATGCAATTTGTATGCAATATATGCATACAATTTACATCATAAGTTCCACGATAATGCAAAAAAAAAAAACTGCTACAATATCAACTTGAGCCAGTGTCGGAATTCTTCATCAATGAGCTTGTCGTAGGAATACATAATGCTTGGCTAGGGTTCAAGAAAGCAAAAAATATTTAGATCTCTAAAAAAACAGCAGATTATGGACGAAACAGTTTTCTGGAACATGGCCATAATATACCAAAAATCGCTGGCCAATAAAGTAGCGAAGGGAATTTTCTGATTGGTTATTCGTCCGTTCTCCTCTGCGAAGCAGGCTCGATTACGTTAAACGGACAAAATTATGGACACTCATAAAGTTGATTATTAAATCACTTATTTTGAAACATTTTATAAAATAAAATTATTTAAAATTTATCTGTTTGGTTTGATTTGCAAAATTGAAATAATTAATTTATAAAAAAGTAAGAAAAATTAAATAGATTACGTAGTTACATACTTCTCCGCGTAATCTAAATATAATATTTAGATTACGGCACAACCCTGGTATATAGTATGAGTGTGCTGCAAGGATTTATTCTCGGGCCAATTCTTTTTTTGATATATGTATTTAAATTCGAAACAATAGGCCCGATTCTGCCTTCCAAAATTTTCTGTTATGTATGTTATTTTTGTTTTTTCAATACAAATAAATTTTATCGTTCCAGAATCCGGCCCATTACGTGAATGAAGATTGGAGGGTCTCGATTTTTATGTATCCGCTTCAATTTTTCTATCTTTCGCAAGAGCGCTGATAGCACGTTTACTATGGTTGCGTCGCAATTTGTATGTATCCGCTTCAATTTTTCAATCTTCCGTAAGAGGCGCTTTGCCTACTTTTACAATCGTCAATTCCGGAATTAGGCAGATGGATAATAATTTTACGAAGAGAAGAAATTGTTAAGAGTTTTACAATTCAGTTTCGATCTGAGGATTATGAAATATATATCATTTTTCAGTCATCTCATCGGGCTGTAGAGACTGAACTGCTAAAATATTACACTGATTTTTTCCTACATAGGAATCAACAATGCACTTTGTAGTATTAGCGAATTTTACAATTCCCCTTTTATAAACAAACACATGACAACAATTTCAGTTTAATTGTATTTAACGCATACATGCGGATTCTATTTGAAACTTTATTGTAAAACTCTTAAAAATTTCTCCTCTTCGTAAAAGTATTTAAAGTTCATTTTTAAATTGAAGTCTAATGGTATGTGCATTGCCGATGAACTAATATTTCTTTATAGTGATACTAATTATTGCAACATACCCCTTATGATTTATTATGATCTGCATTTGTTTTACTGTTGGCTAACTAAACAACAAATGATAATTAGTGACAAATCGAAAATCATGGAATTTAAAATTAGGAATTCTGCTACTGAAAATTTTGATTATCCATAAGAATTACATTCATAAGATTGTGACCATTCCAACTGAACATCAATGTGGTGTTTTGTTGAAAAAGTTTCACAATTTAAATATGTACTTGGATTGTACTTAATTGGAAATTACGCATTTACGCTATATCGAAAGCTATTTAACATTTAGAATAAAAAAAGTCACTGATCTAGGGTGCTATTCTGGAACTATTACGAAAACTTTCATATTTCGAGTTAGTGTTAAAGTATTACGAAAACTCTAAAATGGTATTCTTGAAATCGGATTACGAAAATTTTCGTAACGGAACGTTACTAAAATTTTCGTAATGGTTTTTTCGTTTCCTATTGCATTTCGTAATGAAATCTTTTGAATTTTTGTTTTAATTATATTCTTAAGGATGTTCATAAAACTCAATATTTTCATGGATGTTGAAAAATAATAAATACAGTATTAATAAAAAAACTGAAAACAAAAGCGCCCTACTTTTTTTTTTGTTTATCGTGTCGTAAAAATATGTGTAATTTATTCCGAGATAACAATGTAAATAACGATATGCATCTGTTTTATTTACTACTAGCTAACTAGAACAAAAATATATATCTTCCTTTAAATTTTTGTATTTACATCGTCCTATCCCTAAAACTTGGGATATTTTTTAAATACTTGACCACTTTCTAATTTTAAAAAATACGTGTAAAGGGTATGAGATTTTTCGCAATTCACAATTGGCTATAGCGGACAAAAATGGAATTTATTTATTTATAGTATTTTATAAATAATTTAGTATTAAAAGGACAAGCACACATGGAAACAAAGCAATCGAAACAAAAAAAAAAACAAAAAAAAAAATGAAGTTGCTTCCATTAGGCATAAAAACCTCTTAAATTTTTTCAAACAATTTCCACCTCATGCTTACACATTCTATTTTGAGCAGTAGCTCATTTACAATAAAATGTACAGCACGAGGTGAAATAATATTAAAAATTAACAAAAATAACAAAGTTAATAAAAATAAATTAAAAAACTACGTATTGCCCATCAATCACGCCACTCCAAAAATTTTGACCTAAATAATTTTGCCGATCCTAATCTCTTAATTTCCAATGGAATTGAATTCCAAAGGGAAACTCCCTTAACATAAAATGACGTGTTTAGCGACCTACAACAAATTTTAGCCAGAATTAGGCGGAAGTTAAAAGAATGAAACCTACTAAACATTAATTTCCTATATAGATAACAAGGCTCCTTAGCTTTGAGAAGTTTAAAAATAAAAAGACAAACGCGAAATTCGGAAAAAATAGATAAACTACATTCTAAAACAAGGCTGGAGTAGGCAGAAATATGATCGAACTTCCTAATACCAAAAATAAACCTGGTACAAGCATTGAAACATCTTTGGAGAACATTCATATTTTCCTGAAGCATACCGAATAAAACTATATCACCGTAAATAAAATGAGGAAGAAGATAAGACAAACATAATTTTTTTTATAATAAAACAACTTAAGTTATTTTTAAAATAATTTTAATTGAAAAAAAATTTTCCTTATAGTAACAATATTTGAAAAAAAAAAATTTTTTTTTTTTCGTTTTTTTTTTGGTTGGTTTGTTTTGTTTTGTTTTGTTTTTTATTTTTTTTTTTTTAGAAGATCGATTTCGGATTGACCCTTCTTCGGTTCTTTTTTAACAACTATTATTTATTCTTAAAATTACACTATTTATATATGTTTTAGATGCGGTGTTATTTAGCTCCTCCTACTTATAAACTATATACATTTAACTTAATTGTTTTCTTCTACTTTGTTAATATTGTATATGATGAGGTCATAGATTTTATTGGTTTTTGTATTGATTTTATCATTCAACAAGTTGTTGTTGTCTTTGTTTTTATATATTTCCAATTCCTCTAGCCTATTTAGTGTTTGTCCTTTTTTAATTCTATGTAATATTTTCAGGTTTGAATTGAAATCTGTATACGTATGTTTCTCTGATTTTATGTGTTGTGCGTAATTGGATTTGGGTTCTGTTTTTCTAATGTGTTCTTTGAATCTCTTTTCGAATGATCGGCCAGTTTGACCAACGTAGAATTTGGGACAATTATTGCATTTAATTTTGTATACCCCAGTATCTGTTGGTTGTCCTTGTTTATAGTATTTTAGTTTTTGTTCTATTTTATTGTTGGTTTTGTAAGCAGTCTTGTATCCTAGCCTATTGAATGTTTTGTGTATTATGTTGCTTGTGATTTTGTTATATTCTACACTGACGTATTTTTTATTTTCGTTCCTGTCTAGTGGGGTTAGTGTAGTCATTGTTAGTTGGTTTAGTTTCATTTTAATTCTATTGTTAATTTTGTCTATTAAAGTTGATTTGTATCCGTTTCTATTTGCTATGTGTTTAATAATGCTTAGTTCGTTATCGTAGTCGTTTTTGCACATTGGTATATTATTAAGTCTGTGTATCATGTGGTTGTAAGCTGATATTTTATGTTAGGGATGGTGTGAATCGTAATGGATTGTATTGTCCGTTTGAGTCGGTTTCCTATAAACTCTGAAGGAATGTTTGGAGTTATTGTTTTTTATTGTAAGATCTAAAAAGTTAATTTCTTTGTCCGTTTCAGTTTCTAAAGTGAACTTTATTGTTAGTTGGTTATTGTTTATGTGCTGATGTAGTTTGTCTAGTTGTCTTGATGAACCGTTAAATAATAAGATGATATCGTCGACGTACCTGTACCAATAAATTATATTATTACGGTATATGTTGTTTGCGTTTAAGACGTATTTATTTTCAAATTCGTTTAGGTATATATCAGCTATTGTTCCTGAAAGTGGGCTTCCCATCGGTAATCCTTCAGTTTGTATGTCAAATTCGTTATTGTATGTGAAATAGTTTTGTTTTGTGATTTCAGTTAATAAATTGGTTATTTCGTTTGTATCTATTGTTTTCACCCCATTTTTTGTTAGTAATTTTCTTATTATTTCTATGGTTTCCTTAATTGGTATGTTAGTGTACATGTTGGTTATGTCAAACGAAGCTAGTTTGGCACTATTTGGAATATTAACTAATTTTATCTTATCTATTAATTCTAAGTTATTTTTTAGTGAATAATTATTTTCTAATTTGATATATTCTTTTAACAATTTGTTGATATGTTTAGCTATTTTGTACGTCGGTGCTGTGGTGAAATTTATTAACGGTCTCATTGGTGTGTTTTCTTTATGTATTTTCGGCAATCCTTTGATGCTTGGTGCAATGGGTTTTATTACTTTACACGATCTGATGGTTCGATCACTCAGGATGCTTGTTGATTTATTTTATTTTTGAGTTATAATCGTTGGTTGGATCAGCTTGTAATTTTTGAATATTGTTGTTTTCGATGTATTCCTGGATTTTCTTGTTATATTCTGCAGTTGTCATTATGACTATCGTGTTGCCTTTGTCAGCTTTTGTTACTAATGAGTTGTTGGTTGTTATTTTATCCACTATGTTTTTTATTAATTTTGCTTCTGCTGTTTTGTTATTATGCACTTGTTTATTTTTATTTTCACTTTTCTTGAGGTCGTTTATGATTAATGTTCTTATTTCTTGTTGGTCTTGGTGTTTAGTTTTTAATATTGAATTTTCAATGTTCAATAAATGTTTATTGAAATTTTTGATGTTGTTGGTTGGATTTAAACAATGTTTGAATCCTTTCTCCAATAATTTTGATTTCTTGGTTGCTAAGTTCAATAATTTTTTCTTAAACTGACTATCAGAAAATCCAACCACTTTATACAAACAACTAAGCATCCCAAAGACCCTCTTACTAATAGTAACTAAATGGTCACCCCAAGTAAGAGTTTTATTAATAACTAAGCCTAAATCCCTAACAGTATTTGAATATTCAATTAGCGAACCCTGCAGAAAAATACCAGGAAAGGACGAGGTATCTAACGATTTTTTATAAATTATAATCGACTGAGATTTATTCGCGTTTAAAACGAGCCTGTTAGAGACCGACCAGCTAACGATATTACTTAAATCTTCAATTATCAGAGAAATATTCATAACAATAGAATCCTGATCTAAACGACTATTTCTATAAATTTGAACGTCATCAGCGAAAATATGAAATGAACAATGTTGAATGGAGGTTTCTATGTCATTTATGTACATAGAAAATAATAGAGGACCCAGCACTGAACCCTGAGGCACGCCGGAAATTACCGGAAGGAAATCAGACAAGGAATTGTCGAAAAAAAACTGCCTGAGAAAGATTAGAAAGATAGTTAAAATCAATTTGGATTGATTTTATGTGATTCCATACAACAAAAATCTGTTATTTAAAGCTATGTCATACATATTATGTCAAAATATTGCCTATTTAACTTTTATATTTATTTGTTAAAATTGTAATGATGGGGAATTAATTGTGATTTTTGTATATACATATGTATCATTAAGTGTTCATTTGGAACCATTTTGGTTTTTTCATTTTAAATGACCTGTCGAAAATTTTCGTAATGCACAATATTTTCGTAATAGTAATGGTGAAATCATAAATTAGTATTCTTGAAACCATTACGAAAATTACGAAGAGAGGAATAAAAAAATAAGGAAATTTCGAAAGAGATGATTAAAAAATGAAAACTCAAATTGGTAAGTAATAATAAATAGTTCAGTTGTCTGCTAACCGATCGTGTGAAACTATCAGTGTTCTGCGTTTTAACAATTTTAAGTTTGTGTGATAATTATCCAACAACAACACGAGTCCAGTGTGAATATTAACAAACACGTGGAGAAGAGGAATTATTACGATAAATACGCGCTGACCTCTTCCGTATTTTTAGAATTGTCAGGAATCACATTGTTTTTGCTCATGGGAAAAGTGGCATTCTTGAGGAGAACATTTTGCAAAGATAATATGTGATCATTTGAATGAAAATTATCCACGGTGGATCGGTAGAGGAGGTCCTGTAGCCTGGCCACCAAGGTTCCCTGATCTTATATGCCCCTATATTTTTATTTCTGACAGCAAGAATTTTCGCTGCTGCAGCAGAACAAAAGGCAACCCTTAACAATTGCGTTGGACAACAACTAGTGTGATCAGGAGAGCCTTTGTTTGTTTACAAGAGGGTGATTCGGCATTTCGAACCTGTCATTTAATTAAAAATGTTTAATAATTTATAATAATTGATTTTATTGATTATTAGTAAAACAGTATTATTTTATCTCTTTGACTTTCATTTAAACATTAAGTAATTTTTATTTAATTTTCCTACTTTCTTTAGGTGATTTTTGTGCGGTATTTTTAAGAGTTAGCTAGTAACAAAGTTTTATAAATTTGTAGATATTATGCTGTAGATTAATAATAATAACTAAAATAATTATGTTAATGGGACATTTCCTCGACTTACAGTTCAGTTTTTTAAAAAGTTTTGTTTCAAAAATTTTAATTAAAATTGTGGACAAGCTTCAATTCATTATTTAATTAAAAATTATTTATATTTATCAATAAAATGTTCATTTAAATTGAAAATAAAGACAACACAAAATAATTCCCATGTGATTTTGTTTACGTTTCATAGGAAAATAAAAATTCTCTTTATATTGGGGATTTGACTTTTTTAGACTGATGTCACAGCTATTTATGTAGTGGCATTGATGACATGAGTTTAGATCGTATGGTCGTAGATAAACATACCACAAGAAAATAATTACCCTTTTTTTGTGGTAATAAAATAATAAATATTTAGCGAAATGTAAATACATATTCACGTCGGTTATACAACTATATTGCCGGATTGACCGCGGAGGGAATTTTATTCGAATTTGACGTTTAACGTATTATTGAATATGTCGAATGAAAAGGGAACGAATGACGGTAATGCAGTGAACAAATTTGATATTATTCAATCCGCCCGTGAATTGCACTCCATACAAAAATTGTCATTACAAATACGCATCAAATTTACTGCGAATGTGAAAGATTTCGGTGTAGTGTTCTTGCCATGGAGACTAATAATATGTGAGTTTAAATGTTTTTGATTTAATTAAACTGTCTTATAAACAAAATAAGTTTCAAAATAAAATTCTATAAAATCGAAAAATAATTCTTTACAGAACTACTTTACTAACGCACAACGAACCGAGTTCATTTTGAGAAAATGGTTCGAATAATGAAGACGCATCCGGATATTGCAAGGAACAATATAAAACGAAATCTTGAGTCCGTTAAAAAGTTTTGGAAAAATATTCGCGACGAATTAAATTCGCTGGGACCACCGATGAAAGATATTGCGGACTATCAAAAGGTTAGGAGATTTCCTCAAGTAAAATAGATGTTTTAATTTTTAATTTCAGGTTTGGAGTGGTTTTAAATGCTCCTTAAGGAAGAAACTGGCCCACAACAAACGTGAGATTCGAGGTAAGCGACCTTTTAATTCCGACGGTGCCAATCAAAGTGCGACATCTGATAATAGTTTACAAACAGTAACAACTAATAATATAGAGGAATCGCTATTACCTTGAGAAGTGGTCCAAATCTAAATATATGACAGTATTGATATGGAAACATCTGAAATTGTTAAAAATAAAGGGCCCAAACAGTTACGGCTATTAGAAAAACAAATTCACATTCAGAAAAAATTTTATAACGAAATTAAAGAGTTTACCAAAATGAAAAATTTGAGGATGGAAACTCAAACCAAAAAAAAACTATACAGGGCACTAGACAAAATAAGTGATCATCAAAAGGATATAAAACAAACTATGGATGCCCTATTACAAGAAAACAAGAGGCATCATTTAAAAATGGAGCAGCTTGGACTTGAAAAAAATAGATTAAAACAGCAACTCTTAGAAATTGAGTTGAAAAAACTGAATTACATATATCTAATGGGAGTAATTTTAAATATTTTAGTGATAATAAACATGAAGGCTGATTAATTATGTGACTTTTAATAGCCATGAAGGCTGTCGATTTCGAGTAATTTTTGGTTTCTATACCCATTATTATATATGCTTTTGAAATATTCGGAAGCCTCGGTGTTTCCCCAAATAAAGGAATCGTGACTAGCACCAGGATACGTAGCATCCAAACACCGAATTCTGTGCTTAAGGTCACAATCTAAGACAAAAAAAAAAAGTTTATAAAAAAATAAGAAAAAATATGCCACTAAGTTCTTAATATCATGGTATTCAAACTAAAAAACACTTTGCGGTTATAAAAATCGTGAGCATTACGATCTGATGGCTTAGCGATTTTAATGTGCATACCATCGACACACATAACAACACCGGGGGTTTTGCACTTTAAAAAAAAATATAACCTCGCCTCATTTCTTTCATCTTCAGTCATTTTTAGCGATATTCATTTAGGACATAAAGTGGTTTCCAAAATATCAAGCACTTCCGATAGTACAACCGAAACTGTTGGTTGTGTCATGCCAACAAAATGATCCTGACCGACACCGTTCTGGTATCCGCCTTCTGCTAAAAATCTTAGACACGCTACTAATTTAAACTCTGGAGGTAGTGGGGACGATTTTACTACCGGTGGTAATTTAGTTTTCAGTTATTTTAAAACATAACGAAAAGCGGCTTTGCTTAATCTGAAGTTTTTTATAAACCTGAAAAATAAATTACCGTTAGCAACAATCAACATAAACAAAGCCAAATTTCAGAAAATTTTTACTCACTGGACGTTTGACAACTGGAAAATATCTTGGCATATATTTCGTATCGTTTTCCGTGTTTCTTCTCTGTTATTACTTCCCTCGTCCAAATTTAAATAAAACCCAATTGTATCCATAATTATGTCCTGAAAACACTTAATTTTTTGAATTTAAATATTAATTTTTCTTAGCATTCACAAAAAATATTTATAGGTTATTAAATAAACACTTTATTCAATGTGGAAAATTTGACAGCTGATGGTGAAATTACAGTTTCATTGCGGATCGATAATGCAGATTTGCGTCGGATTCAATAATGCAAATATTTTCAAATGCGGATCGAATGCGACTCGGATATTCTACCGCCGCAGTAAATCCGGCGAGTTGTATAATCGGCATGATTATTTTTAACCATCATCAGAAATTATTGAGTTTCATGAACGTCCTTATATGAATATAATTAAAACAAAAATCTAAATGATTTCATTACGAAATGCAATAAGAAACGAAAAAACCATCCGAAAATTATTAGTAACGTTCCGTTGCGAAAATTTTCTTAATCCGGATCTCAAGAATACCATTTTAGGAACTGACAATTTCATCTTCTCTCTCGAAATTTTATTATTTATTTTTTTCTCTCTTCGATACATTCGTAATGGTTTCAAGAATACTAAATTATGATTTCACCATTAAGAAAATAGCATTACAAAAATTTTCGTAATTGTTCAAGAATAGCACCTCTGGTAAGAAAAACATCAAAAAACTTATGTCAAAGTGAATTACATAACAAAATCGAAAGAATATTATATAAGACTAACGAGGTAATCTAGAGAAAGACACTCGCATTATAAGAAATAGTATATAAGACTAACGAGGTAATCTAGAGAAAGAAACTCGCATTATAAGAAAAAAGATACAAAAATATTTGTGATCCAAAAAATGTTTGTGTGTTAATTTCTTATGTTGATATGATGACAGAATCCTCCGCGGCATTGACAAAGGTGTTGAAGTTATTTTTTAAAATGAGTGGTAACCGAATTAGATATTCGATTTATACTACTAAAAATTTTAATCTTAGACGAAATAATTTATGTACCTTTATCAGACCAAAAACCATACTCATCAGAATTATTGAAAACTGAACAACTTGAAGCGAAAGAAATCCGGTATTATTTTATTAAAAAAGGTTTCTTTAGCTATTGGGTGAGAATCTGGAATGACAACATCCTTACTTCGTTTATGAATTTGTTAGAATTGGCCCACAATAAGTCTTCAATTTGTTTTTGTTTTAATAAATATAATATGAAATATTCCTTTTTCATCACATGTCATTCGAAATTTAGGCCCGCTAGTTCGCAAATCTAAAGTAAAGCTTTAACCAATGTGCCGTTTGGTTGCTGTTTTTTTTGTGAGTTTGCTTGATATTTTGGAAGCAAATTTTTCGGATCACATTTACACGGAAATAATACAAAAAACAAAATAAAACGAGTAAGTTCAAAAAAGAAGGAAAACCCATTGCAGGATGTAATGACATAATAGCTGATTTACATTCAACGACATTCGACATCTGCAAAAAAATTGCAACACAACATAGAAAAAAGTACAAAAACATAAAGTGTAAAAAAAATCATCTGCCTAAAAAAGTCAATTGAAACCCGAAAAACAAACTCAAAAATCGTCGTTTACTTTTTTTGCAGATGTCGAGTTTGATCTTTTTCCTGTAAAATTGTCGATGCGTGAATAAATAACTATAATAAGGTTACATAAACAAGAAAACCAGCCATTTGTATTGGTTTATGACATTTTTTGTTTAAATTGTTTTTTTATGTGTAAAGAAAACGAATTTTTGATTTGACATTTGCATCTGCGAAAATCTTTGATTGTAAATCAGTCTTTCAACATATCATTTCATAAGCAAAATAAAATTTTGAAAGTATCTAGTATTCTATGACTTTTATTGTTCTAGTTTTTGACGTAAATGTGTATACACGCTAAGACTAGTTGTACAACTGAATCATAAACTCAGTTGGACTATTTACACATACGCTAGATTCGACTCTATGACAGATGACATAACTATTGGAAATAAGTATTGAACGCATTCGAATCATTTCATATCTTTACTCTCAAGTTAAAGTGACTTAAATCGATTTAGGTCAAAACTGATTTTAGTTCACAGTTGCCACTATACTATATTTCATTTAAATTTTACCCCGACTCCAATGTGTCTATCTTTAAAATAAATTTGCAAACTAGATGCTAATTATTGAGATATCTCTTGTAACTTTTATCTTATCGTTAAAAGAATATTAAAGTAACTCTCCCGAAAAATTAGCAAATTTGAAATAAGTCACTTTTCCTTGAGGGTAAAGATATGTTTCACTGTATTTAACTATTGTAACTAACTTCACTTGAGTCAATAATATCTTCTTCAAGTGACACAACCTAAAAGAAGCAAAATAAAAAGTTTTTTAAATAAAAATTAATCTGGAATCATCCGTGTTTTATTTTCAAGTTTCCAGCTCTGCTTAGTTAAATTCCATTAATTAGGTTATTGGCCCAGTGGATGAAGAATACGGATATTTCGAAAAATTAAGGCAGATTAATAGGAGTGAAATTGATTTTTCGGTGTTGTTATATTCACATACGGAAAAGGATTGCGTCAGCTGAATCAAGATACAGCATTTCAAAGCTAAACGGAACAAATTATTTTGTACGGAAATACAAAATGGAAATGCTTCTTAACGAAAAAGGTTTATGGGCAGTTATCAATGAGGTACAACCATCACCAGTTACAGCAGCGTGGACAGCAAATGATGAAAAGGCACATTCAACAATTGCATTGAATGTAAAAGATGATCAAATTCATGATGACACTGCATTAAAAGTTGACACATCAAGAGCAACGAAAGGTCAAAAAGGTGAAAATAAAAAGTTTGAGTGCTATTTTTGCAAAAGAAGCGGTCACATCAAAAAGGATTGTCGAAAATACAAAGCCTGGCTCAACAAAAAGGAAGGAAGTAATCAGAAGGCGAATCTAGCGAAAGATGAAACAGAAAAACTGTTTGTGACACATCAAGTAGGTGATGGCTGGATTGTCGATTCAGGTGCCACATGTCACATTACCAGTTCTAAGGATATTTTCGTCAATATCGACATGAATTCTAGTGATACAGTAAGCGTTGCAAGTGGTCAACAATTAACAGCTGCGGGTAAAGGCACAATTAAAGTTGATTTTCTGAATGAGGAAAATCAAAGTGTTCCAGTAAGAACCACAGACGTGTTGCTAATGCCAGATATCAAGGGAAATTTACTTTCAGTCAAAAAGCTAATGGAAAAAGGTTTTAAAGTAAATTTCAAGGGCAACAAGTGTGAAATAAGGGAAAACAGTCGGAAAATTGCAGTTGGCGAAATCAGCGGTAAACTTTACAGACTAAAGGAACCTCACAAAGTTTACTCGATCGAAAAGGAATCCAATGGCTGCATACATTATTGGCATAAGGTTCTAGGGCATAGTGACATCAAAGTTGTGAAATCATTAACGAAACGAAATTTGGTTAAAGACATCAACTTTAGCGAGTGTACAGCGGATTGCGAAATCAACTCCAAGTGCAGAGTGTGTCTCGAAGGAAAAATTACTCGAATCAAGTTTCCGGTCAAGTCGAGTAATAGAAGCAGTCTACCTAATCGCAAATAAATCATCAGTTTACAGCAAATTCAAGGAATATATTGCGATGGTAAAGGTTCAATTCGGAAAGAAACCTAAATGCATCCGCACAGATCGAGGAGGAGAGTACATCAGTAAGGAATTCGTGAATTATTTAAAGTCGAGCGGAATTCAAATCCAGAGAACTACTGCGTATACACCTCAACAAAACGGAACAGCGGAAAACAGAACATTGGTAGAAATGGCTCACTGCATGCTAATTGACGCAGGTCTAGAGAAAAAGTTTTGGGACGAAGCTGTAATGATGGCTAACTATGTCCAGAATCGTTTGCCAACAAAGGATATAGAAACAACGCCATATGAAGGCTGGTTCCAGAAAAGTCTGAATGTGCAATACTTCATAAAATTCGGATCAGAAAGTTATATGCATATACCAAAACAAACAAGGCGCAAATTCGATTCAAAGGGTGTGAAAGCAGTGCTGGTCGGTTATGATTACGGATCAAAGGCATATCGTTGTTACAGTCCGGAAACCGATCAAGTCACAGTTAGTCGAGATGTTCAGTTCGTCGAAAGGGGCCATTTGTTACCTATCAAGTCCAGCGAAGATTATCAACAGGAACCAATTATCGACAATTCAGAGTTGAACAACTTTGAAGATGCAGAAAACGATCAGATGCAAAAGGAATTAGTCGATGAGGAAGTTCAGGAAGAGAATCCAATACAAGATCTCGTTCAGAATGAAGATGAAGAGCAAACTGTTAGACGATCACAACGTGCTAACAAAGAAATTCCACCAAAGAAACTTATTGAAGAAATGAACGTGGTAAGTTCAGTCTTCAAGAACCAAAGTGCTACGTAGAAGCTATCAAGGGTGATCAAAAGAATCTGTGGATTCAAGCAATGACAGATGAGATGAAGTCATTGATGGAGAATTAAACATGTATGGGAGCTTGTGAAAATTCCAAAAGGTGCAAATCTAGTTGGCTGCTAGTGGATTTACAAGCTAAAGTGCAATTCAGATGGAAAAGTAGTCAGACACAAGATAAGGCTTGTTGCTCAAGGTTTTTCGCAAAAATACGGTACTGACTATGATCAGGTGTTTGCTCCAGTTATTCGTCAAACTACGTTTCGAACATTGCTTACAGTGGCAGCAAACAAGGACATGTAGGTTTATCATCTAGAAGCAAGAGCAGCTTTTCTCAACAGTGAATTGTCTGAAACAATTTACATGAGACAACCTCCAGGATTCAAAGTTGAAGGTGGCGAAGATTTAGTGTGTCTACTAAAACGGAGTTTATATGGTCTAAAGCAATCAGCGCGCAATTGGAACAAAACAATTCATCAAATTCTTATCGATTTCGGTTTTGTTCAAAGCAAGAATGATCCATGCTTGTACACCTACAAACATGATGGAAAAATATGTTACGTATTAATCTACGTTGACGATGTGGTCATTGCTGGTAAAAACAACGAGATAATCTCCAAATGCGAAACGTTTTTAACTTCGAAATTCAAGATTAAGAACTTGGGAGAGATTAAGGATTTCTTGAGTCTTCAAGTCAAGAAGGAAGCAGATGGCTATTATACGTTGAATCAGACTGCTTACATTGGAAAATTACTAAAGGATTTCCAAATGTCTGATGCAAAGGAGTCCTCAGTTCCATTATCAGTTGGATATGGTAAAGGAGGAGATACGGATTTGTTGTTAGGTAACAGCAAATATCAAAAGTTGCTCGGTTGCTTACTGTACATATCAGTCAACACGAGACCTGACATATCGGCAGCAGTTTCAATTCTAGCACAAAAGATGTCCAGTCCAAACCAGGAGGATTGGAACGAATTGAAACGAGTATTAAAGTATCTCAAGGGTACTGCCGGTTTGCAATTGTCACTTGGCAAGAGTGATGGTACGGATCAGTTAATCGGATATGCAGATGCAAGTTGGGCTGATGATCGTGCAAGCAGAAAGTCACAATCTCGTTACATATTCAAGTATTGTAACGGTATTCTCAGTTGGTGCAGTCGAAGACAGGATTGCATTGCGTTATCATCAACGGAAGCAGAATTTATTGCGTTGCCTGAAGCATGTCAAGAGGCGAATTGGATTCGTCGTTTACTCAATGATTTCGATCAACCCATTGAAAACCCGACAACAATTTTCGAAGATAATCAAAGTTGTTTGAAATTCATTAAGGAGGAGAAATTGTCATCAAGTACCAAACATATTGATGTTCGAGAGGCATTTGTCAAGGATTACATCGACAAAAGTATTGTTACATGCCAATATTGCCCTACGGAAACTATGGTGCCAGATTTGTTGACAAAACCATAGGCGGGACCTCGTGTCAATGTTCTTCGGGATGCATGTGGTGTTAACTGATGATTCAAATTAGGAGGAGTATTGGAAATAAGCATTGAACGCATTCGAATCATTTCATATGTTTCCCTGTATTTAGCTATTGTAGCTAACTTCACTTGAGTCAATAATATCTTCCTTTATGCGAACAGGAACTTTATGCGATCGGATGAAAACACATTTACTAGTTTATTGTCACACATCAAACTAAAAATTGAAAAACAAGACACGTTAATGCGTTATGCGATTTCGTCCGAAGCTCGGTTAGGAATTACGTTGCGCTTTTTGCCAACGGGTAAATTCCTTTGAGGACTTGAAGTTTTCCACGGCAGTTTCGGCCCAATCTATTGGGAAAATTGTCATTGAAATCTGTGAGGCGATAATAAGTGCCTTAAATAAATTTATAAAGGTGAGAAAATACCGTTTGATTAGTTACTAGGTAGCTTGACAATTTTCTCATGAATATCTTTCTAGGTGCCGATATTAAGTGAAGTTTGGAAGGAAGTGGCTACTTCATTTGAGAGTGTTTCTGGTTTCCCTCATTGCATATACGCTCTGGATGGCAAACATATTCATATAAAAAAGCCAGCACTTTTTAGTTCCTTTTATTTCAATTATAAAAAGACTTTCAGTGTTGTGCTACTTGCAGTAGTGAACGCCAACTGTGAATTTCTGTATACAGACGTTGGCACTAATGGCAAAATTTCTGGCGGAGGAGTGCTACTACAATCAAAATTTTATAATAAATTAAATAAATGCCAACTAAACCTACCTCTCTCTACCAGAGCCTGTATACTCTGGTGGAAAAAGTTTGCCATATGTGTTTGTTGGAGACGATGCATTTGGTTTGCGAGATGACCTAATAAAACCATATGCCCATGCAAATTTATCGACAAATGAATTACTTTTAACCAGTGTCTGAGTTCAGCACGAGTCAATGTCGAAAACACATTTGAAATTAGGCATCATGTTTTCGGGTATTTCTAACACCTATGCAGCTGTGTCCCGAAAAAGTAGCAACAGTAACACTAGCGTGTTGCTACTTGCACAATTTCTTGAGAAAACGCCGCGGGACTCTATACATAAATTTAGAAAATACACCAAGCCAGTCTCTCATGCCACTTGAAGCTACTATGTCACGAAATACTTTCAACCAAGCAAAGAAAATTCGAAAAGAATTTTGTGAAGCCATTTTTCAAATTTGGGAATAATTATTTAAAATAAAAATAAACGTTTCTTGTTTGTAATTCAGTTTTTTGTTGAGGACGTTTGTGGTGGCACTGGCACAGCAAACATACCATTTGGCAATTGAAAAATATGTGAAATTTTTTGTCCTGAGGTTGAAGCCGGTGTTGATGGTCTTGTAAAAGATGCTCCGGAAATGGGTGTAGAGCTGCGTGACTGAATGGTACTTTTTGAATTGGAAGATTGGGGCGAAGATGAAACACAATTTAGTGTCAATTTTTCCAATTGTCCGAAAATTAATATTTCATCAATGGCCTTTTTCGCGTAAATTTTTTGTAAATCAGATAATTTTCGGAACGAACACGCCCAAGAGGCGTTCTTTCTGAGAATTTGTGGATTCTAAGTGCTTTGGGTACATTGTTTTTTTGAACGCGAATATTTTCGGACTTATAATAAAGTTCAATATATCCAAAGTGCAAACTACAACCTGCAGGAGATTTACCGAAGTATTCAGTTCGTCTTCATTATGTGCATCGACATCTAAACTGGTTATAGCTGTTGAAGGCGTCATCTCGTCCTTTAAAAAATGCAACACGTTGTAAAACCAAATCTACGGTTCATACATATCGTCGAGGGTACATCCTGACTTTAGACTTTCGTCCACTGATCTCAATTCGCGATGATATTAGGTACAATTTCGTGGTACTGGGTCAGTAAGTCATTCCACACCTTCCGCTTTAGGTATTTGTTTTTGTAATTTTCATTAGTTGATTGCCACAAAATCGGTATACTTTCGTACAATTCAAAGAAATTTCGCCATTGTTCATTATCCAAAACGTTAACAACTCCACTATTTTTTTTTCATATTCGGAAAAAGTTTTCGGAAAATTAATTTTATTGTAAATCAAATTTCTTTATTCTTTATATTCTATTATTATATATACAATTTATGAAACAATAAGCCTAGTATATTTCTCCCGAAAACAATATTAACAAAAGTCTTTGTTACTAGTTTGTGTGATTATTGACTCCGCTTCCAAAAATCAAATTTTTTTGATTTTTTGCAACTGCGAATTCAGGCTGCCAAATAAGTCTGCAGATTTCTTCACAATTTCTTCACACACGGTACAATTTTATTACGACTCAACTCAGTTGTACAACTAGTCTTAGCGTGTATGGGCCGCATAATGAAGGGAATCTTTACGCATCTATAATTTTGGAATCCAAACACCATGAGATCTTGGACATTGTTTTTCTTATTTGATTAAGGTCTATTAGTCTGTCTTTGCTTTATGAAAATCGGATGAGTACTTTTCGAATTACTATTTGTTAACAGATATCAACAGCGAGGAATAAGGCATCTCTCTCGCTCTAGCGCTTTGCTTGAGTTGAGATGGCTAAAACGAACGAATCAAATAACATTTTTATCAAACTTAATATGGTTTTTCGATTAGACTCGATTTCGCTTGTTCCATTCTCTGGTAGCGATTTTGTCTGTTAGATAGTACCAAAAATAGGTTAAAAGTGTTTCTCTAAGAAGACCCCGTTGTTTACCACTGAATATTAAATAAATTTCGATACTTTATTGCATTTATTGGGCGTCTTAAATTCATCCTTTTCCTCCCGCAAGTAAGAATATTTTTTTCATCAATAAAAAATAACAATAATAGAACGTGCTTATAACGAAAGCTCCTCACACAAAAGCATAAAAAGCAAAATAATAACGAATTTGCAGCAACACAAAAAATACGAAAGCATTATTGTTATACTTGTACTCGTACAAATTTAAGAAGCAAACATAAATTTAATTTTATTGTTATTTTGTTTGTGATTTATGTTTTCCATATCGTCTTATATATTTAATGGATTATTATTTCTCATCTTATTATTTTGAATTACAATAATTTCGTCTGTTCCACCGTATAACACAGAGAGATATAATAATACACGATTTGCATATCTTTCACATCAATAATGTGATTTATGTGATTAAAATATTAGTGTCTGTCAAATTTTTTATTTTTTTTTTAGAATTTGAGTTTTAATATGAGAACGACTTTTAAAATATAAAATTTGATTGATGCTGTAAAATCTAGATAATAGCTACACATGACAAAAGTATACTATACATATTTTTGTAATGTATTCCGCCTCCATTTTATGGATGACATTAAAATAATTAAAAAGATTTTGTTGTTAGTATAAGACGATTTGAATAGAATGCTTCCAATGTTGCTTGAAACAATGTTGGTTAAATTAAAACGATTTTTTTTTGTTTTGTTTCAATCACTTACCGTAGCCGTGTGCTACAATTATTTAGTTGTATACAATAGAGGTTTGGAATAGAAAATGTTTACAAATAATTAAGAAAATGGTTTTATTTTATATTTTGTTTGTATAAAGATAATTACACTAATGCGTATTTTTAGTATGGTTTTTACTACCTTCTATTCTATCAACAATAGAATATGTTTATACCGCAATGACTACCAAGACTACCTTTAGCTCGTTCCTAAATGCAGAAGTAAAATCTGCTACCACAACGTATCACTTTCATTTTGGCATTGTATTAACATTATTAATAAGTTTTATAGCATAGACAATGAGCGTAATATTAATAGAGGGATACTTTGTATGAACGACAAAGGTCGACTACATCGTCACAATTACTATTAAAAATAAAATAAAATCAAAGTTTACAGAATTGGTATTATTTCCATTTGTTTGTTTGAAGAAAATTATGAAACCGTAAGTTTCAGAGAAGATTTTTTTAATACTTTGAAATATGTATAGCTAGTAACTTAAAGTTTCTAATTCAATTTATTATTTAAAACAGATTAACAATCTAAACTAAAACTTTATTGAAATAAATTCTAAGATAAGCGTTTTTATTATTCGAAACATTGTTTCGCATAAATTTATTATGTCCAGCATATCTCGTGTTTTACATCAACCATTGAAAGAATTTGATTTGGGTCGTAGAAACAAAACCAGTTAGCCAAAGCTACGCTTTATTTAACATTTCATTAATCTTTTTTTATAGATGCGTAAAATGGTATAAGTTAAGAAAACTAATTGTGTATTTCCAAATTTGTATCGTTCTGTTTCGGAAAAAGCATATAGGCTGTAGATAAAAAAGACTTTATAAAATATTTTTTTGTTTTCTACTCAAGATAATCCTTTTTTGAGCTAAATTTTCTTGGAAAAAAAAAACAATTTTTGAAAATCGTTGAGGGTTTGTTATAAAGCTTAGGGTTGTTAAATTTATAGTGGTATCCCAAGAAATGGATAAAACTCCAGTTAGCCGCTTTTAGTTTAATAGCACAGAATTTTTAAAGGGCGTTTTTGCAATAATAATTGCAAAATGATGAGAAATAATTGTGCAAATATAATTATTTAAAAAACCAATGTCTGTACGGAGAACAAACAAAGAGGGCATCTTTGATAAATGGAGAAACGAAAAGTACTAACAAATACGCAATCAGGACGGACATTGAAATTGTTGTCGCTGGTCACCACTTCGGACACTACCGAAGTCCAGGAAACATTTTTAAAAGCAGATAATCCATAGATGGCTGGTTCATGAATGCAACGCATGAATTGCGTGATTGAAGAAACTAAGTTTTCTTATTACAAACTAAACGCGTAAAACAAAAAATATTTTTGTTTAATTTCATTATCAACTTTTTTAGCCAACCAATCAGCAGGCATTCGGCATTGTGTTTTCTTCCATACTTATACCGCAATATTCTTACTTTACTTGTCACATTCCATTATAACCATACCGACCATTTAACAACTTAAATTCATGTATCACAATTCCACAAAAATCAAACTATAGGCGTTTTTGATCAATAATGAGCGCACACCCATCTTGCTTCAAGCTTTTTCATATGAAAATGTTTATGCAAGGTATTGTCTATACATCTAATATATAAAAATGGTGTCTGTAATGATTGTAATAGCCTTTCTCAGGAACCATACATCACAGGAAGCTGAAATTTTCACCATAGATTAGGATTTTAGCGGTTTGGATTTTTGTGAAATTTGGACTTGATAGGTGGCGCTGTTTCCAAGATATAATGGTTTTTCTTCTTAGGAACTTCAGATTTTAACCATAGGGTTGTTTCGTTGCTATTTGGGTTTTTTGTGAAATTTGGACCCGATAGGTGGCGCTGTTTTCAAGATAGTAGATGGTAATACCGCTATTTTTGACATTAATTTAGTTTCATTACAGCACGCGCAAGAATACATCGTAGGACGCAAAATTAAAAATAAAATTTATAATTAATCGTAAAAAAACGTTATTACGTAGTGATTTTTATTAATTTACACAAAATAACTGTTAAAAACAAATTAGTTAAAGTAAAATTACCATTAAAAATAAAATTTTACAAAAATAAAAGAGTACGCGAAAACATTGATCGCAGGACGCTTAAAAGTGCATACAATTTCAATTATTGATTATGTTACCAACAACACGGTGACAGTTAAAGATAATTCCATTAAAGACACAAAGGCAGCGCAACTTACAACGTGAAATTCAACAAGAAAATATAACCGAAATTCGAAGAGTTACTACTCAAAGAGCAAATAGAAATGTTCAAGCTGTAGGTTACAGCTTACAGAGCTGTACTCTTCAGGTAAGTTTTTTTGGACATTAACCACCCTCTTCCCCCTTTTTATTACGTCAAAAACTAATGAAATATTATCGTAAAATATTTCAGGTAAAGTTGTTTTACCAATTTTAAATCCACTACCTGAACCTTTAAAATCCTTGATGATAGGAGAATCAAGTGATTCAAAGCTATTTTTGTCAAAAATAAGGAAATTTAATCAATGTTTCCAAATGACATCTTTTGGCGCAAAACAAATTACCAATATTGATTCTCTTGGTCGTAATTTTGCATCAACTTTTAAAATTCAAGGCCAAGTTTATCACCACATTGAATCAATATATCCAATGCCAAATGAAAATGCGAAATTTTTGCAAATATATTTTATTGGATCAAATGAACAGCAAGTTCAAGAACGTTGCGAAATACATCGCATAATCGTAATTCGAGAGCGTGAAATCATTAATACAATTCAACAATTTTTAATGGAAAAAAATCAATTAATACAATTGTTCCAAAAAATTACACCACAATTGGAAAATGATAATTACATGGATATCACATCCACATAAAACAAACAAATTCATCCACCGGTGCAGAACTGACCAAAAAAGTTAGTGCTATGAATTATTACGCTTATCGACTAATGATTAGATCTACTGAAGACAATTACATTCTAAAATGTAGATATTTATGCCAAAATCGAAAGTGAATGTCTACGATACATTCGTTTTAATTAGTCAAAATTACGAAGCGACGAAAACATCTACTTGCGTGATGCAATAAATGGAAATGTAGACAGAAGTATTAATGCCAATGATATCGGTAATAGCTACTGTTATTCTTCCTTCACCATACATTGGCAGACCGCGTCATATGCAAGAGTATATTCAAGACGCTATGACTTTCATTCGTCATTACGGAACACCCGATTTAATTATAACATTCACATGCAATCCAAAATGGAACGATATTGTAAAATTATTAAAGCATGGTTAACAATCGCATGATCGACATGACAATATAGCACGAGTTATTAAACAAAAGCTAAAATCCTTAATGGATCTCATTACAAAGTATCATGTGTATGAGCAAGCGAATTGTTGGATGTATTCGATCGAATGGCAAAAACGAGGACTTCCTTATGCTCATATATGAATTTGGCTGACAAATAAAATAAGATCAATCGATATTGACAACGTAATCAGCGCTGAAATTCCTGATGAAGACACGTATCCAGAATGGTTTGAAATTGTTAAATATGAATTCACCATGTATGATTAATGGTAAATGTTCCAAAAGTTTTCCTAAAGATTTTACAATGCATACGATTACTGGAATTGATGGTTACCCATTATATCGTAGAAGATCCATTGAGAATTCTGCAAAGTCATTCACGATAAATATTCACACAAATGAATTTGAAGTTGACAATAGATGGATTGTGCCTTATTCGCCATTTTTATCAAAAACATTTAAGGCACACATTAATGTTGAACTATGCTCATCCGTAAAATACATAAAATATATTTGCAAATATATCAACAAAGGAACTGACATGGCAGTTTTCAATATTGAGCGACAAGACAATTTAAATGACGAAATTTCAAGATTTCAAACTGGAAGATATATAAGCTCCAGCGAGGCTATTTGGCGAGAGATCCAGCAGTCATTCATCTAGCGGTACATGTTCAAAATGGACAACGTGTCTATTTTACAGACCAAAATATTGCACAGCGAGCTGCTTCTCCACCAAAAACTACTTTAACAAAATTTTTCTATACATATCAACAACAAAATTCATTTACACATAATTTGCTGTATTCAGAAATGCCTTCCTACACTATACGTGGGATAAAAAAAATGGGAACTTCGAAAACGAGGTACACCTGTCGATGGACATCCTGGCATTTTTAAGTCAAATGTTTTAGGCAGAATTTACACCATTCATCCAAATCAAAAAGAATGATTAATTAATGTTCGAGGACCTTCATCATTTAATAATTTAAAAACAGTTAATAGACACCAACATGAAACATTTCACGCAGCATGTTTGGCTTTGAATTTATTAGAAGCAGATTTACATTGGAATTCCACATTAAACGATGCAGTCATTACCTTCCAAATGAACTATGGGGAAAATTCAAAAATCAATGACTGAGGATATTTTTCACACATATCGCAGTAATCACAACGACAACGCAATTGATTTCTTACCAATCATGTTCAATGACTGTTTAATTCGGCTTGAGGATATCTGCATGAATATTTCAAATCAAAATCTTCAAACTTTAGGATTGCCATCACAAATCAAAATTGATAGATGAACAAAAAATTATTTACGACAGAATTTTACATGCAGTTCAAGCCCAAACTGGGGGCTTCTTTTTTTTTTGGATGCTCCAGGCGGAACTGGAAAAACTTTCATGATTTCACTTTTATTAGCAGAAATTCGTTTCCAAGGTAAATTGCATTAGCCGTTGCTGCGTCAGGAATTGCTGCAACTTTATTAGATGGAGGGAGAACAGTGCATTCAGCATTTAAACTGTCATTAAATATTCAAACTAATGAAAACGCAACATGTAATATAAAAAAAAAATTCAAACATGGCCAAAGTACTGCAAAAATGTCGCATTATAATTTGGGACGAATGCACAATGGGTCATAAACACACAACAAGATCTCAAGAACAACACAAATATTTTTGGTGGAACCATAATTTTACTTTCTGGGGATTTCAGACAAACACTACCCGTTATGCCACGATAACCATATGCTGATGAAATAAACGCATGCCTTAAATCTTCATCTTTATGGCAAACAGTAATACCAATGAAATTAACCACAAATATGCGTGTACTTATCCAAAACGATCCTTAAGCTGAATTTTTTTCTAAACAATTGCATGACATTGGAAATGGAATAATTGCTGCTCGGGAAGAACTAATAACAAATGTATATCCAAACATTCTACAAAATCGTGCAATTTTAGCACCCAAAAATATTGAAGTAGAATTTTTGAATCTAAAAATTCAAGATATGTTGGATACAGAAACAATGTCTTTTAAATCAATCGATATGATCATTGAAGAAAGTGAAGCAGTTAATTATCCAACGGAATTTTAAAATTCCATAAATATACCAGGTTTGGCACCACATCATTTGCAACTAAAAATTTGTTCTCCAATTATTTTATTGCGCAATATTCAATCGCACAAATTGTGTAACGGAACTCTCTTGGTAATTAAAAAAATATATGGCCAATGTTATTGAAGCGACAATTATAACAGGAAGATTCGTAGGAGAACATTCTACATATGTATTAAAACAGGAAACCTTTCAAGAAGTACTTCATTAAATATCCTCTTATATCTGAACTTCTTTACTTTTGCACTCGAGAAAATCATTAGCTTGTCGGATGTAACTAAAAAATTAGTAATTTCTTGAAATTTGTATGAAATACGAATGTGTCGTCGCTTTGGGCTAAAAAACTTTGAAGCATTGATAAAAAAGAAGAGTTCTGTTTACTAAGTTTTTTTCAAGTATTATTTTTGAGTTTAAAAATCTTGTACATGCTGATGCAGAGATGAGCTGCAGGAGAGATTTCACGAAATCTACATTGGGCTCTTTCATGTTCCACAACTTGTGAACTTTGAAAATTTACTGATGGGAAAAATTACATTCGATCCATCACATTGCCATGAAATTTTCTATAAATCGGAGGCATTCAGAAAACAACATGTTGCCAACAATTTGTAAACAAGAAATCGCCCAATGTAAAATGAAACACGAAAATTTGGTATACTTGATGTACAGACCGTTCTCTATTGACAATTGTAAATTTAGGATAAAGAGAGAATAACACATTATGCTTTCATAATTCACTCATTATTTACACATTATTCACTAATTATTGCCATATTATTCACTCATTAATCATACTCATTATTCATTTAGTCACGTGTGTTACTGTGCGAATGAATAATGATTGAATAACGAGCGAATAATGTACGAATATTCAGTGACTAATGAGTGAATTCATCATGAGTGAATATTGGGTAGAAATGAATAATCAGTTAATAATGACTGAATAAGAGTAAATTTTCAGTGAATATTGACGGAATGATGAATGAATACGAATAATCTGTGAAAAACGTAAATAGTTGGGGAATAATGAATAATGAAGTGATTAATGAAAGAATATTGAGTAAATAGCGCAAGAGTAATGGGCGAATAATGAAATCATTCTACATCGGTGATTAATTGGGAAATACTGGGTGAATATTGCATGAATACTGGGTAAATAATGAGTAACTATTGCTTTGCTTTCGTAAATATTAATTAGAATTTAGTTTTTGATTTATTATTACCAAAGCAACCTGCCACCATTTGTTTTTCGATTTATGTTTTGTTTAATGTATTTATATAATTCAATTGTTGTTGCAAATTTTTCCTTAATCCACGAAAGCAATACGTTGTAATGAGTGTGGTGAAAGCAGAACACAAGAGTTTTCAGTTTTTTCACTTCATCAACCTATAACCTCAACAACCACAAGGCTATAAGCCCATTCTAGTAAAATCTGCAAGCCGTGTTCTGACGGCTTTTATTTTTTTTTTTTGCAAAAACGCCCAATAAAAATCGGACGTAAACACTTTAATTGCGAATGTAAGATCAATTCATTTTTCGGACATTATTTTACGGCAATGTTTTAAGTTAATAAATTTTGAAATTGTTGGAGATTTGGGCTAAACCGTTTCAACCCAATGGTTAAAAGAGTTTGTCCGTCGCGTATTTTTCTGTTAAGCCGAGGGATCGGATTTTACGATTTTGTATTTTACGAAAATGGATCAATTTCATTAGGGACTCAGTTCTCAAAGAAAACGCGACTGTTATTACATTTACGATCATTTGGAAAACGTTTAACTTAGAGTTCAGAAACTCAAAATGGTAAACAATTTCTTTGAAACCGTTTCCTTTGTATAAAATAATGCAAAATCCGTTCGGATGTACTCGACGCAGTGGTGGATATTTGCTTTATATTATAAACCTTGGAAAAACGTTCAATACTGCATAACATTAAAACTTCGTGAAAAAAATTACAGTTATAATTAACAATGTGGCGAAAAAAATTTAAGATTTTATTATATTATTGATAATTGTGTAAACTAATAATAATTTTTCAAAACAAAACGTTGAAAGCTGACCCTACTCACGCAGGTACGAAAGACGCGTTAGAACTCAGACTAATTGAAACGTTTTACAAGAAATTTTTGTTTTCTAAAATGCTTGAAACAATGATTATTTTAATAATTTTCGAACAAAGACTAAAAATATTCAACGGATTTATTTGTTTGAAGGAGACAAATTAAAATTGTTGGTTATTTCCTAGCTGAAGGGACCCGATAAGCCCGATCATTTGGAAATGAACACGGAAGAATTATTGTTAGAAATGGGAAAATTGTTTAAGATATGAACAGAAATTTGAAGCGACGAAAATTTGAGTCACGTGTTTGCAAATCAGGTGAAGATTTCCATACGTACTTCCACGAGAAAATTATATTGGCGAATCAGGTTAATGTAGATAAAGATGAGTAAATCGACTTTATTATTGATAGGATAAAAAAATTTGAAGAATCAAGCTGTTGTTTTAACTGATCCGAAGCGGGACAAGAAAACGAATAATACACATAAGAGGTTAGTTTTTGTAACCAAAATTCGGATGCCAACAGAGATGCCATCGGATGCTATTTGGATGCCATGTTGTTAATAAGTAACGATGATAATTTGTGATCTTAACACTTGCCCAAAATCCAAGCGTTTGAAAAATAACAACAGTAGACAAAGGCGCCCCTAAACGGTTTAATTAAAACAACAACTGTCGATTTTAATTAAAGGTACAGAAAACGCCGAATATATAAATATGTGGGCTTTGAAAGCTGTATAATTATAGTTCACTTTTATTCATAACACAAATTGTATTTTCTTAGATTTATCATTCGAAGATTTACGTAGCCCTAATCAAAACTCTGCGGCTCGATTAGAATTGAGCCCACCATATTTTTTATTGAATAATAAACCAAAATTATAAAAGAGAGCTTCAATTCTCTTAAAGAGGGTTTTGGTCGAAGAAATACAAATAAAATTATTTGCTCTCATATAATTTTGTCGCTTGCATGGATAATTTAGATTGCTTGTTTCTCCATTTGAACAACGTATATCAGTTTTTGTGTGTTGTCTAAAAGCATAAATTGCATTCTGGCCTCAACATGTCCTCTGATTATATCATAGATCGAACTATTTGGAGGTTCATCATTGACGCCGCCAAATTCCTTCTTGAGATGTAGCGCCAGCGGAAAAAGAAGAAATAAAAAAAGTGAAGTGTGAGCCGTGTAAAGTGAAAAGCGAGAAGTGGAACGTAAGATATGGAAAGGTAGTAATGGAAAGTGTTAACTAGAAAGTAAAAAAAGTGGAAAGAGAGAAGTGGAAGGTTAGTTGTGGAAAGTGAGGCTTGAGAATTTAAAAGTGGGAAGTGGAAACTGAGAAATGGAAAGTCAGAAGTGGAAAGTGAGAAGTTGAAAGTAAGCAGCAGAAATTGAGAGATGGCAAGGGAGAAGTGGAAAGTAAGGTGTCAAAACTGACATGTGAAAATTCATAAGAAGAAAGTGACAAGTAGGAAGTGAGAAGTGGAAAGTCAAAAGGAAGAAGTGGAAAGTGAGAAGTGGAAGTAGAAAAATAAAGAATGGTAAGTGAATAGTGAGAAGTGAAAAGCGTGGAGTGGATAGTGGGACCTGGACAGAGAGAAGTAGGGAGTAGGGAATACCATGTTAAACATGTAGTATCGAACTTCCAGTATTTGAATTTTAAGTACTGGTAGATTTTTAATTATGCCCGTTTTTCAGTACATTTGCGTTGGTTGTGGCTTAACTGACCTAATTGAGAAAAGATTTTTCTGTTTCAATGTATGTCAATTGCGTACAAAAACATGGTCACTCACACATGACAGTTTACAGTTGAAATACCAATAATTATCTGGCGGTTTTAATAAGAATTGAAAATACATTTTGTGAGTTGTTCAATTGAAAAGAAATCTGATTATCTCTTTATCCATTCTCCTCTGTGGAGGTCCTGGCATTTCGACGTTTTACTCTTTATCGAAAGTATCGAATGTCTGAATAAAACTAAGCTAACAATTTTTTATCGTTCAGCAACGATTCCGTAATCACAGGAATAATTTAATGACAGAGGTTAAGCCAAATCCACATTCAGCTATCTTTAACGTTCGGCCAATTATTTTCTAAATTAACCAATAACCGCGTATGGATCTTGATATGGCGAACAAAAGTTCGTGGGAATTTTATCGACTGATCTTATGATTCTCGTTAACTGAAGAAAAAGTAGCTTTCCTCTACTGAACAAAATTTGATGTTTGTTAACTGGCAAAAAACTAACTTTCGTCAACTGACTTTCTTCGACTAACGAAAAGCTGATTTTCGTCATCTGACAAAATACTGGCTGATCCTAGCTGAATTTCCTCAACTAAAGAAAAATTGATATACCCTTCTATCGAAGAAAAACTGATTTTCGAAAACGGCGCATATTCAGGGTGTGTTAAATGCACCTATAATCCTAGAACTTGCAATGCTTGTATTTTTTTAGCTACTAGAAAACCAAAATAATACGATTAAGAAAATTTGTCTCAACTATTTGCGATGTGTTTTGTTTAGTTTAAAAAGTGCAAAAAAGTAACCGCATATTAAGGAAGCATAAAAAGCTTGAACCTGGTTTTTATTTAAAATTTTTGGAGGATTTAAGGACCTTGTTTACTGACTGGAAGTAGCTGTAGTATCCATAACACTGCTTCATATGAAATCAATCAATAAAACTTCACAAAAATTACGAATATTGAGGATTCCTTATATATGTACCACGTAATATCCAACAATGTAAATCCAAACCCCAGTTTCATATTTTTAATTCTACCGTTTTCTAAAAAGTGGTACATCGCCAAACGTTTAATTATAAATACATAAAACAAATCGGTCCAATGATTACCCTAGTTGTTTGCTACAGTCGTTTCGATTCGACCAATTTTCGTTGTAGCTATTTGTCGCGTTGACTGATTTATGATAAAAAAAAAAACATTTAAAATCTAAACAAAAGAATATAAATTTTCCAATTCAATAATTTTCTATTATTTTAGAAATTTTCCTGTAGAATTCAAATTTACAATCAAACGGCGGAACAATAATATACGAATGGTTCATTTTTAAATTAAGCTCCCCTAAAAAAATAAAATAAATCCGATTTTTTTTTTTATCTAGAATCCATCATCAATTGTTAACTACAAGAATTTAGATGTGACGATACGAAATTTAATTTTAATTAGAAAATTAAATGAGAAAACAAAAGAATAAAATCGCTTTTATATTTATTATTGATCTGAATTGAAAAAATGATTTTCTTTAGTTATGGACAACTTTGATAAAAAACAAAAGACATAATTTTTATTTACTTGGATTATAATAAAGTAGCCGTTGAAAATAAATTTTTCACATTGCTAAGGTTTTGTTTTTAAACAAGCGAATAAATTGTTCGATTGTTATTTTCGTAATCAGTCTTTCTGAAATTTTTACACAAAAAAAAAGAAGAAAAACACCGGTAATTACAACTATTGTCAAATACGATTTTCAGACATACCTGTTTTAAGTCTGTAACTTACAAGAAAACTAGGTCCTCATTAAACATTAAAAATGAACAATTAAAAATTATTGTAATATAAAGATCACGAATTTAAGCAAAAAATAAATTAATTATCGCAGACGACGATGATTCTAGAAATAAGAACAAAAGTGTCTGGTTTTATATAGTAAAACAAAAGCGACTATTATGAAGAATAGCTTATAACAGGTGAAATAATGTAAGAAAATGAATTTAATGAGATATTTTATATTTGTCCCAGGTATATGTATTGTATACAATAAAGATAATTGAAAGTAATGGGACAAAAACTTTTCTACATTTTTAGTGCTTTAGTTTTAAAGTCGTGCTAGTTTTAATTAATATACTAATTAAAGTTATATTTATGTAGTCTTCTTTTATGAACGAAAGAGCCAGAAATTTATAAAGTTATAATTTTTATTGACTTCAGTATTTTGATTAGTTTATAAAAGTTGATTTACGTTCTCATTAATCTTATTTTTACGACTTAAAATATGTACTACTATAGTATTTTATGGTTTTTGGTGTCTTTTTAAATGTTGAATAATATTATAATTTTTGTCTTTCATACATAGCCTTAACATAGTATTTTGTAGCTATCAAAGAGAATAAAAAGAGTTAGTTGTGTGCTGAATACTTACTGTGTTTACATTTGAATCGATCATTTCAAAAACCATTTCAAAACACATTTTTGGCGGTTTTTAGTTAGCTATCGTTTCGTAGTCTTAATATATCGACTTATCGATCCCTGCTGAAAACCTACATGTAACTAGTTTCAAATAGCAAATACACCGCCCCAGAATTGAATGATCCCTGCAAAACTCCCACAAGTGTTACACATGTGGAGTTTCTGGACGGATTCGACCCAGCATTGTGTTGCGTCATTATTACAGGTCATCCTTTTGAGTTACGTTGTTTTTGAGTTATGCCGTTTATAAATTACGTGACCTTGATTTGAGTCTCGCTATTTTTTGCTTTTAATTACGTCATAAAAATATATTGATTCTTTTGTTTTCTTTTTTGTTTTTATTTTTGCTTATTCTCTTTTTTTCGCTTTACGTTGCATTTTCAAAAGAACAAATCAACAATGTAACTCAATTATACGCGTTTGTCTATTGAGAGATGCAGTACACGTTTTCTTCATTTTATTTAAAATTTATCGTTTTTGTTGTTCAATAAGCGAAAAGAAAGATAGCAGTCATGTCTTCAAGCAGCAGTTGTGAGTATGATTAGCCCATTATAGGTAAAAGAAAAAGTAACAAGGAAAATTATAAGTTGAATATTATCAAGAGACCTCGTATTAAAAATGAGGCATATCTAAACCATAAAGGCTGTGCAAGTTTTGTGCAAGCACGTGCACATGGTGTTGATTGCAGGTTAGTTTATGTTATATTTTGTTTGTAATTCTATGTTAGTTCATATTCAATGTAATGAATAACGTATACGTATGAAATTTTATTCTACAGATGCAGACAGAAGTGTTTTAGTTTTATTTCTGAAGGAGACCGTACGGAAATATATACAAAATTCTTCTCGTACTCGACTAAAGTTATAGGAGCAGGACGCATATTTGCAAAGTTTAATATGTATACAACCCTTTAGGAGACAATGAAAAAAGTCTGAAGAGTCAGAGTTCAAGTGGAAAAAAACCCGTATGTAAATAGGAGTTTATAAACTTACACAGAATTACGCCTGATCGCGTTCGTCGTTGGTGCAATTTATTGAGAGAAGGAAAAGTACCTCAGGATTTGAGAGGATCAGGACCATCAGGAAATTTTATACCTGGAAATATAGTGAAACGGATTGAAGATCATATTCAGAATTTTCCCACCAAAATGACCCACTATAGTAATCGAAAGTATGAATATCTCGATGAAAAATGAAATGTTAAAACAATGTGGAGAATGTTCAAAGAAAAACATCAAGATGATAATGTTGATTACAAGTTCTATCTTAAAGTTTTCCAAGAAAAGTTTAATTTTTCGTTTGGGAGACCTCAGGTAGATACCTTTTACCAATGCGAGGAACACAAGATAAAGTTGAAAAGCCCTCACCTCGCAATGATGCGGCAAAACGTGTGGCTACTGCTGAACTACTAATACATAAGAGAAGAGCAAAACAATCTTTTCCAAGATAGAACAAAGATTTGCGTGGATTACATGCAGAACTTGCACTTGCCAACTATACGGGTACAAGAGACTTTCAATTTGAGGCAGTTGACTATTAATGTATTTAATATACATGATCAAACCACAGGCAAATCTGTGTTTTATATCTATAATGAGGATCAAGCTAACAAGGGTCCAAATGAAGTGTGCTCCTTAATGATGAATTATATACAGGGGACAGGGGTGCTCGTATTTTTGTGTTAAGGAGGGTAAACTATTGTTCACTTCTTCTTTTGGTACACCTTTTGAGGAGACAGATTTACCTGCTTGGCGGCTGGTTGTTCCTTTAAAGCTTTCGTTCGTAGAACAAGCACATGTACCACCATCATCGGCTCACATGGGAATAGCTAAAACACTCAAGAGGCTTCGAAGGCAATTTCATTAGAATCGAAAAGCTCTCGACGTCAAGGAATTTATTTCAAAATGCAACACATGTAAAATGAATAAAGCGGTTAACTATTGTACCAAAACCTGAGATGGGACATCCGTTTCCATCAGACCGCCCATTTCAGAGGATATACATAGATCTTTTAGGTTCATATCCACGGTCAAAACGAGGAAATGCTTATATATCTTCATCGTATTAGACCAATATTCGAAGTTTGTCCTCTTAAAGCCTTTACGAGAAGCGCCAGCTTCATTAGTTTGTAATTTTCTGGAGAATGATTTGTTCCTTCTTTTTTCGGTCCCAGAATTCGTGATTAGCGACAACGGCAAACAGTTTAAGCCAAAAATATTTCAAGAGCTGTTGGATAAATATGGTGTAGCACACATTCGTACTCCTACTTATATTTCGGATTCAACGCATAATGAATGGGATGTACACCTTCAAGAAGTAGCGGCCGCTCTCCATAACGTGGTTCATATGGTAGTACCAAATTTTCACCCCATTACCTTACTTTTGGGCAACATATAACATTACATGGGTCTGAACACAAATTACGGAGATTCCTTTCGGATTTCGCTAATAACGATATTGGTGTTGTCTCCAAATCTGATAGGCTTAACCTAGTAAGAGACAAAATTAAACACCACCTCACTATTGCACACAATAAATCGGCTCAACACTACAATTTACGCAGCCGTAACCGTGAACTTGTTACGGGACAATCAGTGTTTGTCCGTTCGTTTGCTCAGAGTGAAGGCCCGAATAAATTTGAAAGCAAACTATCGGCCAAGTTCATACCAGCGATTATCGAAGAAAAAGTAGGAAATGTAGCATATAAAGTTCGGAATATAGTATTTGACGATTGATACTAAAAATTAAATTATTATTAATTCGTAATGGCCGGCATGAGACACTCTCAGGGTGTGAGAACGTCCCCACGATTTGTAACAGCGCATAACTGAGCCGTCACAATATTTTTGTATGTGGTGTATTTCGCCTAAATGACCAGCAAACATTTGCATTTAAGCTTTAATCTGCATTATTATTATTTTTTTTTTTTTTGAATAAACATATAAGGCAGACCAATAATGAAATGCACAAACGAATGGTTAAATGGTTTGCTAATAGATGCTGCGCGTTGATGGTGTTGTTGTGATCTGGAAATTACGAATTTTATTAGACAAATGAACCAATGAAAATTGTACGCGGGAAACTATGTTTTTTTGGTGGGGTCGAAAAAAAAAATATATAAGCGGGCCGGTGATGATTTTTCGGGGAGTTGGATATAAGTTTTGAGATTCAAAAGATCAGTGGTTTGATTTAAGTTCGAAAAACGAAAAAATTTGTTGTGGTGAGAAGTAGAAAGAAAGACACCACTTTTTTAAAAAAAATTAAAATTTAAAGTGGAGTTGATTGAATAGTTATCTTGTGTTCAGCCGAGTATAAGTTTTTTCAAGATCAAAAGAAATAATTAGGTGCCATATTTTTTTTGTAATTATATTTAAATTAAAACTAAATTTAGTGATAAAAAAAACAGAACAAACCAGAAAATCCTGGAAATTTATAAACAACATTTAAAAAGTGCTAGTGAAATTTTAAAAGGCAAAGACTGTATAAACAAGATTAATAAACAGTGTCAGTGTCAGAAAAAAAAGCCAAGAAAATTCGGGAAAGTTCTGAAGTTTGTGAAACTAAATTTTCTTTTGTGAAAAACAACAATAATAATTTGTTGATAATAAAGAATAGGAAAAAAAACTGAAAAGAGAACAAAAATGATGAGTATGAATAGTTTTTTTTTCTGTTTGCTTGAAAAAGAGAAACAAGCACCACTAACTAAAACTTAAATTAAAAAGAAAATTTTTTGAACAGATGGTTAACCAGTGATCGCATTAATATAGCGGATCATTAACATTTAGACAAAATTATGTGCGCGCGCTCCTGAATGTCAACTTGTAAATAATCAGCACCATCAGCAAGATCAACAGAGGCACAACTATACAGAAGTATTCTTTTTTTGCTCATGATTTTTTTTTTATATAATTTTCTTTATATACATTGATTTTTTTTTTTTGATTTTTTTATATTTATTAATTTTATAATTATTAGATTTTTCTTATACCAATTATAATTATACTGTAAATTCTGGTGTAGGTAGTATTAAGCATAGCTAGGTTAGTTTAAGTTACTCTAATCCATTTGTTCGCCAAAATTATTTCTTTGATTTTTTTTTTTGTTTTTTCATAGTTTTGAAATGCACTTTGGTTAATTTAGATTGTTGATAAAATTGGAAAAGGTGTTTTTTTTTCTTTTTTTCTCCTCATACCGGTAAAATATAAAATAATGAGAAATTAAGTTTCAAACTGATTGGATGAATTAGGGCAACCCTGATTCACGGCCGGCATTCCGACCCCATAACCCTGATTCACAGCCGGCAACAACCGCGTAAGAGTCCCTGCGTGGATCCAATTTTCTGTTAGCACGATGCATGATTTGAAGGATAATTTTTGTAGTATTTTTTTTTGGTTTTGATTGTAATTTTTTTTGTAAAGTAACTTTAATTTTTTTTTTGTTTTCAAATTTTTGACTTGGATATCCTCCAGACCATGCAAAGTGTTACAACAGTTACATCAACTGCCAAGCACCTGCATATTTTTTGTGATGGATGTGCAGGACAAAATAAAAACAATACTGTTACAAGTTTTATGCTTGCTATGGTAGAAGAGGGAAAATTTGCTACGATTAATCAATATTTTCCCATAAGAGGTCACTCGTCCCTACCTTGCGACCGAAATTTTAGCGTGGCAAAAGAAAGCTACGTACTGTGGATCGATTATATACGATGGAACAAGTTGCTGATGAATTTATTGAAGTGGCATCAACAAAAAAAAAATTTCAAAGTCAAATTAGATCACACCAACAATATTTTAAATTTTAAGGATTGGTGGGGTACCCTATACAAAAAAAAATTCTATCAACAGAATCTCATGGAAGGCATATCACAAGAGATCAAAAGGAATCTTTTAATATATCCAATTATATGCATCTTAGATATCAAGAAGGTATAGGTGGTACAATAGTGGTACGAAATTTTATCGAAAAGATGCAAGAAAATACACCTTTAAATTTGGTCCTAAAGGTACAGTAGCTCTACCAAGTAATTTAGCCTACCCTGAAAACTTTGTAAGGATTAATTCTAAAAAGATAAACGATATTAAAAAGTTGTCCAAATATATTCCAGCAGAATATGCTGAATGGTATGCACAAATTTTTACTTGGCCCACTTGTGAGGAAGAAAATATTGAAAATGATGATTAAAAAAATATATATGTATGAAATTTTTATAGATAATAAATAAATAAAAAAAACTTTATTACGTAATTTGCATTGTGAGTAGTAATTAAGTCTTGTTTTTTTCTATTAACAAAAAATAATGATGTAACATCATATTTAATTTTTATTTATTATTATTATTGGTCCAAATACCTTCAAATAAGATAAATACTTTCTAAAACCCCACATGTACAGTTTTTTTTGTTGATTTTACTACTTATGCTTTAAAGTACGCTGTCTAAAATACCATACACCTTAAAACATAAGTTTTAATCTCTATAATCTAAACGAATCATAAAAAATTTAATTCAATTGCACATACGAGTACATATATTTGCAAAACAGTTTTTTCAATTTTCTGAAAAAACAGCCTAGTGTAACATGTGGGATTTCTGAAATGACCGATTCATTTGTTTCTCGCATTTCGTTTTTTTCCTCGTTTCTTTCCTCTTTACCTACAAACTCATATTAGCGTTTCAAGAAACCTCCTTTTGAAAGTAGAGAAACGTAATGCAAGAAAGCACATGTTAACACAGTAAATAAAGTAAAAACGTGTTTCGTTTTTTAGGTGTGAAAAAAGGAAAAAATTAAAAATAATAATTTAAGAAAAATAGAATCATCATTTTCAGTTTGTTGTGTATCTTAGCAACAGTAAAAAAAACCATAATCCTGCGCTAATAATTTTTTTAACAGGTTATGGTCCCAGGTGTCGCGTAGTAAAAAGATTAAAATCGTCAAATTATAAAAGTAAAAGTAAAAAAATAAAAAGATGAGTTGAAAAATATAGAAAGACTTAAAAATGGTGATACATTCCAAATGTGGAAATTTCAAGTTGGAATGAGTTTTAAATCATATAGTTTATACGAAATTGTATCTGGTTTAAAAACTATTCCAGTAAATGAAAATGATAAAGATGATTGGAATAAAAAAGAGGCAAAAATACAAAGAGTTATAATAACTACAATTGATCAAAAGCCGCTGACCCATATTTTGAACTGTCGTTTGAACGTCTTCTTATAGAGGAATTTTTTTAATTACAAATATGATAAAGGAATAGATATGGCGACTCACATCAGTAAATTGGAAAATATTGCTCATAAATTATCGGATATTCATAAAGAGATAGATGACGTTATTATAATGTCAAAAATTTTGTCAATACGGTGGATTCGAATTTGTTGGCCTTTTTAAATTTTTCGTTGCCTTCCACGTAAGATGGTTCGGCATTTCGTTCCTTAGGACATCGGTACTCACTGTTAATATTACCGCTGAGTGATCAGAAGACATATCATAGCAATCGGTGGCCTTAGCATATGAGTGTTAAATAAAGTTTTATATGTGACAGAACTAAGTAAAAATGTATTATCAGTGCGTGCAATTAATTACACAGAACGATGGTGAATTCCATTTTACAAAAGACAAAGTAAAAATAACTAAAAATTCGAAAGAAATTCTTAAAAGATATGATTTATACTATATATTGTAGAACTTAAAAGCCAAAATAATTGATTGTATAAAGCCAGAATAAAAATAAAGATGCATATGATTGGCATAGAAAATTAGGACATTTAGGAATAGAAAATATGAAAAAAAATATTAAAATTATCAGAAGGTGTGAACTTAAGTGTAGATGATATAAATTAGGTGGGCCAATTTTGTGATATATATTTTCAGGCTAAACAAACGAGAAAACCGTTTTCCGAAGAAACAAGGAGATACATACTGATATATATTGTATGTGGACCGATTGATTCATCTACATGGGACAACAAAATATATATTGTGACGTTTCTTGGTGATTTTACACATTTTGTAATGGTATACTTAATTGAAAACAAATATGAAGTTCCAGATATTGTCAAAGAATATGTATGTTGACGAGTTTTTGAATAATCGCTTATACATCTCAATTGAACGGAAAAGCTGAAGGAACGAATCGGACGTTAATGGATAAAGTTAAATCATTAATTGCTGATTCGGATATGCATAAATCAATGTGGGGGAGAAGTAGTACGAACGGCAGCTTATTTAGCTAACAGAAGTCCAATATAAGTTATAGATACAACTCCAATTGAAAAATGGGATGTAAAACCGAATCTTTCCAGATTACAAATATTTGGAACTAAAGCGTCAAAAGAACTTGGATATTTAAGAAAATTGGATGGCATGTATTTGTAGGCTATGCGCCAAATAGGTATAGATTGTGAGATCCGATACAATGTAAAATTGTAATATTAAGAGATGTAAATTTTTTAAAAAATATTGAACCAGAACTTAATGAAATTAAAAATGTTAATCAAAAAATGAAAATTATCGATCAAGATGAAGAAGTGCCACGAATGGTTGACGAAGAAAATTTGGACAAAAGTGATGAAGAAATGGGAACTTAAGGAAAGAATACTGAAGCTCCAGATCTAGAATCAATGGACCAGCAACAGGTAAAAGTTGCACCAGAAAATATGGTGGAATGGATAAAGCGAATTGAAAAATGAATGACAATAAATGGTGAAAAACAGTCATTAACTAAAAATGGAACTTGGATTTATACGAACTCAAAAGAAGTAGAAGGAAATCCAATTTTAAGCAGTAAATACATTTTTAAATTTAAAGATGATGGAAAGTATAAAGCTAGATTAGTCAGTCATACGGGGATATTAACAACGATATGGTTCAGATTTTGATGAAACGTATAGTCCAGTTATCGATAGTAGTTCAGCGAGAACTAAAATTTAAGAGAAAGCAGATATTAAAAAAGAGAATTATTCTCCTTATAGAGAAGCAATAGGAAGTTTGTGCTTTACTTAACAAAAACTAGACCAGATTTATCCTTTGCAATATAATATGGAAGTAGGCAAGTTGAAAATCCTAAATACGAAGACATTAAGAATGTAAGAGGAATATTTAGATCTTTAAATGGTAATCTGGATAATGGAATTAAATATTATATGGATGCAAATGTAGATGAATTAATAACCTTTTGTGACGCAGATTATGCGAATGATCCAGATCGAAAAAGTACGAGTGGATACGTGATTATGTATTGTGGAAGACCTATAAGTTCTGGTTCCAGAAAATAACCGATAGTAGCACTATCAAGCACAAAATCGGAATATATAGCTGCTGCAAATTGCTATCGTTAACTTAAATATTTAAAGTGTCTGATGGAAGAATTAACGAACAAAACAATTACTGCAAATTTACATGTCGATAATCAAAGCACCAGAAAGCTATATAAAAAGGGAGTCAAAAATCGAAGAAGTAAGCACATTGACGTGCATCTGAATTACTAGGAAGTGTAAAATTTAAAAACATAAAAATTGCTTGATTTATTAAATTTTTATGGGAAGGTGTTGAATAATGTAATAATAATTATCGTCTTTCACACATAGCCTTAATACAGTATTTTGTATCTGTCAAAAGAGAATAAAAAGAGTTAGTTGGGTGTTGAATTAAATAAAATAAAAACGTGTTTCATTTTTTGGGTGTGTAAAAATAGAAAAATTAAGAATAATAATTTAAGAAAAATAAAATCAGCATTTTAAGTTTGTTGTGTATCTTCTTAACAACAGTAAAAAACCATAATCCTGTGCTAATAATTTTTTTAACATAAAAAGCATTGGTCGGTTTGTGGTGGAAATCTTCTTTCAACGAACGATAAATATTTAAAATATAAGTATATTCCGGATTTTAAGCATAATAAATGAGTTTTTGTTTCGAACCGTGCGACACCGTGCATTGTCATGCATCAATATGAAATTTGCCCCTATATATGCTGCGTAGGGCACTACATGATCAAAGAAAATGTCCTCGATATATTGTCCAGTGGTCAGGCTTCCTCTACGGCCTCCACCATGTAACAAAACAGTTTAAGCAAAATAGCACTGCGAAAATCGCTCTCCTGGACACTGGTAGACCCGGTCTCTCTTATCATTACTATGGAGACATATTTTGCACTCGTCAGTGAATAGAATGGACCTGCGTTGCTCGATGCTCCAATTGATGTGTTTGCACATCGACGCCCGTGAGATGAGAATTTCGCAGTGAAGTTAGGACGATAAATCGATCGCCCCTATAATGATCTACGAGTATTAACTTAAAAAATTTACTTTAATTTTTTTTTTTTTTTTTTCATTGAATATTGAATATTTATTTATTTATTTATTAAAAATTAACAATTTTTAACACTAAACTAAAACTAAAAGTTTTGAGGAGAGCGGATAGCTAATGGATTTATGGTCCTTTAAAAGCTAATTTATTTTCTTAAAAGCAAACTTATAATACAAAATAAAATTAACATAAAATTTTTAAAAGATTGAAATCAAAATATATATGGAATTCATTGATATTTTATGATATAATGTTGATTGATAGAATGTTAGAATCTGACGAGTTCTTAGGGTTCTAGAGTTAAAATAGAGAAAAGGTAGACTGAAATCCGCAACTAACATCGCTCCGGCAAACTTCCTCCGAATCTCTAATGACAAGTTATACATCTTACATAAAAGTTCATAGGAAGGGAGAGATTTATAATATTTTGCCAATTAGCTAAATTTACATCAAAATAACATAATGTGACGGTGACACCTAGTGTGTAATAGAATAAGTAAAACTAATAGCTCAATGTTTACTGTACTAAATGGAATTTTCCATGATAAAAATTGTTACGTAATGTTTCTACGCTAATCCAACTGGAAAAGTCGTGAACTTTGGAGAAGCTTGGGTTGTGTATATAAAAAGGCGAACAAGATCGAATTGGATTATTCGTATTTGGAACGCGATAGAGTAAACTTGTAAGATTATTAGTAATATTTGGTAAGCGATAGTATAAAGATTAAAAGGAATTAAAAAGGGATTTAAAAAAGTGTTGTAGTGCGATAAATAAAGTAAAAGTGATCAGTAAAATTTAAGAATAATTTATATAAAGTGATTTTGTGAATTTTTATTGATAAACTGTGTTGTAATAAATTTTGTGAAATAAATAAATTCGTTGGTGATAAATTGAATTGAGTTTGTATTATTCACAATCCAGTGATACGAACCTTGATTGACAAGGCAAAAACGTAACAATAATTTAAATTTTCTAACCATACATGTATCTACAACATTTCCTTTGTTCACTTTCAAATAGTTCAATATGTACAACACAAGAGAGATTCCAGATAGTCACAGCATGTTCCAAATTTGATCTAAAAAATGATGTCTATATACACACTACAATAAAAAGGGACTTATATATTCTAAACAATTATCCTAACGAAGATATTGTCTTAGTTACAATTTTATCAATATGTATATAAATGACAGTTGGCAAACAAAATTAATTCTTATGTCAATAACTTCAAAGGATTTAGGGAAAATGGTATTAGAAATTTACACGAAAAATACAGAGGAGTTTTGTTCCTGTGACAGTCATGACTTTACGTTTGTTGACATTTAATTTAATCATATTGCTATCACGCCACTTTTGCAGATTATCTAAATCTTGTTGAAAGTTTAGAATAGCATTAGTAGATATCACAATACAACTAGAAATTATCAGCATATACAGAAAGTTGCAGAAACTAAATATTTTAAATAATAAATAGCAAAGGGTAAGAGAGGTAACTAGTGGTTATCCACATCGCTTCTTAGGTACTTTACAGAAGTATTTAGAGATAAATTCAGTAAACTTTTATTTGCAATTTTTAAAATATAGCGAAATGGATTATAGTGTTGAAAATAATGAATCAATCAATAATAGTGAATGTGTTCACGCCCGATGATGAAGTAGATTTATTCAATTTAACAATTTGGTATCATCGTGGCGATTATCCCAAAAGAACAATAAATTATTTGTCATGTTTAATAAAAACTTTAGAAGTCATGGACCTAGATAACATCGACGAACTATTTACGGATTGTCCAATAAGTGAAAAAATAATTTTTAAGGTGGAAATATGAAAGGGCCGTAATGAAATGGTTAACATTTTGCATTAGGATTTACTCAAAATAACTTAAAATATTGAATGAATAATGAATTAATCACTCCCAGCGAAAAAAAAGATGTTGGTTCTAATATGCAAAAAAAGATACGAAAACTATTTGTTTGCTGGTGCAGCAATGTGTGTTATGATTACCTTGATGTTAGTGTTATTTTTTATAACGAAATCTCCTTGGTACAGACAAAGGCAGAGGAAACGTGGCACCCTAAACATTTTTTTGTTTTTTTAAATTTGGTTTTGAATCACTTAGAATTTACTTTGGGATATCAATTAGTAACTATACAGTCATTACTTTGGGATATCAATTAGTAACATACATTTAATATTATTCTATATATTTAAACATCAAATCAAATAACATATATTAGGCAATTTTTTTATGTAAATCTGGAAAGTAATCTTTTGTGGTTTGAATAATATGAATTTCTGACCCTGGTATAACTTGAATTATTATTAATATGATATCGGTTTCTAAATAGAAAAGGCAGAATAATTTGTTTAGTGTAAAATATTTTGTAAAACTCTGTGAATTTTTGAAAAACTGATATTTAAATAAGAAGAACGTCAAATTTAATAAGAATAACCACTGATACAAATTTTAATAGTGAGAATTTCATGGAAAAACATTTTGTTTTTGTTGTACGTTACGGTAAATGACCGTTACAGTATTCGTTCAAAACATCCAACTCGTAGTATTACAACTCATTTACCGTCCTTGTGAAGTAAATAACTATTCCATATTCCATCGGAAAAATAATGACTTATATGGTATGTACCATATATTGTGCAAATGTCAATCAAAAATATTTTTATCGCAAATTCAAGACAAAATCAACAAGCAACTTTTTAAACAATTAAACGAAGCTGAAAAATTTAGATGAAATGCATTCATAAATTTTATTTAGTGAAATGAATTTGTATCTGGTCATCGCATATTGGAAATAGATCCCTCGCGGTCTCAACAATTTCCTTTGTAAAAGCTTATTAGAACTTCACCTTTTCAAATGTTTGCACTTTACCGAATTACAGGAGGTATAGCTTACTTAAATGAAATATTATTTTTACTTTTGCATATACTAAGGATGTTATAGCATGTTGTTACCCCCAATCAACCAAAAATTTAAACTTACAATATTGGATGCTCAAAATGACTTTGTACCTTTCATACTCATTAGAAATGAATTAACATCTAAACTAGTAGAAATTAAAAAAGCAAACAACGCTACAACCCAGAGTAGTGCTTAGTGGGCGAAAGTGGCATAACAACGAAAAGGTTTTCTTATATATGAGTTCAGAAAGTGCCTGTCCCTAGCTTTATTTTTTTTTTTGTTTTGTTGTGGCACACTAATGAACGAAGAGAGAGAAGGTGAAGATGACCAAAATATCTTTTTGTTTTGGTAATCGATCCAACAATAATTACAAATGATTCAATAAATTCAAATAAGTTTGATGAAAAAAATTATGAAATTACCATTGAACATTTACAAAAATGTGTTCTTGAGCTTGCAAGAAAGCTAATTGCTGAAAAAGCTTTGAAAGGAATAAGGTATTTTCGATCCAAAATTCAATTGCGGAGAATATTTTCAAACTCATTAAGTTCATTTGGGGTGGGAAAGGGGGCTTAAGTCTATTGGTCTACAAATAGCCCAAATGTCATCCTCACCTGCACGTGGTGAACCCTGGTAGATAACTAACGAGGCTCTGGCAACCGAGACACGGCGGTATAACCGACTATCCTATAAAATTTCAAGCTACAGCGTTAAACAGTGGTGATATCAAAATAAATGTCACAGACGGTGATAGCTATAGAAAGTTAACAGGAGCTTTTAATGAAGAAAAGACAACATGGTATTCCTACGAAGATAAGCAGACAAGGCAAACCAATGTCATTGCTAAGAAGCTACACGCTTCATGCAAACCAGAAGAGATAAAAGAGTATCTGTTGGAAAAAAAATACAAAATTAAAGAAGTTACACAGCTGCTAAAAAGAGGTGCAAAACACCTCTTCCATTATATATGTTGTCTTTTGAAAGAACAGGAGACATTAAAAATATTTATGCAATCAGCGAAATACTCCATATGAACGTGCAAATAGAAGCAGTTAAAAAATATAAACTGATCCCCCAGTGCAAAAAGTGCCAAGTCTACGGACACACGCAAAACTTTTGTAATAAGGAGCCCAGATACGTGAAATGTGTAGGAAAACACCGTACGGCTGAATGTACGAAACCAAAAGACACCCCACCAAAATGTGTCAACTGTGGAGAGGCACATACCCAGCCAACTACTATCTTTTATTATAAAACAGCTGCAAAAAATTCGCAACAAAACAAGGGCAACTTCAATAAGTACCAGGCCAGAAATTAACTCAGCCTCAACAAGAATATCTACAAATTTAAGGCCACACCAAACATTAAACCAGCTATTACGAACTAATCCAAATGTAACATTTTCTGATGTACTATCTATTGGAAGTTCGAGAAGACAATATAGTCCTCTTTTAGTTAATAATTCAAATAATAATCAAACTAATAAAATACTACAAGATATTCTTAAAAGACTTAGTTCACAAGAAGAAAAGCAAGAAAAAGCCCTTATATCAATCCTACAAAGGCTTACCCTACTCGAAAAACATGGCAAATAATTTAAAAATTCTTGCATAGAACTGCAATGGTATATTGCAACGACAAAATGAAATACAACTATATCTTGATTTAGAAAAAATAGATATATGTTTATTATCTGAAACACACCTTACTACTTAAAGTCATATAAAAATCCGCGGCTACGAAGTTCAATCAGCAGTTCATCCTAATAATACGCAACCACAAGTTAGTGGTATCCGCAATATATTGCCCACCTAGATATAACATCAAAGAGAATGCTTATATGTACTCAGTTCTTCAAGCAGCTCGTTGAAAAATTCGTATTCGGGGATGACTTCATCGCTAAACATACGAGCTGAGGATCAAGACTAACCACCACTAAAGGGAAAGAGCTTCATCAAGCAATAAATAAATACAACTGCAACTGGCATTCTACTGGAAAACCAACCTATTGGCCCAGTGATCAAAATAAAACACCAGACCTAATTGACTTCTTTATAACAAGAAAAATCCCGGTTGATTATATACAAGTGCAGGAAGGATTGGACTCCACATCTGACCACTCCTCTATTTTAATGATAATAAGTGATACAATAATTACTAATGATAAACAGCCACTGTTAACAAATAAATATACTGATTGGAAAAAGTTCAGGAATGAACTAAACAATAGCATCATTTTTAACACACAACTTTCATCAGAAGAAACATTAGAACAGGAGGTGGAGAAGCTCGTCAAAGACATACAGCTAGCGACAAACATAAAAATAGCTGGTAAATGCTATCCAATGGAAATTGAATCACTAGTTATAGAGAAAAGAAGAACCCGAAGGGAATGGCAACGTTCACGAGACACAACCGTTAAAAAGAGGTTAAATAATTTAACACAACGAATACGTAGGGAAATACGGAAATTTAAAAATAAATCAATAAATTCATACCTACAATCTCTCACCTATGATAAAGGTAGTGATTATTCATTGTGGAAAGCAACCAAATATTTGAAAAGGCCAGTTATGAATATACCACCAATAAGAACAAATAATGGTCACCTGGCTAAAAGCAAAGAAGAAAAAGCAGAAAAATTCGCGGATCATCTCGAGCGTACCTTTCAGCCAAATTTAACAACACTTAACCAACAGGATATACTGTTCGAAAACCAAACAACCATCCTGAGATAGGAAATTCCATTAACTAATGCTAAAGAAGTTAAACAAGAAATGAATAACCATGTAGTACTTAAAAAATCACCAGGATATGACCTGATAACTGGAGAGATTCTAAAAGAACTAGCTAATAAAGCTATTAAAAAAATATCGGGCGTAATTAATGCTTCCTTCAGACTCCGTTATGTTCCTCTATCTTGGAAATTTGCGGAAGTGATAATGATACCTAAGCCAGGTAAGCCACCAAGTGAACTGGCCTCGTACAGGCCAATATCACTTTTTCCAACTGAGGAGTGTCTGATCAAAAGTCGATATTTACATCTTTCTTTTTGCTACTTACTTTTGATCACTTTTTTGTAGTAAATAGCTTGTTTTGACCAAAATCAAGAATTTTAGGAATATTTTTCATAGAGGAGTTGGCAATTTTTGGTACATGCTGGAAATAGCCACTTTTGGACTATTTCACTTAAAAAATTCTGCCCTGATAGAAAAAAAAAATATCATTTTGGAAAATGTAAATAGCGACTTTTGATCAGACACTCCTCAACTATGTCAAAACTATTTGAGAGATTATTATTAAAACGAATTAAACCAGAAGTTGTAAAATCAGAAGCTGTTCCGTCCCATCAGTTTGGATTTAGAGAGGAACGCTCCACAATCGACCAAGTCCATAGAATAACAGATATAATAGAAAAATCCTTAGAGGAAAAAAAAGATGTGAGAGGAGTGTCTTAGGGCCTTACCTTTTCGTACTGTTTACTAGCGACATACCGCAGACGAGCAATACAACTATCGCCACGTTTGCAGATGACACTGTAATTCTAGCTGTTGGTGACACAATCGGTGAAGTCTCATTCAAACTACAAATAGCCGTAAATAATATACAAGATTGGCTAGCTAAGTGGAGAATTAAAGTGAATGGATCGAAGCCTACTCACATTAACTTCACTAATAGATCAATAGAACCACTACCTGTGACTCTCAATAATATCCCTGTACCACATGCCAATCAAGCAAAATACCTTGGTATGAACCTTGATGCAAAGTTAAAGTGGAACGTACATATGAAAAAGAAAGCAGAAGAGCTTCAGTAAAAATATAGAAAAATGTACTGGTTAATTGGAAGAAACTCTCAGTTATCCATTCATAATAAACTTGTGCTTTACAAACAAGTACTCAAGCCGGTCTGGACATATGGACATATGGTATTTAACTATGGGGATGCACCAAAATCAGCAATCAACAGATAGTTCAACGATTTCAAAATAAAGTTCTCAGAGGAATTGTAAATGCCCCTTGGTATACACTCGTAATAGTGCCCTTAACAGAGATCTCGGAATAGACACAGTCACAAGTGAAATGAGAAAATGTGCACAAAAACACCAGGAGAGGCTCCATCATCACCCTAACATCGAAACTGCAAGACTACTTCATCAAGAGGGTATAATAAGAAGACTCAAGAGACTAAAACCTTTTGAGTTACCTGAATAGTCCGCACAATGCAACATCAACCAAACCAACACTTTATGGAAAGAACACATACTATATGAGTGCTTTATTATTATATTGTCAGAGTCAAACACTGTTAGTCAAAAATGACTAGTTACTTTGTAAAAAAATTTATTGTTATCATAAATAAAATATTAAAAAAAAAAAAAAATTAAGTTCATTTAAGATCATTTTTACTACCGTTTTCTACACTTTTATCTGGCAACTCATACGCAGAATTTAATCAAATATTTGGCTTTCTCAATAATCTATTCGAACTTAAAAATACGGAATATAGGTTTTTCAACACACATCGAACATTTAGGCGTTTACTCAAAACCGAATCCTTTTTTTAATTAACAATGAGTTAATTAAAGTTTTCATTAATGGTGTCCCATCTGTAAAGAATAGTAAAATTGAGGGATGTTTTCTTGGTGCTCTGGAACGAACTTTAAATAATATAAAACTTTGAGCTGCAGAAAACAAACTAAATATTTTGACAACAAAAAACTGTAAACTGCATCCATTGAGTTCAATGAGACTCTTAATTGTAGTAGTAAAAATATTAAGGAAAGGTGGTTTAGAAATAAAAATTCCCTGTTCCACATTTCAAGTACACTATGTCTTAGGACATACATATTTTAGGTGATAACTAAGGGCTAAATAATATTTTGGGGTACTCATCATCTTTCAATGTTTATGATTTCGGTCAATTAAATAAACTAACTTAGCGAAAATGTTGAGATCACCAATTCTAAAGGTTTCAAATGTAAGTAGTTGTACACTACAACTAAAGACGGCTACGACAGTCGTGACTGCATCAAAAGTAACTAATAATAACCCTCAATCTGAGGAAGTAATCAAAGCTCTAGCCAATTATTTATTTCAATTAAATAAAGCAATTCAATGGATGCAGCACCATATACAACTTCTTGAAGAAACAGTTAAAAACCTTAAACATAATCTAAAGATGGACTACCAAACTGGTCAGGAAGTTTTGATTGAAGTAAAAGCCCTAAACCAGGAAAACAACAACAAAGAAACGGAATGTGCTAACTTAATTGAGTATCAAACCGACGAGGAAGATTTAGGAAAAGAGACCAATTGGATAATGAAAAAGTCAAAAAGGGCCCTAAAAGGAAAGCTGAGTCTTCCAGTTAAAGGAAAGCTGAGTCGTCCCCAGAAATGAACACTAGTGTGAATATATCAGGGGCAAAGGTAAACCAATTACCAACTATCAGCAAGACCAAGAAAGAAAAACCACCACCACCAATCAATATCACACATGTCGGTAAATTTAGCGTTATTCAAGCGCTAATGAAAGAAGTGACAGAAAAGGAGAATAAGCTTGTGTCGCTAAACAACAACGTCTGGAGGGTAAATATACCTAATTCATAGGGTTATAGAAAACTTTCAACTGTATGGAATGATAAAGGTCTCCAATAGTATACATATGAAGACAAAAATACCAGACCCATTAGAGTAGTTGTTAGGGGTCTACATCAAACATGCACACCAGATGAGATAATTGAAGACCTCAAAAGAAAAAAACGAACGATCTTAGATGCAGTTAATATGTATAAAATTGAAAGGAAGTCTACCGGCAAAGGAGGGAGTATTGTTAATAAAATAAAATTACCACTATTCACATTCTGACCTTTGCAAACTCAGAGAAAATGGAGAACATATTCAACATTAGAAACATCTTGGGAATGGTTGTCTGAATGGAGCCATTGAAAAAGGAAACAGGGATCATACCACAATACAAAAAGTGTCAGGCATACAACCACACGCAAAAATACTGCAATCGTGAAATCAGATGCATAAAAAAATGTGCGGAAAGCATAACACTAAAGAATGCGTGATAAATAAGAACACTCCAGCAAATTGTGCTAACTGCCAAGGAACCCATCCTGCTAGCTATAGAGGGTGTGAAGTAGCCAAAACACTGCAAAACATGCGAAATAGGACAAACAAAAACCAGCCAAAGAGAGCAACGAAAGAAAAAGAAATCCCGCCAAAAACTGTCACTACGTTCCATAGTGCGAAAGTGGCAAAGAGATTCTCATACTCACAAGCAGCAAGACAAGGACTACCTGGGCCTACAGATCAAAATGTTGGAATTCAACAACCTATGACAATAATACAAAACACCTTGAATGCTATTGTCAATCGCCTTTCTAAAATAGAAGAAAATGTAGAGTTTCTAAACAAGAGACAAGTTAATCTTGAACAACTAGTATGACATCGAGAAAATATTAAGGAGATTCCTAGCAAAAAAGTTGCTTTATCTTCTGATCCTTCACTCCAAAAAAAAAATGAACAAAACACTAAGAATATTAACCTGGAATGCTAATGGACTTCTACAGCATCCTCCAGAGCTAGAAATCTTTTAGAATACAGAAAAAATTGATATGCTTAATAGCAGAGAGCCATTTCACTAGAAAGTCTTATGCAAATATAAAAGGTTACTCTTGCTACTATTCTATATATACATCCAGCAGAAAGAGCTAGGGGTGGAGCAACAATATTCATCAGAGAAAACATCAAACACTTCGAAGATGTCAAACTCGAAATAGAGACAATGCAAATTGTATCACTTAGCGTGCAACTAAACAATTACAAGAAGCTGCGGGTTGCTGCGATATATTGTCCACCAAGGCATTCAACTTAAAAAGGATGATTACCTCTCAATGCTCAAAATGATGGGCTCAAATTTCGTCATAGGAGGAGACTTCAATGCCAAACATACGCATTGGGGTTCGAGACTAATATCACCTAAAGGTAGAGAACTATTAGAAGCTGAACATCAAATAAACTGCGAATTTCGTTCAAGTGGTATTCCTACTTATTGGCCAACGGATACAAACAAAATACCAGACGTGATTGACTTTTTCATAGCTAAAGGTATTTCAGAAAACTATATCCACATCGAAAATAACGAAGGTTTATCCTCGGATCATTCTTCAATCATACTTACGATCAGTGAAACAATAATTGAAAAAGAAAAGCCACCAAGGTTATCAAGCGGGAAGACCAATTGGGGGAAATTCGCATTATTAATTGAGAAAAGTATTGATCTTCAAGTCCCAATCAAAAACCGAACACAACTTGAAAGAGAAGTACAGCTGCTGATAAGCAATATACAGACTGCATCATGGGAAAGCACTCCCCGTGCTAAAAATAAACCCCACAAGAATGAAACATTTACACAAGAAATAAGAAATCTGGTCAGAGAAAAGAGGAAAGCTCACAAAATCTGGCATAGAAATCGAGCACCGGAGAGCAAAACTATCTTCAATCAGCTCAAAAACAAGCTGCAGAAGTTAGACAAGAAACCAAAGCGGTAAGCTTTAACAAATATTTAATAAATCTTTCTGGCCACAAAGAAAGCGATTACTCTTTATGGAAAGCTACAAAGGGACTAAAGAGATCAAAAGAGCAGGTGTCGCCAATTATAAAAGCAGATGGTACTTGGGCCAAAAGCCCCAAAGACAAAGCTGATCTTTTTGCTGAACATCTAGAAGAGATGTTCCAACCTTTGACTAGACAAACAGCAGATGAAAATACCTTTCAATGCAAAAAGAAGATGAGTTAGACATACAACCAGTTACAATGAAGGAACTCAAAAATGAAATCAAACATAAGCGTTTAGAATGAAATATGGTCCTCAGCAGTGGAAAATAGCAAAAGTTATTATGATCCCTAAGCCTAATAAGCCACCTAATGAGAAAACGTCATACAGAACTATATCTGAACTACCATCATTGTTCAAACTCTTCGAAAAATTACTCCTGAAAAGGATGAGACCTCTGATTAAAGAAAGACACCTGTTACCATCGCACCAATTTGGTTTCAGAGAGACACTTCACCATAGAGCAGGTACACAGAGTCACTAACGTGATTGAGAAGACCCTTGAAAACAAAAAGGTATGTTCTGGAGTTTTCCTTGATGTTGCCCAGGCCTTTGACCAAGTCTGGCATCGAGGACTGGAATATAAATTACATCGCGACCTTCCTAAACAGTTCTATGAGATATTAAAATCATACAATGGAGGGAGATATTTCAGAGTGAAATATGAAGGAGAGTTCTCATCACTCAAGAGAATTAAAGCAGGCGTACCACAAGGAAGCGTGCTCGGACCAGTCTTGTATTTGCTTTATAGGACAGACATACCTATTACTGGAGAAACAGATATTGCAACCTGCGGATGATACAGCAATCTTGGCGGTTGGAAGTACAATCGAAGAAACAACCAGCAAATTACAGCACACTGTGAATGAGATTGTCCACTGGACAAAAAAATGGAGATTAAAATTGAATGAGCTAAAATCAATTCACACAACATTCACCTATCTAAAAGTTGATCACTTACCTATCTACATAAATTGGCAGGAAATATCATATGCGAACACGGCAAAATACCTAGGTATGACGCTCGACGCCAAGTTAAAATGGAAAGAGCATGTCAAGAAAAGAAGGCAAGAATTGGATATAAAGTTCAGAAAAATGTATTGGCTCATCGGAAGAAATAGTGAGCTTACCATTCACAATAAGCTGCTTTTATATAGGCAAATACTAAAGCCTGTGTGGACCTATGGCATCCAGCTCTGGGGATACACAAAGAAAACGAACGTTAAAATTATACAAACGTTCCAGAACAAAGTACTGCGATACATTGTCAATGCACTTTGGTATATTAGAAACGATAATCTACATAGGGATCTAAAGATGGAACCCGTCAACGAAGCAATCACAAAAAAATGCCAAAACATATACCCAGCGTTTACAACTCCATGAAAACACGGATATTCAACATATTGTCAACGACGTCGACAGCGCAGTGGCAAGACGGCTAAAGAGAACGAAGCCGTTTGATTTAGTTCCTCAGAACTGAAAGTTGCTGATTTAACGGGAAGATCTGGGCCCACTGGGAATAACTACTGTGTTATAGCCCAACTAACAGAGAATTAAAATAAGAAAGAAAAATTGCTAAATGAGTTGTAATAACTTAGTCGTAATAAATTTAAAAAAAAAAAAATTAAATAAACTTAATAAAGAGGAAACACAAACTGATTCAGTAGAGGTATTAAGGGAAAGGAACAGGAATTAAGGAAAACTCCATAGCTATTTAACGAAATTTCGTCGTTCCTTGTTACAGATAATTTGGGATGTGGCGTAAAGCATTTGTTTTTGGGAATTTGCAAATATGTACAACTTACGTAGTATCTTGAAATACTTTATTTATCAGATGAAATATTTATCGCTTGAAAATTTTAACTTTAAAAAACAAATATTTTACTAAGGCGAATTGAGATTGGTAACGTCAGTGAACCTATTCAAAAAAGCCACATAGAGAACGGACATTTTTTATTGACGGCTAGAGAAGGGAGGGCATTGTTCCGTGTTTTGCCATTGATTATTGGATGTGATATACCTTCAACGGATAATCTTTATAAATTTTTACGTATTTTTACCAAATTAATTGATATAATTTATAACATATTTATGCAATCAATTTTTCAAAATGAATTTGAATTAACTGATAAATTGTTTCGTTGTCAAAATAGTGACAATATAATTTTCCGTAGAGTAACATTTAAAATAGGGTATTTCTTCAGTAATTCGAACACAAAAATTATCTATGAAATAAGAGATACCAATTTATCAAAATAATTAATTTGCAGTTTGTAATTTATTTAGTCATCTTGTTTTTAACTCTCATTACCATTGTTACGAAATCCTATTGCCCAACTAATTCACATTATTTAAAATCGGGTTGCAAGGTTATCCGATTTAAAGAAAGTTCTGCACAAACTTAATGATGTATCCTTCTCTTTAAAATTTAAAAATTAAGGTTTTGGCACAGTTTTGTGATTTTTGGGGATGTTTTTGGATAAATGATTTTTGGGAAAACAATTTCTGGGCAAACGATATTTGACGAAATGATCTTTTTGAAATCATTATTTATGGAAATAAGTATTAGGGAAACGACTTTTGCGAAAACGTATACCCAACCCATTCAATCTTAAATCTCTTTATTTTTAATAACGGGAATGCTTCTACTTGTCTTCTGCCAAATAAATATGGCACTCTAGTACAAAAAATATAAATATCCCGCAAATTTAAATTTTAAAGTCAAATTATAATATCGTTTATAATAACGCAGTTTTAAGAATAAGGCGGATACATGGAACATTGATAACTAATAGATCAGCCGCATGTTTTGAGAATTGTTTGTCATTTGTGTTACTATTAAGCCGCGATACAAAAATCCATTTTCTAGGATCTCCAGCTTCAAGTAAATTATGGCCATTACTAGAACCAACACCAATAATTGGCTCATTTTGTTGTCGAGAGTGTTCCTCTGTTCCGGCATTTTGAGTAAAATTGTAATAATATTGGTTGCCACTAAATGTCATTGTTAGTTCTATAATGTATTTTAACCATGTATATCGAGTAGTTTTAGTCGTATGTCAAACAGCATCAGGGCAATAAGAATAAAATAAATTACGCATGAGATTAACTGTTAAATGAAAGTCTTTTAATTTATAATAATTGCCACAATTATTACAATAATTACTTATTTACCGCACAATTCCTGACAATTAATTAAGTAACTTAACATTATTTTCCAAAACTTGAGTTGACAAATCTACCGGTTTTTGAGTACTAAAAGCTACTATTATTATTGCTTGCTACTGAACATTTTTTCCTTGAGTGTGAGAAGGGTGAAATAAAGAAAGAAAGAAAGAAGTTGACTGCCTACTTTCGGGAACTTCGGCTCCAAACAGAATTATTAACTCATTTGCTGCTGTAACATTTACAATATAATTTCAATATAAATTGCATTGTCTAAGATTTACAGTACTCCTTTTCGGTTACCCTATTTGGATATTAAAATAATTTGCATGGAAGTAATTCTCATTTTGTTGTTTGGGCGGGGGGAGGGAGGGGGTGCAATAGCGAAAGCAATACTGGATTTTGGGAACTCAAAGCAGTGGATGTTTTTGAAATTGAAATGTGGGGTTATTGATTTCGTATGAGATATTAATCTTTACCTGTTTCAGACACTTAGAGTAGGGTGAGTTTAGAGAGCGGTTTATGAAGTAATCGAACAAAGACACAAGTCAACGTAATGGTGGTAATTGATAATTAATTAAAATTTATGGAAGTTTCCAGGAAACGGAGTCAAATGAAATTTAATAAGATCCAGATTCTACAGATCAAAGTGTACAGTAATTTTATTAAGCAGCACGGAAGAAGAAGTAATTATTTATGATTTGTTTTTAGAAATGCCTTCTGGAAATCATTCCTGAATATTTTATTGACTTTTAAGATTGAAAGGCAAAAGGCCGGATTGTTCAATCCTTACAAGTTGATGTAAAAAGAGGTGCATTGTGGGCCCAGTGTCAAAAATTCTTAGAATTACCGGGAGATCCTGTTTAATGCTTGGTCGTGTACTCAAAAACCATTAAGCATTTAAAATTATTATGTATCTTATAAAAATAATAAGCTATTATCAGGTAATGATATTTATATTTATCGTGTAAAGTTCACTTTACTCTTATTTAATAATTATGTAACAAAAGGACATCTTGTAGAGGTTTTTCTATGTTTGCTCTACGTGATACCCCGAACTGCAAACTGCGCAAAATAAATTATATAGGAGAAATAATTACTCTCAGAAATACTATAAGTCGCACTCGTAGCAGCACAGGGAAATTTTTTTTCAGCAAGTGGCAAATTTGTTTCAGTTAAATTTTGAACTGGAAGCAATTAAAAAAATATATGGTTATTTACAATTGTTTTAGCATAATGTAAAGAATACCACGTAATTGTAAATAACTGCACATATATTTGACATTTTCCACGTATCGCTTAAGATAATTATTTCTTTAAATTTAATTTGCTTACCAGTAACTTTAGAATTTATTCAAATATTGACCCGTACACATACCTGTAAATAAAAAAAAAAATGTTTTAGTAAAATAGCGCACTATTGTATTAACTTGACTCTGTTATTCACTAGAAGTTATTTATTAGGAGTAGGCATTAAGTTTAAGGAATTTTTCAGAGATGGCGTAACTAGCTCTACATCGCATCAGGTAATATCGTTGCTGACTTCATGTCAATGATCAAGACATGTGCTTAGTTTTCAGTATGTGTTATTTTGCCGAAGTGTCAGAGACTACACTTTTTCAGCGCTGCATATGTAGAATTTTGTGTCAAAATACCTGCTAAAAGTCAACGAATGCTGATGGAAGCTTATTTATTTATTTATTTAAAAATAACACCAACAAACAGATCTTAATGATCCAATTACATGTTGGACGTGTAGGTAGTACAATATCAAAAACAAAAGGTTAATAATAATTTGATATAAACCCATATAGGTAATAAAATACAATATACATGTAAACATAAAATGAACAAAAATTACTCTAATACATATCAAAAAATAATAATAATAATCAAAATAAAAATGAAGAATACAAATTAAACAGATAAGTGAATCAGGTTGTGTTCAATCGTTAATTTGAAATTCTTGAGGTTGCCGAACGAAAACATTCATCAAGTGAATTGAAATAATTGTTATGCTTGCTTTGTAGTCTGATTAATGGCGAGTTATTTCTCATATTAGTGCGGTAAGTGTTAATAGTGAATGTAGGAGGATTGCGAGTAGTGTAATGACTGTGACACCGAAAATTTACTTTATCATTAAGAACAGTATCAATCATTTTATGGACAATTTGAAATAGCACCATCTCATCAATAATAATTATTCTATTATGCAGCGAAGTAATGTTAAACTGAGACAAACGCAAATCATATCTTTCATAGAAAATATTTTTTTTGTGGTAAAGGAAACGAGTAAACTTCTTTTGTAGCCGTTCAATATTATGTGAATGTGTGCTGTAGTTAGGATTCCAAATGACGGTTAAGTATTCGAGGTTGTTCCGTACAAGCGCATTATAAATGCTTATGAAAGTGCCGGAAGATTTAAAATTTGAGCCAGTCCTCATCACGAAGCCAAGCATTTTATAAGCATTGCTGATTAATTGATATACTATATATGAACCTTAAACGAAAAACCCTCATCTATAAAGACCCCTAAATCTTTAACAAATGGACAAACCGATAGACAACTATTACCAATTTTGTAGGAAAATTCACTAAACAAATCTTTACATTTTATTCTGAGCACACAGCATTTATTAATGTTTAGTTCCATGCAATTTCTATTATACTATCGCACTAATTTATCATTATCTGATTGCAGAACAATGTAATCTTGTAAAGAACAAATTGTGCGAAATAATTTTAAATCATCCGCGAACAATAATACCTCACTATCAATACCAACAACTATATCGTTAATAAAATACAAGAACAATAGTGGGCCAAGGATTGAGCCTTGTGGAACTCCCGACGATGGAATGAAAACTTCAGATTTCGAATCTACTATTTGAACATAATGTGATCTATTGGTTAGATGGTGGTTTGGCGTCTATTGGAGGGGGGGGGACCAAAGTTGAGTAGAATAATCTACCAGCTCCGTAACCTTCCAGTAGGGTGCGCGTCACGTGAGCTGCTCTGGTCTTGTCATTAGACAGCTGCGTGATGGGTACAATTGTGTAAGGGGTAACCTGTTCACAATTCGCAAGTGTACGTACTGCCTCCTCGTGGCCACCACTGGTAACTAAGGCCACTTGGCAAATTTTTGGCCATTTGGAACAGGCTAAAGTACGGCGCTAAAGGAGAAAACCTTGACAAAAAACCCTAATCTAGGGTTTGTAGGTTAGATATGACTTTATCCATTGGATGGCTTTGTTATCGATTCCAAAGTTAGAAAGTTTCGATAAAAGAATTATGTGATTAATTTTATCAAAAGCTTTCGCAAAGTCAGTGTAAATTACATCAACGCTGTGCCCTGAGTTCATTGAATCATAAACAAATTCTGTAAAGTTCAATAAATTAGTCAAGGTAAACCTAGATTTGTAGAAACCATGCTGATGATTAGAAATTAAATGTCCCGTTTTTTTTTCTATTAATGCATTAAACACAAGTCGTTCAAATGTTTTTGCGATAGTACCTAGCAAGGCAATAGGTCTTTAGTTTGAAACAAGTGATTTATCACCAGATTTGAAAATAGGTACAATAATTGCCCTCTTCCAAACATCGGGAAATCCGCATTCATTTAGCGACTTATCGAACAATAAAGAGAGTGGGAAACTTAATGTTTCAGCTGTGTGATATAAGAAGTAAGGTGAAATGTCGTCAGGTCCACCACCCTTGCCTATATCTAAATGTCTCAACTGGGCAGTAACTATGGAAGGGGAAATAAATGAATTATCAAGTGTATCAATCAAAGACAAAGTGTTCTCCTCTATAAGTGAATTGGGATTCAAAGGGGTACGGTTATCAAATGTATAAACTGACTTAAAATAAGAGGCGAACATATTACCGATATCAGTATTGTTGTTCGCGATGCTAGTGTTGTCTCGGATGCTTTGGGGGAAAATACTTGTGTTTTTTTAACGATTTAGTATAAGACCAAAACCGTTTTGGATTAAATTGGATGTTCGATTCGATAGAAGAGAGGTATCTAGCGTAACACGATTTTATTTTCTTCCTCACTGTTGCACGTAAGGATTTGAATAATGCTTAATGCTTAAAGAAATGCATTAATGCTTAAAGAACCGAATAAATTTGACCAGTCAATCGAACTTATTATGGAATTTATGCGATCATAATTTCCCTTTTTCCATAGCCTAATTAATCGTGTTGAACCCTTCGATGTTTTAATATGTTTAATAATTACATTAATTTCTAACGGTGGATGATGGGAATCAATTTCAGACAAAACGTCTGAAGCCAATGACACATGAATATAATTCTGAATATTTGAAATAACTAAGTCTAACATTCTACCATTAACATTTTTTATATAATTATGCTGTTTAGTGCCCTTGAAATTTAGCATATTAATGAGAGACTCAGCAGCACCGGAAAGAAATACCGTGGTTGAATTATTTAGGTTACTCCAAGGAACCACACAGTTGAAAAAATATCGCTTATGTAATGCAAATTGCATTACATGTAGGTCCAGTGCAAGGCTGTATTACAAAATGATACAAAGCTTGCATTAAAAATTAGTTTGATACAATTTGCATTGATTTGTAATACAGCAATTAGATTAAATTTTAGTGCAACATTCCATTAGAATATAAAGCAAATTGTAGAAGAACCGTCAATAAACTGCATTAAAATTTATCAAAGACTGCATTAATAAAATATTTTGGAAGTATTAAATTTTAAAGCAAGTTGCATTAAACGCTCCGTAATTTTAGCGATTTTTTTTTCCGACGTTGTTCTTTGTTTTTGGTGCCTTGAGGGTGAGGATTGAAATCTCAGAGAGCAGTTTACTTAAAGAAACAAAAACAACTTTTATGTTCATCTCGTCTTTCAATGGGCGGGCTAGCCTAGTTTACTTTATGGTCGTCCAAGGTAATAACTTATAAATTAAGAACTGAAAAGTTTACGTTAAGACATAATAGATATTTTCTAATCCGGAAAACTAACAAACTGCTTATATGCCATGTCGTCGGTTTGATTTAGTGAATTTTATACCAGTAGTGCAAAACTCGTGCATTATTATTCATATATACATTTAAGTCCGCTTGTTTTAGCGAATTTTATGTTGGTATAATTTTTCAATTTGAGCAGGTTGCTTTAAAATGTTTAATAGTTGTATTAAAAATATTTTTTAATGCAAATACTGCTTTAGAGATCCACATAATTGCATTAAAATTCATTTTAACGCAATCATACTTTACAAATTAATGATAACTTTCATTACATAAGTCGTAATGCAAGGCTTGCATTAACAATTAAAGTTATTCTTTCAACTGTGCATAGGAAGGATAAAGTCACCAGCTATAATAAAGTCAGAGTTTGGATTTAAATTAATCATAGAAAAAATATTATCAAAATAACGATAATAGCCGCCAGTTTTGGCATTAGATATGTAGGGAACATTAATATAAATCAACTTCCCATTATCACTTCAAATGCCAACCCATACTTCCTCTTTAAACACTTCCCATTGAAAGTTTCTAAAAGAGTATTAAATTTTTTATGGATTGCAATAAGGCAACCACCATCATCTTTTTTATCTAGAAATAAATTTAAATCGCGATCTCTTCTGTATACAATAAAGTCACTTGAGAACAACTCACCATCAAAAATGTCATCATTCAGAAATGTCTCACTCAAACAGATAATATCGTGACTACACGCCAAAATATTTTTACGAAGAATATTAGTTTTTTTTCGGAGACCTCTTACATTTTGATAATATTCCGATAATTTCATTGTTGTGACCATACAAACTTATAGTTCCGGGTTGTTTTCAATTCTCTGGCTTTTTTCATGATTAGTTGATTAGCAGCAGAAAGATGATCAGTTGTCAATCCTTTAAATGCATCAACAATTGAAAGATGATCAGTTGTCAACCCTTTAAAATGCATCAACAATTTTTAATTTTCTCGAAACTGCAGCACATTCAACGATTAAAGGTGGTTTATTGGATTCAGAATTTTTTATTCGCATTCTCGAAATTCGTATAATTTGCTTTTCACATGATGGCACTTCCAAAAATGACAAAAATTGTTTCAATAAAGTTGGTCGATTTTCATCTTTACCGACTGGAATTCCAAGAAGCAGAAAATTCCTCAAGCGGTTTACATCGTCAGCAAAACCAAGTTGATCACGTATTAACTTCAATTCACTATTTAGTTTTGCATTAGAACTTTCTAAAATGTTGATAAGACTTTCATGATCAGACAGAATTGCAGACGACCTTAACAGTTCGTTAAAGTTTGAATTCGAAGAATTTAGTGATGCGGTGAGTTTTCAGATTAGCCAAATCAGGCGAAAACCTAGACAATGTGCGTTTAAAATTAGAAATCTCTGAGGTTTCGGAGTCACTTTGAATTTGACACATTTTCAGCAATATTCCGTACAATATGACGTCACTGAGGTAGCCGTATGTAGATATTATAAAGGTTTTAAATCAGTTTTGTTTCAATAGAAATAAAAACGGCATAATATATTAAATTAATATCAATAATCACTATTTAATCACAATTAGTATTATAATCTCGATCGATAATTAAACTAGCACAATCTTAAGGATGCGGCTTTCCACTTATCCAAGAATATTCAATATAAAACTTAATTATTATTTGCTTTTCTTTTTTTTTTTATTTTTTTTATTAGTATTTTAAAACTTGTTTTTAATATTTTATTATAATTTTTGGTTGCTTACTCTACAACGATTGAAACGAGAAAAAAATTATGGCGAGTATGCTCTATGAATTTCAACAGATGATTATTGGTGACTTTGATACGTATGATAAGGAACGTTCAGTCAAATGGAAGAAGAATTTGTAGAATCACTATGCACAAGCGAGGAAATTGGATACATTCGAGTGGAAGCCGAAAGACCCAAAATGACCTATGAATTGCTGCTTTAAACACACCAATCCAACACAACAAACCATCATTGCGGAACGCTACCATTAACAATTAATGCAATTAAGCCGAGCATTGAAATAAAGATGGCTAGGTTACATGAAAAGACATAACAAAGTGATTTTCCAGCAACACAACGTTCGGTCTCTTGTTGAGAAACCGGCCAGGGAAACTTTGAAAGCGCTCATGCTCCTTCCAATGACTAACTATTTCGGTCGATGACTTATTGCTTGTCTGATCAGTGCCTCTTAAGATACGGCGTTCTTACGACGTTGAATCAACCTATTACCAGAAGCAGGGGAAAAGCAGTGGCTAGTGATGGATAATATTTTGAATAATCAATAAGTAATCATTTTTTCACAATAAAGCCGCGTTTTTACCAAAAAAAAACCTTAAACTATGTACACACTACCAATACTTGAGCAAAAAAAAATCAATTTGGAAGTTTATTTAAGTTGTTATGTAAAAACGGCAAAATACATTCCCCCTTAACCTTTATAATCCAACTAATTTAGTCCTTTATTAAAATATCCTCAGCAGCTGGAAATCCTTGATCCTTTATTTAAAAATAAGGTATTTCCTTTCTAATTTATCTGTCAAGTAGATGATAATCATCAATTTTAGTTTACCATTTATTCATCGCAAGGAGCAAAACAAAATCAAAACTCCAAACGAAAGAGGAAAAATCGACATTTTTGTTTAAACCAAACCAAAATTAAATTCTCCAGAAATATCTTAAATTTGATAATAAATATCATTTTATTTTGTGTTTGTATTTCCTTCTACATGTATGAATTTTGTTGTAAATTGATAAGACACACACATACATACACACATAAGTACAAATATCGATTTAACTTTTATACTTATATCTTCCCAAGGGATTTTCAACCATGAAAATTTATTATAACTTTTTTTGTGCTTTACTTCCCGATTAAACTGTTTTCGTTTTTTTTTTTTTTTGTCAATTGAAAATGAAAATTGATAATGAAAATAAAATAAAGAAATGAAGAAAATAAATGAGAATGGAAAACTGTCGGCAACATGTTACTGTGTATATAGAGAATAGATTGTCATTTATTAGAAATTTTCTTATTTTCCTCTCCATAAGATGAAATAAATGAATTCTACAATTTTTTTTTTTTCTTGGTTAAAAGTTCGGAGTGAAACACAAAGATGTTGGGGGGTCAGTCTTACATTACAGAATATTTTTTTGGTATTTCTGTCGGTTGCTGTACAGTTGAGCGATAAAAATTGATTGCTTTTGTACCATATTAGAATATCATGTTGTCGAAACGAAAGATTCTAGTCCATCAAACTTTAATTGAATTTCAAATTTGGTTTTCATTCAGTATCATTAAGTATTAATAGATATTTTCATTTTCATTTTGTAGAGTCTAGAAAATTGAAAATCAAATGGGTAAATGATGTGCTGTTATCGACACACAAGATCAATAAACTAATAAATGTTAATCAATTTTACTTTATTAAAGATAACATAGTCCATTGACAATAGGAAAAACCGAATTATCCTCCGTGCAATGAAAAATTCACCTGAAATATGTGTAACATGCACGATATACATTTTTTGCAATTATCATAACTCACTTTAATTTATATACATACATATACCTGGCGACGATAGTAGCATGAGGGTTGTCCGTCTGTTGACCGACCGCCATTAACAATAATAAACAACACGTTCTTGTGGTAAAGATAGCGCGACAAATGAATTATTTATTCATTAAATTGAATAGTCATCAACTATATAGAACCGCGGAATTCCCCCCACTCTAAATTTACGCGTAGTGTTTCGATTTTATAAATTATTTTATGTCTACAACTTTTTTGTTTTAATTAGGGAGTGCCGACTCGTGTTGTGATAATTTATATGATGATGGCCATATACAAAAATTGGTGATTTATAGTTGTTGAAAAATAATAATAGTGGTCAGTTCACTCACACACATAGCCATAAGGCGAGCTTTATAAATGGATATTATAATGATGGATAATCAAATTAACCACGATCTAAACATAACAGACAACTATCCACAAGTATTACTAGTACAGCGCAGACTAAATTGCCTGATAACAAAAGGGAATTTGCAGGATGTGCGTTATACGAAGTATTCCTATATAATGATAATATTTTCAAATTAATTAAAGTTGTTTTGAAAAACTATACTTTTTCGAAATATTGTACATTCAAATATAATCGCTGGTCGTTAGTTAAATTTAATATTGAAGGCTACAAAGCACTAAGTGGATACACGAGATTTTATGATTGAAATCCGATAATGTGTTTTATGTTGGTAAATTGAATTGAAATTACAATATATTTCATTTTGATGGTGAATATCATCATTCTAGAAAGGGAAATTTGTCTGTTTTAATAAATACATTTCTACATGTCACTGTATTTTATTAGTATGTAAAATGACTTTGTATGAAACCGGCTAAATTTCACATGGAGGTTTTGGATTAGCACATTATCAGTCAGTTTATTTAAAGAATTCAACGCATAGTTTTGAAAGGTGGTTTGCAAAATTTTATTCGGGTGTTATATCATCAGATGTCAATGTTGAAATTTTATCTCCTCACAGTAAGATTAGAATAAATCGTACATTAACTGTAGCACATGGGTCCCTCAAACTTGTAATTCGTCAGAAAATTGCCTTAGATAACAATTAAATAAAAAGAAACAACAAAATCAATTTAAAGTGATTTTACCTAAAATAGGAATTTTTATGGCTTGTACTGTGGGGGTTTGCGTAATGCCCCACAATTAAATATACTTTAAATGAATAACGCTAAACTTATTTATTTTTTTAATTTTAATAAGTTTATTATATTATTTTATTTTTTAAAACACAAAGCTCGTTAATATTCACAATTCAGAATATTAACGCGTCTACGGTTTAGTTAATTTTCTTGTTAATAGATCGCAATGCACATTGTATAAAAGTGTCATGGATATTAGGTGCAAGCGACCATAAGCGATTCTTTTTATTTTTTATGAAAATTCTCATTTATACCCGCAATAATTGCTGCGTTCCATTTAATGCGGCAATGTACAGACAAGTACTTCTGACTGCATGCAGCTACTCTTGCTAAATTTTATGAGTAGTTTGCTTTTTCAATTAATGGCGACTTCGTTACCAGAATGTTTAGTAAAACTAATCGGTAAGAAATGGCTGATCAGTTTTCAAATTAATAATTAATTTTCTAGCTTTCCATGTTGCACGTAAATTTTTTTAAATTAAATTTTATTTTCGCAACTAAATTTCTGCGTTCCATTTACCATCTATTCCCAAGTACTTATTTGTACTTTGCCACGTCAAATGGAACGCAGTAATTGTTTCGCGCTGCTATCGCGACGAAATATGTATTTGCTAACTAAATTAACCAAACTACCAGTAATTGTTACTGATGTTGGTGTCGACAGCTAGATGGCACGCCGGTCGGGAAAAAAGACGAAAATAATAAATACGGGAGCTAAATGTTATGTCGTACTTCATTAATTAAAACTTCAACGATGTTTGACACATTTATTGCCTGTGGCAATGGCATGTTGACATTTGTTAAATTATTGAAATATGTTAATTAAAATATACACGTTACCTGATGAGTGGTACGCCACATCACCCCCTTACCAACGAATTACTGATGAGTGATATCACGTAACGTGCCGGCAATTTTGTAGTTCTTCCGGTTCTCGTTGTGACTGGTTTTGGGTTGATGCTGGTTGTCTCAGTGACTTTTAAACAGTGTTTATGACTGATCTGTGAACCCGCTAACTTACCCTTCGCTGTCGGTTGTGGTTGAAAATTGAAACGGACTTTTGAGATACGCGAATTTTCATGCGATTTCTCCGATGGTAATATAACATCGGATTTAAGTTTGATGACATCTTGTGTTTCGTCTACTGAAGTATCCTCCGTGAAATACGGGTTCAATCTGTCGTTTGAAATGTTGCTTACTTTGCCTTTAATGTTTAGTATAAATGCTTTCTCGTTCCTGTCAATGACTGGAAACGGCCCTTCATATGGTGTCTGCAGTGACTTTTTGCACAGGTCGGTTCGCACAAAAACGTGTGTACATTTGTTGAGTTCCTGTAAAACAAATACCTTTTTTACTACAGTCTCGTGAGGTCGGAGTTGAACGAATTTTGCTAAAATGATGCCTTAGTTCTTTGACGAATTGGCTAGGGATGCGCAGTTGTTTGCCAACAACCAATTCGACTGAGGTACTTTTTAAGTCCTCGCGGTATGTCGTGCGAAGTCCCAACAAAACAGTAGGTAAAACTTGTATCCAATCGTTTCTGCTGTGACACATAATGGCCGACTTCAACGTCCTATGCCATCGCTCCACGAATCCGTTACACTTTGGATTGTATGCTCTAGTTCGCCTGTGTTCGAAACCCAGCAATTTAGAGAACTCAGCGAATAGTTCTGATTCAAATTGGGATCCTTGGTCCGTTACAATCAACTGAGGTACTCCAAAGCGAGCAATCCAATTGTTGAAAACTGCTAGCGCCACGGTTTCGGCTCTGATGTCTACAATTTGAATTGCTTCGGTCCACCTAGTGAAACGGTCAATTAATGTTTCGCAGTACCGCTGCCCTTCTGATACAGGTAATGGACCAACGATGTCTAGATGTATTTCCGCAAATCGATTCCACACCGGTGTGTAATTTCCTAGGGGGCTCTTGGTGTGCTTTGCCACCTTAGAACGCTGGAATCTCGATCCAAACGAACTTATCCGTCATGGCTTTGACTGACGCTTATATTCCTGGATGCGATAAATTATGTGTAGCCTCAAACACTGTTTTCCGAAAATCTGCTGGAATATAAGGCCGTGGTTTGCCTGCGGAAACATCGCATAACAACATTTTCGTGGAATTGAATGCTACGAGTATTTCCCCCCAATTTAGCTCGCTTGGTGATTTTCGCAATTCCTTGAGTTCCTCATCCGCTTGCTGTGCGTCTGCGATTGCATCGTAATTGATCGATTCTGGTAATAGGATGCTGTCCAATCGTGACAAGGTACAGGCCACCATATTATCGCATCCCGAAATGTGCTGTATATTGGTTTAAATTGACCAATACAGTCTAGGTAGCGGAACTGCCGTGGTGACGCCTTTGCTGGATTCTGGCAAAACGCGTAAACCAATGGTTTGTGATCCGAGAATAACGTAAATGAACGTCCCTCAATCATAAGCCGGACTTTTTTGACCGCCGAGTACGCAGCTAACAGCTCTCGATCATAAGCGCTGTTCCTCTGCTGTGTGGAAGATAATTTTGTCGACCAAAATTGTAATGGTTGCCATACGCCGTTATCCTTTTCGCTCATCTGCTGAATCACCGCTCCAATTACCGTATCGGACACATCGACCATCAGGGCTAACCTGGCTAATGGTGATGGATGTACCAAGAGTGTGGCTTCGCTTAGCTATGGTTTTGATCGTTCGAACGCTTCTTCCGCCTCTTTGGACCACTCGATGACTCTGGAGTCGTTTTTTCTGCTGCCCTTTAGATAGTCATTGAGACTTGTCTGGTGTTTGCTCGCGTTCGGGATGAATGCTCTATAAAAATTCAAAACTCCCAAAAACCGCTTTAACTGATTAACCGTTTTCGGCTAGGTCATCTTTGTTATGACTTCGACACGTTCCGAAAGCGGCTTAATTCCTTCCGAGGTTACCTCCTGTCCCAGTAAATTGATCTTTTTTATGAATTGGCATTTTCCTGTGTTGATTATCAGACCCGCGTCGCATAATTTAGTGATGGTAATATCCAAGTGTTCTAGATGTTCGTCGATACTTTTCGATGCTACCAGAATGTCATCCAAATACACGAAACAGAAATTAACATTGTGCAGGACGGAATGTCATACGCGTAAATTCGTATAAACCAAATGGTGTAGAAATCGCAGTTTTGGCAATTTGTTTCCTCTATTGGTATCTGGTGATACGCTCTAACTAAATCAATGGTGGAAAATACTGTGGAACCTTCCAACTCATGCATAAAATCTTGTATGTACGGAATTGGGTACCGATCTGGCACTGTGACGTTATTCGGAGCTCGGTTATCCCCACAAGGTCGCCATTCACCATTCTTTTTCGGTACGAGATGAAGCAGGCTTGCCCATGGGCTATCAGACAGTCTACAGATTCCTTGTTCAATCATATAATCGTATTCTTTTTAGCTATTGCTAGTTTTTCTGTGCTTAGACGTCTAGGCTTGGCGAATACCGGAGGTCTACGAGTCACAATGTGATGCGTAATCTTATGCTTCACTGGTTTGAAAACCTGGTTCTCGTCGGTTATTTATTTGTATTTCTCTAAAATGGGAAGAATTCGATAATCGACTGTATTGGAGTTGATCACTCTGACTGAGGGTCCATTGTCATGTATGTCCCAATGATCGGCATTGTTACCTCAGCCACCGCGAATGTCCAAGTGAAGTGCCGCCTTAGCCCCAGGTACAAACGATCTCGATGAACAATCAGGACTATATGGAAAAACTAAAAATCATTAAACACATAGCAATAAAAAACGGTTATAACACGGACGTAATTGACAAAATGAACAATACGTACATTTGGAAGAAACAACAGAAAATGATGACCACGTTAAGCAAGCAAAATGAACAAACAGAGAAATGCATTACCATAGAGTACAATAATAACATCAACAAGAATATAAGGAAGGTTTTTAAAAAACAACCAATTAGGGAATCGACTCAAACAACGTAACATAAATACACCAATAGACACCGGAATCTATAAGAATACATGTAATGTTTGCCCCAAATTATACATCGGACAAACTGGTAGAAGTTTTCAAGTTAGGTTGGAAGAACATAAAAGAAATCGGAAAACCAAAAATCGACTCGAAATATGCACAACACTTGACTACAGAAAAACATAATTACACTGACATCAACACAAACTCACAGGTATTGCCGATGACATTCGGCAAAAATTTTCAAATTTGCCGGAAGGCTCACACCGCAAATCCATAATTAAATCGGATCCACTATATCTGTAACAACAATATTTAAATACAATTTCTAAATATAAATATATAATCGGAGGTTGAAATTTACCTTTCTCTACTTTTATTTATAGATACCATCCACCATCTCCGTTTTCGTAGTCTCCTTCGGCTATTTATTATAGATTTTGGGACAACCAAACATCATTTGTGTTGCGCATGCAACAATAACATCATCATCATCATCACCAGTCATTTATCTCAATATTTAATTTTAACTTTTAGTATTGTCACTTTCTATTTCTGGCGGCCATCTTATATTCAATTGTAAAGGGACAACTCGCGGCAAAATCATGAAGATAAACATTTTCAACACATGTATTCGCCAAATTTCGAAAAAATCTATTCACAATCGTTAGACAGCCAAATTCATATTTGTCTAATATCGCAAAAAGTCATATTCGTCTACTATTTGCAATCGTCTGGCCGCGGCTTTAGTCGTGGACAACAAACAATTTTCAAATCATTGAAGATTTCTTTGATTTACATAATGAGTTTATTGAATACTACAACTATTTTAGTGATCAAACCATGACGTCATTAATATTATAATAAATTTGGTTAATGAACAGCATTATTGGATTTTCTCATTTTCACATAAATAAAATTTGATAAATGGGGTTTAGTTATAAACAATGGATAGATCAATTGGAGCAATATTTTGTGATTGAAATAATTTTTTTAGTGTTTTTCAATAAGTTTTTTTCTGCAATAAGAATTATCTAAGCTCTTTATAAACATTTTCGCTCTTGCTCCCAATAAAATTTTTTTTCAGTTTCCTTTTACGCTCTTACCCTCTAATGATAAACAAAAAAAAAATATTTCGCTCTTTCAAAGTGATTTAAATTTTATTTTTAATTTTGCTCTTAAAACAGAGAGCGTAAAAGCTAAAAATATCACTCCCAACCCATTCTGCAGAGCCATTAAGAAAATACATTAGGGAGCAAAATTTTTTGTAACACACGAATTGCTCTTTGAATATCATTAAATAAAGAAACTTCGATAAACGATATTTGGATAAATTTCTGGAATATGGCCAACTAGGATGGAACCTGGCGGTTCCTTAACCGATTTTAGAGAAATTCAATATGCGCGATAGAAGTGGGATTTTAAATTGATTTTTAGATGAAGTTATGGAATATAACCAACTAGGATGGAACTTCGCTATTCCTTAACCGATTTTAGTGAAATTTAACATTTGCGTTGAAAATGGGATTCTAAAATGATAATTTTGGATAAAGTTCTGGAACATGGCCAATTGTAATGGAATTTGGCTCTTCCTTAACAGGTTTCAGTGAAATTTGACATGCGTGATGAAAACGGGATTCCACAATGATTTTTAGATGATGTTCTGTAATATGGCCTATATGGCCAATTAGGATGGATTTTCCTAATTCCGGGATCATAAACTAATATTAGCGTGCTGTCACCCATTTTTCTTATTTTCCTTTGATTGTGACCAAATTTCCCGGCAGATGTATAATAAATACATATATCAATTTGAGTAATATAAACAGGTTACGGCAGATGTATAATAATGATTATTATTTTAGGTTACTCATATTGATATATTTAAATATATCAATATGAGTAACCTAAAAAGCTATTGTCTTTGGCAGTTTCCGTAATCCATGCAGCTGTCAAGGTTTATCTGCTGTTGGCCATATTCCTTAACTTTATCTAAAACATATTTTAGAATCCCACTTCCAACGCATATATTGAATTGCATCACAATCGGTTTAGAACAGCTAAGTTCCATCTAAATTTTTCATATTTCAGAAACCCATCTAAAAATCATTTTAGAATCCCATTTTGATCGCACATGTAAAATTTCACTAAAATCGGTTAAGGAATAGCCAAGTTCCATCCTAGTTGGCCTTATTTAAGAACTTCATCTAGAAATAACTTTAGAATCCCATTTCGCACATGTCACATTGTATCACAATCGGTTAAGGAATAGCCAAGTTCCATCCTAGTTGGCCATATTCCAGAACTTCTCTAAAATCCAGAACTTCTCAGAACTTAGTTGGCCATATTCATCTAAAAATCATTGTAGAATCAAATTTCCATCGCGCGTGTCAAATTTCACTAAAATCTGTTAAGAAATAGCCAAATTCCATCCTAATTGGCCATTTTCCAGAACTTGATCTAAAAATCATTTTAGAATCCCATTTCCAACGCACATGCCAAATTTCACTACAATCGGTTAAAGAAAAGTCAAGTTCCATCCTAGTTGGCCATATTTCAGAACTTCATCCATAAATCATTTTAGAATCCCATTTCAACGAACATGTAAAATTTCACTCAAATCGGTTCAGAAATAGCCAAGTTCCACCATAATTGGCGATATTCCAGAACTTCACGTGCCAAATTTCAATAAAATCAGTTAAGGAATAGCCAAGTTCCATTCAAATTGGCTATATTCCAGAACTTCATCTAAAAATCATTCTAGAATCCCATTTCCAACGCACATGTCGCATTACATCACAATCGGTTAAGAAATAGCCAAGTTCCATCCTAATTGGCCATATCCCAGAACTTCACCTAAAAATCAATTTAGAATTCCATTTACATCGCGCGTGTCAAATTTCACTCAAATCAGTTAAGGAATAGCCAAGTTCCATCCTAGTTGGCCATATTCCAGAACTTTGCCCAAAAATCATTTTAGAATCCCATTTCCAATGCCCGTGCATCTGTTCGTTAATAAAATAATCTGGTTTTCTAAAGAAATTTAGAAGGGTTTGAATGTAACCGTTTGCCGTAATAACAAGAGTAAGAGCAATATAATAATGACGTTTTTATTCATCATAGCAGAGCATATTTATTTTCTCAATATAGCGCAATAACAAAGAGCGAAAATATAATAACACAAACGAAATATTGGAAGAGGAAGGACCTTATAATAAAAGTAATGCTCCAGTTCATCAGAGCGATATTTTTTGTTTACAATATCGCTCTTTGTAAAGAGCTTTTTAATAGTTTTTATTATCGCTCTTGAACAAAATTGAAGAACGAAGAGCAAAATGAAATCCCATTTTTAACTCTGCTAAACTTAGTTAGAATGGAAGCCTTACATTCAAAGAAACAAACAGACTTAAAAAAATGTTTTTTAATAATTCTTTGGGCTTAGGTTTAGGGAATTTCATTGAATTAAAGCTCAATGTACACTACAGACTAAAAAGTCAATGATTTTAGGAAGCTGGTAAATATTAATCGACAAATCATTTGCCGTATTTCAAAAATGTTGCTGTTAATTGTCCATTATATATTTTGCTTGCTTTGTCTTTAGCGAATACTACCGCCAGCCGGATATTAATGCTGTGTAGTCTTAGAAAAAGCCTTAAAAAAAAAATTGTATATGAATGATAACTTTCCTTAAGATTTTATGGAAAATCTTTAAATCCTTTTCCCGATCTTATTCAAAATATAATCAAAACAATTTGCAAAGTCTACAGATTATATAGCCTATACGTAGAAGGACTGTTGCAAAAGGATATCTCGTATCCTAAATAAACTTTAGACCAAAACCAAAGAAAACAATATTAAATCCTTTCACAATATAGTACTCGTAAAGAAACGGTACAATAATATTTTAATCATATCAAAACAAATAAATTAACATAATTTAATCAAAAATGATTTTGTGTTTTTATCAATTTTATTCAAATTTTTCATTCAATCTCAATTCCGTACCAAGAAAAGAAAAAATTAAACTGTCAAATCAGATGCATACATCTAAATAGTATTTGGTATTATTACTCTACTATACACAGATCTACATAATACGACTTTTATGATTTTAATTTGCATTTCTGCTTAAGGAACAAGACCGTGATTAGGGGGAGAAAAATGTTTTTTTTTTTGTGTCATAGCTTGAAGATTTTTTTTTTGTGTTTGTTTGTCTGTCTGTCTCTGCAAATCTATTATTATTATTTTTATTGGATTGCTCTCAGGATAAAAGGGTGTTTTTTTTTATAAACAAACTCATATATTTTCAATCTCATGTGTTACGCCAATATACATGGATTTGAAGTATACAACAAAGAATAACAAAATAAATCCTTCTATAAATTCAAAGTATCCCAAAGGTGTTTTACTTGTATATTTGATCAAAAAATTTGAATTTTTATTTTCCGATGAAATCAACTCAAAGGAATGAAATATTTGTTTAGTACAACATTTTTGCATGTTATGTGTACATAAATGATTAGAAATTTGGAAATAGTTATGTATTTTTAAAACGGTATATCATTTTGTAGAGTGGTAAACCCAACATACCGATTTCAATTTAAAAGCAATTAAAACTAATATCTATTAAACAAATATATACATAACATAACTACATAATTAATAGGTTTTTAAAGTTAGGCACTATGTTGAAATGTTTTACATAAATCTAAATAATGTTTATCTTTCTATGTATCCTTTTCGATGTTATAGTATAGCTAGATAAGACATACCCACACATATGTACGTATGTGTACAATTAGTTAAGGGATAACAAGCTTTGGGGCTTTTACGCCCAAATTACAATAAATATTTTTATGTTTAATGGTTTTACGATATAATTTTAATGTTATTTTATCATATCAAACATAAATGGAACATTGGAATGTATTCGGGTAAGTTGACTTGAAATAATTTTAGGATTCCTTCTTGGATTCCTTGAAAATGGGGAAGAGTTTTTAAAATATTAACATTTCTTGATAACTGCAAAACATCTAGGACTTCACTAGGCTCAAGGTATTCCTAACCTTCTCGCCATTTGCTTTTAACGTCCTACACTCATTAGGTACTAGCCCAATAGAGGACATCGCGATAAACCCGCTTCCCTTAGATAACCTGCACAATGTATAGCTCCATGTCAGCCTTTATTATATTGACTTAAAAAGTGGGTCGGGTCATGAATTCGGCACTTGAAGGTGTAAACATCTACATACCATTTATCACAATTCTCGGTCAAATCAAAGAGAGAGTCACGAGCAGAATGCGAATGACTCATGATCTTTACAATAGAAGTTTATTAGAATTATGAGCTTTTGTTTTGTTTTTATACGACAATTTTCATAAAACATGTAATTTTATTTGCTTGAAAAATCGAGTTATGAAAATGTTTATTTCTTAGTGAAAATCGTCTTCAAAAATAAGATATTTTTGAAACTCGAAATTTATAAATAATACAATAATCATCTCTTTCATTGCCTCCATTCAAATTTGAATTCGAATATCTTTCTGTTGTTATTTTGAATTTGCAAAGCATACTAGATTGTTTTCTTCATGCTCATTGTATTGATTTAATTTTTTCTGTTTTCCTCTCTTTGATTTATTTTAATTTCGATTGTTGAGCGGAGACGTGTTGTCTTTTTTCTTACCATTGGTTTTAGATGTGGACAAATCATGACGTCATTAAATTGAATTTTATCTTTTTAATACATATTGTTATTGTTGTAGAATGTTTTTTAATTTAATTTCTCTTTGATTATTACTGTAAAATAGGGAAATTTTAGAATCTGTGTATTGATTGAGTTAGACATTGAGTGGTTTTTTAGAGGTTTTAAAAAAATTATGTAACTGGGTTTAACCGCGTTTTTCCATACAAACCCTATTGATTGATTGATTGATTGCGATGTACGATCAAGCATAAGGGCAAGTCTCCCGTATTATAAATGCGAATACCACACCACTATCTATACCCATGTTACACAACACGACAACCCATTCTTCATGAAGCCAGCCAAACCCCGTAAAGAAAGAGGCGACACATCGATAATCACATAAGTCTAATTAATAGTTGTGACTTTTTACATATAACAAGATCGGGGGATGGGAAAGGAATGTTAGCAACAAAGACTCAACCCGATTCCAGACACCTAAGTAGTTGATAGTTAGTAAATTTGTTAGTAATATATTTTTTAGTAATTTATTTAGCACAAGACAATACAATTTTTAAAGTTCATCTACTGCTCCAACCTGTAAGAAGGACACAATGACAACACAAACATTTCCTGGTGCCGCAAACTCTTTTTTCTGAAAACAAACATTTCCTGGTGCCGCAAACTCTTTTTTCTGAAAAGCTGTAAACAACTATTACTATTCCCTCCACCATTTTTTTCCATCGGCGGTTGTGAGGCGAGGCGAGATTTCGTTCCATCATCATGTTCCCATGCGGTCACCCAAATTTGTACTAACTGTAGGTAGTGGTGCTTGACGTTGTTGTTGAAATCGTTGCGTCTCTGCTGTGCCTGCTACTCGCCCCCTGCGTTTTTTCATACACACCCTATGACCATAAATTATTTTTAAGTGTTTCTTTGTTCTTGTCGGCTCTATTTCCATCAAGATGGCTCTGACTATACAAAGCCTAAAAAACGAAGCTTTTACAAAGGAATTAGAAACGAGGAAAAAATCAATCTTTTCATATAGAACATATGCGACATCACATATTTTTATAAGATTAATTTTTAAATGAAAACGTTACAAATTCGTAGTTATGTTCTCTGAGATATTTTATAATATTTTTTGACACAAACAAAATCTCAAAAAAAAGTTTTGAGGCAAACTACACAAACGATTAAAAAATATTAAATCATGTAAGTATTCGTTTTAATTATAGACATTATATTATTTATAGGAAATCTATTTACAGTTGAACCATTGAGGAAGTAGTTATAAATATTCATGTAAGAACACGTAATTTCGTTTAATTTATTTATTTATTTATTTATTTACATTAATTTGAAAATTCTATTTTGAGCTACAGCTCATTCTCAATAGAATTTTTAAAAAGTGGCCAAAGTATAATAATAATACAAAATTGTTGATTTAAGAAATAATTACAGTACACCCAATAGACTTCTTCCGGCAATTCTGTATCTGAAGTTTCACACCATGGCTTGAAACTTTCCATCTTCAAAAGGTATACAAGAGGGTTCCATGCATTATTCACCTGATACACCTTAGAGTCTCAGAAATCTCGTCTCGTTAAGATGACATCACGGCTTGGGTTGGGGTTTTTGCACACAAATTATTTTAATTAAAATATTTATATTTAAAAAAACTAAAAATAAATTTGAACTGACTCGAAAGTCTAAGCCTACTTGGATCAACATATGATTAGTACAAAAGATTAGGTCTGCTACTTAAACCAAAAGTTTAGTGTATTGTTACTGTATGCCCGAATAATATGTTTGTAAACCGATAAGACTGTAATATCCTAGACAGACTGTGGTTTAATAAATCCGATTTATTAAACTAGTTTAAGTATTCTAAGCAAAAACAAAGGGATTAGCTAAAATCGAGGTGGACATACCACGACTAATCTCGAAAAATTCACTAAATCGGTTTTATTAAATCGCAGTGTGTCTAGGGTATAACGGTATTTTATAGAAACAGAAAAAATGTAATTAATAAAATTTAGAGTAATTTAGTTAAACATTCGTACAAGAACAGCATACAGAAACGTGTTTTTATTATTTTTATTTTTGGGGTTTTTTTTTGCTTTGATCTTATCCTGAAATCCTGTTCCTGAATGATGAAAAAAAATCTTCACCAGAATTTTTAAAGACTTACTAATCGCCAAATTACTGATCGATCAGCAACTGTGGTCCACAACTATCTGAAAAAGGTCAAAGTTATAGCCTGAAAAAAATGAAGGAAATAGTAAGCTATCTAACTCTTAAATAGAGAAAATAAGAAAGAAAGTGACACGTAACAAGTTAACCGCAAACCAAACCAAAGAAAAGTTGGGGTTATCTGTTACAAAACAACCTATTGCTCGAGTATTAAGAACGGCAAAAAATATTAAATGGTTGAAATGGCAAAGTAATCCTAATTTAACCCATAACCATATCAAAAATCGGCTACTGTTCGCCGAGCAATACATGCACTGGTAGGTTGAATGACAAAAAGTGATTTTCTCAGATGAAAAATTAACATTTTGCCATTCATCCTTCCAGTGCATGCGTCGCTCGGTGGACAGTAGCCAATTTTTGATATAGTTTTGGGTTAAATTAGGCTTACTTTGCAATTTCGACCATTTAACATTTTTTGTCATTCTTAATACTCGAGCAATAGGTTGTTTTGTAACAGATAACCCCAACTTTTGTGTGATTTGATCTGGTTAACTTCTTACTTGTCGCTTCCTTCCTGATTTTGTCTATTTGAGAGATGGATAGCTTACCATTTCATTTGTTTTTTTTTTAACCACAGTTGATGATCGATCAATTATAAAAGCAATTTGGCGAACAGTAAGTCCTTGTTCTTTATAAATTATGATGGAGATTTTTTGTTTATCATTTAGGAACTTTCCCTTCGGCATCGCTATAATAAATAAAAATTATAATCCAAGCCATTTTCTAAGCTTCGTAAAATATTTACTGGATAAGATCGAATCAAAAAAATTAAAAAAAAAATCGCGAATAAAAATAATAAAAACACGTTTCTGTCTGCTGTTCTTATACGAATGTTTAACCAAATTACTTTAAATTTTATTTATTCCGGGTTTCCATACTATAACGATGGTAGATAGTATTATACTATTTTACTATGATGATCGAAACTCGAAGTTATAGTATAATAGTTCATTATAATATTTCATTATACTAGCTATCAAAAATATAATAGGTAGCAAATTGTAATTTTAGCAGTGCGAACATGGCAGTTTATAGGTTTGTTTGAATTCCTTTTCAAATTAAATTTTTTTAGGCCGCGATCGTGGTGTGTTTTTTACATTTTTTCTATTACTTTATGGAAAATTCATCTAGTAATTATAAATATGCATGAAATATGTGCTTCAATAATTTTTCGCTACCTCGCTATCGCTTAACTTCACGCCAAATGGCGGAAACACGATAGGGAGAAATAGTATAATAGTTTTATATTATTTTGCTATTATACTATTTACGACGGAAACGTGATATTAATACATATTTTCTGCTTCTATAAAGTACCGTTAGGGTCTTATCGGTTTACAAACATATTATTCGGGCATACAGTAACAGTACAGTAAACTTTTAGTTTTAGTATCAGACCTAATTGTTTATACTGTTTTTAGTGAAATTAGTGTTCTTATGTGAATGTTTGTCACTGTCTAAAGCAAAGACTAAAGAATGAACAAAATTCAAAAACGCATAAATACCTTTTCGTTTGTCTACTTCGTTTATTTGACCTAAACACTTTAACATACGAGAAAAGGATGGATTAGAGAACAAACTTGTTTATCGCAACACTCGATAATTGCAACTATACTCTATAGTTTCATCATAAGAAGTTTAACTGTCGATTCGATTTCCCTTTAAAATTATTTCCGTTAAAATAATAATAAAAGTAAATGTACACATTGGATGCATCCATTGCAAAAACATCTATAATTCCAAGACAAACTATTACTTGTGATTGTCTGGTAATTGCTACTGAAGGTAGTATTGGTGACTAAATGATGACGGCAACGTCGTATATTACTTTACATTTATTTTCATACAAACACATATTTACTTTTTATTTGTACACTCTTGACAAAAATATTGTACCTTTTTGAATTCATTTTTGAATTTAATAAAAAAATTATTAAGATAATTTAAATTTAAAAGGTGTCTTAATATTAAAAATCGAATTGTGTCTTAATATTTTAATATTTAACATGTAGTAAAGCATTAAAATATGTACACTTATTCGTATTTTTTAACACAATGAAATGTGCCATTTTTTGGTCTAGAGTGTAATAAAAATAGGTTAGGTTAGGTTATAGATCTTTTTCCTTTTGTCAAAATATATGTACGACAAACATATGACATCTTGTTTTTGTGGCCCTTGTTATATAAAAATATATTTTAACAGAGCGCTCAAGATTAAAGACGTAAGTAATTTGTTTATAATCTCAATATTTCACGTCTAATAACCATTTTATTGCAGTCGGAGCTCGATAATTTAACGTGTCATGAGTACAAAAACGAATCGGGGAAGTACAATCTGAACAGCAAACGTGTATACATAAGAAGCTACTGACCGAGCTCGATATTTATGATCGTATTGTGCGGTTCAAAAATTATATTGTAGCTATCATGAATAAGGATTTAGTTCCGGCCAAAGTTATGGTCCCGTTTTTGGGCGTACGTACAACAAATCTAATCGACGAACAAAATTGTCACAAAGTTATCACGACAATAATGTGTTTTGTTGTAGAAGATTTAATACTCTGTCTGTTAATAGTTTTGTGGCAGTTGATGTATTTTTTTTAATTATGGTGAGTTGATTAAACGAGAACCTGGAACTTGAATGAAATGCTGATCACGATATGGCCGACTATATCTACGACATTTAACGAGTGAATTAGTTTTTATTGTGGTATTTTAAGCGTTTTTGACATATTAACCGTTTATGATGAGGATGTTGTCCAGGTCGAAAATGTCCTCACTAAAATGACACTATTAACTGCGGTTGTTGTTATATCTCAAAACTTTATTCCTGATGAGAATTTAATTTGGTGTCCTGAACAATTGATGACAGCCATTCGGCGCATGAGTTCATTATCTGCCTGTATCGTATCGTCATTTATCACAAATATGTACATCAAGAGTAACTGATCAATTTGGACAATTGTTGCAACTGAAAGTGGTAACTACTAGTATTTTTGAGTTACATTAATTTTGTATTAAATTCATGTTATTCCAGATTCATCTTGTTAACGAATTATAGTCCGATAGTTACGCCATTTGTCATGTACTTCTCTTTCCGGTCACGGGCTTTGGAGATTGTTGATTTTTTTCGTTTGATTGCGAAATGGATGTGCGAAAACATGGGAATCCAGATTGGCAGCTCACTAACAGTAATGAGGAGGAACAAATCACATCCCAACCAGTTTGCCAAACGAATCAATATACGCAGGTTGAAAATGGTAAGACTGAATTATCACTGGTTCATTTCACCATGAAAAATCTGCAATAGAAAATGCCAAGTGGGGCCGCCATTTTGTGCAAGGGTTACGAAAACATGCTCTACAAGACTTGAATATAACGCGCGGTGGTGGAAGTTTCAATACTAATAATAATACGGCGACGGCCCAAAGCAAACAAATTGGTGGTGAACAACGTTGGATCAACAATGTATCTATCCACATTCAGTCCACCTGGATATTTACCATCAAGTATGGTGCACACTCCGCTGAGCAATATTCACCAACAGAGTCTGATACATTCGCGGCATTCGGATGACTTCGATCGTGTGAAATTATGTTAAATTTGAATAATGCCAGCACGAATACACTACGAAGTACACTGCATAAGATTGCAAAGCACCAAAAAAATTCATAGCTCTTGGCGTATATGTAGACCCATTTAATAAATTTCGTGTAGGTAAATAAAATAAACAACAAGGTATAATTTTTTTAAATATATTAAAGAAGTAAAAGCCGTATGGAAGTACATTTCTTAGTAAACTATTCAGTTAGTGCTTCCATTAGGCATAAAACCTTTCCCAATGAACATGTAATTAATAAAATAAATAATTCAATAATTAATAAATACAAATAAAATAAATAATGAATTTCATTTAAACAAAAAGGTCAGTCTTCGTTTAGTCAATTATCTCGAATATGACGAATGACAGAACCATTGTTGTTATTGTAATTGGTTTTATTTTCCAACACAAAACCTACACATAAATACAAGCATAAATAGCTTTCGTTTGATTTGATATTATTATACGGCGTTGCCGTGATGTAAATTGTTGTTGTTTCCTATGTATTTTTTGTGTTTTTTTTTTTTTTCATATTTCATAGCACAAAACCAAAACAAATTAGATTAGTGTTGGTTAGTTTTTTTTGAAGGCTTATATGTACACAACTAACACTATGGGCAGTCGTCACTTTGTACCTTTAAATTTCGTATAGTTAGTCTTGGAATTATAGATGTTTTTGATTCATTGCATTAAGATTTCACAAAAATGATTTTGTTGGTTTTAGTTGATAGCTAACTTACACACATTTAATAATATATACTGAAGGGTGTATTGGTCGCTTCAAAAAACCATATAAAAAAAATTCAAATTTTTTTGTTTCTTACCACTACTAATTCCAGTTGATATCACACACTACTTAATATCAACTAACAATTGAGCATTTTACTCTCTGTTTTTTGCTCTTCTTCTACAACAAAACTCAATTTTACGAAATGTCAAAATCAAAACCATAACCTGCTAAAATTCAGGAGGTTATGATCAAAACTCAAAAATCGTGAAGTTGAAACACAATTAATTAATTAATTACAAGAAATTAAGGTAATTTTAAATGATTTTTAAAGTAATTTATATTAGTTTACGTGATTTAAAATTTTATATGTGCTGTTATAATTTCTTTTTTTAATTTTTAGGTATCAACACAACTTGTAAATAGTAATCTGTGTAACTACATATTTCGGATTAATTCACAGTTTAAAAACAGCGAAACATATTAATATCTTATGTTTTTCTTTCGATCAATTAGAAAAAGAAATTACTGTTAAGTTAAAACGAAAGTACGAATCAAAACGTTACAAATCGGAAAATCGTTTTTCACCAAAAAAAACTAAAAATGGAGCAACAATATGTAGAAGCTCAACAATCAAATATGAGTATGTGCAGGACATAAAACTTCTAACTTCGGACGATAATGATGCGGAGAATGATAGTGCGGCTGAATCCCAAAACGACCATGCAATTTAACTTACGTTTTACATTGTTTGTTTTAGTTCCATGGCGGAGATTCGCGGGAGGATGTTAAAAAGGAAACGACTGATGGTGAATTGGCCGGTGGTGGTGGTCATTATTGCAATGTGTGTGGTGAATCATTTGCCGAAGCTTTAGATTTGTTAGCCCATGCCGAAGTGCATGCACGATGACAACCATTGAAATGGATGTTATGCGGTGAGTCATTTCTAGAGGAATCAATTATTAAATCTCATATACGTATCGTGCACGCAAACTTCGTGCCACCTTTATGGTAAATTGTGTCGCGATAGTCGAACCCTATCGAAACATTTATGGGAACATTTCAGCGAAAAAAATCATTCCTGTTCGGCATATGGTTTCGCATCGAAATAAAACTGTTACGTGTGATATGTGCGGAGAAGAATTTCCCGATGGACGCTCCCTCATGAATCATCGTCATTCGCATACGAATGTTACAGGGCAACAATTCCCTTGTCGCGAGAGTGGCAAAATATTTGGTTCGCGTAGTTCACAACAAATTCATATACGTGTTCATACGGGTGAGAAACCTTACTGGTGCCGTTATTGTTGGAAAGCTTTTGCTGATTGTGGGACATTACGAAAATATGAAAGGATTCATACACGTGAAAAACCTTACGTTTGTTCAGAACATTACGATCACATCATTCGAGCCCTGACACCAAAAGGGGAAATTCCAATACACCTTATTACTGCCAAGTTTGTCACGAGTTATTTGTAATGTCACTAGATTTAATTCAACATTTAATTCAACACAGTGACATGAATACGGCCGTGAAGAGACAATCTTGCAATCGATGACGAATGTAGAACGGTGGAGAATTAATTATAATATTTGTCATATCAATGTGTATTCTATTTTATATTTATAGACGGAGCCACGAAAATATAAACGGAGAAGGAAATTAAAACCGCACGAGTTGGAAAAATTTCGTGCCGAAAAAATGGCAAATTATTTTCGGTTTTTATTTTGAGCATAATTTGCATTTTGATTTATATACCAATTAATATTCCAGTTACCAAAGTAAGACGGCAATAAAATAATATGAGAATGATACAAAAAAATTAAAAAGAAAAAATCTTTCTGTATACATTGTTTATTAGTTTAAAAATTAAATAATTATGTCAAAAATAGTTTCTAAGATTTTTTAATTACAAAAATAGTTTTTTAATGCCTCAGAAGTTGACCAATAAGACGAAATATAAGGTTAAAAACTGTTAAGTCAAGCCTGATTGTTACCAATATTAGAAATTTATTTTGCGCTTATACATGAAAGTATAGGTGATCGACAGATTATATAAATGAGTGAGAAAAACATACAAATTGTAGATAAAACAAAACAAACGAATTGTGGAGGGAGAATTGGGTATGTTAATAATGAAAAAAATTAATTGGGATTGGTTAGATGAGAGTATTTTTATTCTATTTTCGCACTAACACTTTCAACTATAAGGTATTAAATGTAAGAGGGTATCTGCGTGCTTCATCACTGAATCAGGCTTGTAGTATTACATTAGTGTTGGTTTTCTACACTGTATTCACAACCATATATATATACGCTGTCATTTCACAAATATATTCATCAGTATAGATACTTCTACAGCATTAGTATACATTTGATTGGGCTTTCTAAAGAGAGAATTTTAGCAGGTTATGGTTTTGATTACACCAAACGAAAACAAATGATTGGTACACGTAAAAATTATTCATAAATTTTCCCCTTATACCATGTACAATACTATGAAGAGTAAAGAAAACACCCAATCATTATTTTCGTAGGGGAATAAAATTATAAACCAAACAAACACAGTATATGAAAGCAATTAATCTTTGATAATTAACATTAAGGGGTCAATAAATTCGAACAATGAACCGAGCTGGGCAAACCTAGACGGACGCGCCAGACTGAAGCATGAATGGCTAATAAGTTAGGCTCATAGTATTAGCCGTAACAAGCACTATTCTAGTTTTTCCAGCGAATTGAGAATTGGGAATTGATTTATTGTGATTTTTTAGTGTACATATTTTGATATTATTTTTTCCAATGTTTACTAAATTTTGGGGGAAAGTAGTCCCATTTCTTAGCAATTTTGATGGTTTTCCCCCTAAAAATTTGGTTGGGAATTATTTTTTCCCAAAACATGAATAAAATACCAATCGCTCAGTATGCTTTAGAAAAAATAAAACCAACCCTATACGCAAAATTTCGTATCTGATTAGAGAATCAAAATTGACACCACAAGTTTTATATGAAAATAATACATTCTCATATACATACATGCATACATACTTTTATATTCTCATGCGTGAACCGAAATATTTTCTTGAATATTCATGATCACTTGTGCGCAATTGTATTGTTTGTCATTTCATTTCATTGTGTTGCCCATTCCAAAGCAAAAATATGCTGCGCAGATTTTCACTTTGTAGTAAGCCGTTTAGCTAGCGAAAATTTATTTTTCATATTAGAACATACATGCCTCTGTTTTATCTCTAGACATTTTTCACTGCATTTTTTGTATCTTCATGTATGATAAATGTGAAGCTAAATCTTGAAAGTTTACTATTTCAGCTTCTTGTTCGTTTGTCGCAATAGGCAGGCAATTTAACTACTGCATAAGAAATTTGCAAATTCAAGTTATCTGATCTGAAATTTTACGAAATTCGACAAACCATTTTTTTTACGTCCGATATGTCTTTTGTTTTTAGAATTTAATTTCGCGTCAGGTGCATACTAGGCTTAAGGATATTAATACGTAAAAATCTAAATTTTTTGATATAATCAAAACATGCGAAATTACCGAGTCTCTACTACTTGCAGCCAAAATCCCGAGTTATGGAAATAACGATCCAAAATTCGAAAAGTCGTAGTAATATTTTTTACTTTAAATCTGGCACACTATTAACTCCTTTAATATGTCAGTGTCGAACATCTTTCATTGTAGCTTTTTCCTACAACTTTTTTATCACGAGCTTAAAAAACAGAAACTTCAAAAATTTAGGCGTAAAAAAACAAAAATAAAATACCAAAATATTAAAAATTTCTACTTAAAGGCCCTTCTGATTTCTATTTTGGATTTTGAGTTATACATATTATAAATAACATTTGTGGCCACCTTTAGACCCACACAATTCTGGTTCAAGCTTTAAGAACATGTGTGCGAAGTATTAGAACTACACCATTTCGTCTTTTTTAGGTTTTTTTTTTTGCTGGAATATTTAGAAAACCTTTAGAAGAGAACCTTTTGAGAAATGACATCATATACTGTGTTTCATTTATTTCGTTTGTTAACTGCAAATCTAATCTATGATTTCGGACCTTCGTGCTTCATGTTATCGATTCTGGCTTTACGGATAATTTCGAAACTTCAAATATGAGCATAATATTTTCCCATAAGCTAGAAACTCTATGCAACGACAAAAATAAAATTTCATTTGTGTACGAATTGTCTGCGAATTTTCTAAATTGTCTACGTATTGTCTACACTGCCTACGTCGAAAACTAACTAACTAAAGTCGAATGCTAATGTCTACGCTATTGTCGACATTTACGTGTATACAATTTTCAAATAGGTCTAGACACACAGACCTCAATCCGTTAAAATTCAGGTCTAATTTTTAACCGCGTACGATATATCTGTGAAGTTAGCCCGAAAATTATCCCAGAAAAGTGTGTTGGCAACATTAATATATAATGATACAACAATATCACGATGTTTTACCTGTCATCCCAAAAAAATATATCTATCCTGACATTATTTAGTGTCACCCCGGGAAAAAACTATCATGCTATTTTTATATCATCCCGAAGAAACTATCGTGACAGTATTTATCCCGAAAAAATGTTTTTACAAGATATATGAGATATATAAGTTAATAACATGTAAAAATATTTTTTGGGATAAATGTATACGGATATTTTTTGTGTTTTCTAGCCAATAGCTGCACATTTTCAATACGAAAAGCGGAGCAATAGTTAAACGTAAGTTGTAATTCCAAGAATTGGTAGAACAAACCATAACAAGCACAATTATAAAAAATCTAAATCCAACTAGGATTCTTACAAGTCATACAAAATATGTATACAGCTTGCTTATGGCCACAGTAAAAAAAAACTTGTATTAGCCGTTAGGTAGTTATAGTCCCTTGAAGTCATATAAGATATCAATTAACGAGCACGGCTTGGTATAGGTTTTGTAGGCCATAGATACAGCTTGCTTATGACCACAGCAAACAAAAATTGTATTAGCCGTTAGGTAGATATAGTCCCTTGAAGTCATATTAGATATCAATTAACGAGCACGGCTTGGTATAGATTTTGTAGGCCATAGATACAGCTTGCTTATGGCCACAGTAAAAAAAAAATTGTATTAGCCGTTAGGCAGATACAGTCTCTTGAAATCATATAAGATATCAATTAACGAGCACGGCTTGGTATAGATTTTGTAGGCCATGAATACAGCTTGCTTATGGCCACAGTAAAAAAATATTGTATTAGCCGTTAGGTAGATATAGTCCCTTGAAGTCATATAAGATATCAATTAACGAGCACGGCTTGGTATAGATTTTGTAGGCTATAGATACAGCTTTATTATGATTAAAAAAAATTGTATTAGCCGGTAGGCAGATATAGTCTCTTGAAGCCATATAAGATATCAATTAACGAGCACGGCTTGGTATAGGTTTTGTATGCTATGAATACAGCTTACTTATGGCCATAGTAAAAAAAAATTGTATTAGCCGTTAGGTAGTTATAGTCCATCTCTATTAGTACGATTCGCTAGTACTTAAATCACAGCACATTCTGTATATATAGAATGTAAATTGTGGTATAATCAGTCCATTCGCCGCGGCCTGATGAGAAGATTGTTTTTGTCATAATCATAAGCTCTTCAGTTCGAAACTGGATTGGATTCTCTTACATTCTTCGAAACATATTAAAATCATTTAATTAAATAAATAGAATTATGTCTATTAGTCGGTTTCGTTGAATTACTGTTCGTAAATACTAATATACTTCTCGTGTTAATCGAAACACAATTAAAATGGTCTAACCACCGGTAGCATATTAGAAATTACATGAATTAATTAACATTCAACAAAAACATTGATAAAACAGTAAAAATTAGCTTACACACAGAGCAGTGTGAATATCGTGAAGAGGAAAAAAATTGTGAGAGAATTAATCTGTATTAGTACGATTCGCTAGTACTTAAATCACAGCACATTCTGTATATATAGAATGTAAATTGTGGTATAATCAGTCCAGTCGCCGCGGCCTGATGAGAAGATTGATTTTTTCATAATCATAAGCTCTTCAGTTCGAAACGGGATTGGATTCTCTTACAATCTTCGAAACATATTAAAATCAGTTATAGTCCCTTGAAGTCATATAAGATATCAATTAACGAGCACGGCTTGGTATAGGTTTTGTAGGCCATAGATACAGCTTGCTTATGACCACAGTAAAAAAAAATTGTATTAGCCGTTAGGTAGATATAGTCCCTTGAAGTCATATAAGATATCAATTAACCAGCACGGCTTGGTATAGGTTTTGTAGGCCATAGATACAGCTTGCTTATGACCACAGTAAACAAGAATTGTATTAGCCGTTAGGCAGATATAGTCCCTTGAAGTCTTATAAGATATCAATTAACGAGCACGGCTTGGTATAGATTTTGTAGGCTATAGATACAGCTTTATTATGAGTAAAAAATATTGTATTAGCCGTTAGGCAGATATAGTCTCTTGAAGTCATATAAGATATCAATTAACGAGCACGGCTTGGTATAGGTTTTGTATGCTATGAATACAGCTTGCTTATGACCACAGTAAAAAAAAAAATTGTATTAGCCGTTAGGTAGATATAGTCTCTTGAAGTCATATTAGATATCAATTAACGAGCACGGCTTGGTATAGGTTTTGTAGGCCATAGATACAGCTTGCTTATGGCCACAGTAAAAAAAAATTGTATTAGCCGTTAGGTAAATATAGTCTCTTGAAGTCATATTAGATATTAGATATAAGATATAAGGTATACTAGATAGATCAAAAAATAGTTTAGCTTAATCAAATAAGATAGATCAAAAAATAGTTTAGGTTAACAAATCTTAACCAAATTTTTAGTTTTAATACCTGCCACACGAGTTGAATTGATAAGAAAATACACGAAAAAAAATTTGACCAAATAATTTGCTTAATTTTTGCTGTTGCTTTGACTAGCGTTAACCACAACAAATACCTAACTCATTTTAGTTGAAAGCAATACACTTATTGACGATTGGACATCACAGATTCCACCTAGCGGAAATTTTTTGAACTGAACTAGCTGATAATTTGACGTTCGAAATAATTGTTGTAAAGAATTCCAATTTTGAACTGTAAACAAAATTTTTACTTACCAGATTGCTAATAATTGTAAATAATTCATATTTTGGATTATAAAAACAATTTTTAATTACCGGATTGCAATATTTTCTTTCGTCGCATTTATGAGAAATGTCATTTTGCCAGTTGCCTCATTTTAACTTTTTTCCTCGAGAGGCGCTTTCTCTACTTTTACAATCGTCAATAGTAAATCTACCAAAGACTTAAAACATAAGTGCTTATTGGCGATTGGAAAACTGGAAAATGCGATATCTATCGGAAATAAGGTAAACCCTACGCTCTGCATGAAATCACATTTTCCTCCATATAAATCATATGGAGAGTGAAACTACCGGAATTAAATTAAACCCTACCTACCTATCTTTCGCCGTTTTTCACAGCTATATCCGTTATTCGCTTTTTAACACAAAATGACTGACATCTGGTGGACGATATTGAAACTAGAGTTAAAGGTGAACAGCAATCAAAAAATACTTTATTGAACCATTTAGTTATTGATTTCGGTACAAAAAAATTGTTTATTGCACATGAGATATACATTTATTACAATAAATTTAACCATAAACATTCTTTGGTTTCTACTTTAAAATCAGTGATAAATAGGTAAGTTCATGAAATTTTCTTAAATTAAAACCATAGAAAGTATTTGGTGTGGGATAGTGATTTGTGAAACCATAAACATACAAAACCTATACCAAGCCGTGCTCGTTAATTGATATCTTATACTATATGACTCCAAGGGACTATATCTACCTAACGGCTAATACAATTTTTTTTACTGTGGCCATAAGCAAGCTGTATTCATGGCATACAAAATCTATACCAAGCTGTGCACGTTAATTAATATCTTATATGAATTCAAGGGACTATATCTATCTAACGGCTAATACAATTTTTTTTACTGTGGTCATAAGCAAGCTGTATTCAAGGCATACAAAACCAATACCAAGCCGTGCTCGTTAATTGATATCTTATATGACTTCAAGGGACTATATCTACCTAACGGCTAATACAATTTTTTTTTACTGTGGTCCTAAGCAAGCTGTATTAATGGCCTACAAAACCTATACCAAGCCGTGCTCGTTAATTGTATGTTAAATGACTTCAAGGGACCAGTATTTTATGATTTGTACAACTTCAAAATACTTTATCGAATAATTTGTGTAAGTGAATATTGTAATGATAACTCAGTGTGAATTATAGTCTACCAATTTATTTATGAAATACCTAAAAAAGTGAATTTATTTATAATATATTTTACGTACCTAATATTGTTGTTATTAAACAGATACAAACAAGTATTTTATGATTTTGTTTTACTTTGCATACTCAATTTCTACGACAGATTATGTAAATATATTTTGTTTCGTTATAGTTTTCATAATACGCTAGTTATAATATATTAGTATTACCATATTTAACTATAATCGTTTTCTGGGATTTTTTCCCGGGCTAGAGATGTTTAAAATCTTAATCTATCCCGTTTTGTTCTTCTTCCTCTTTTAAAGCGACCCCGTTTTCTTTATATTTAATGTCAAATATCAAATATAAAATTTGATGATTAAAACAATTAGCGAATTAATAACAACAAAGCGTAAAATTTCCTCGCTTCACAGTAGATACATACAAACTAGATAATCGCATAATCTACTGAGACTCATAGGTAATCACTAGGTAAAGTCACTATGTATTACTTAAATTTTACTCTTTCGATTTAACACCTTATTTCCCGGTTAGATATAATGCCGTTAAGTATCTTATGTTAACTGATGATTTATCCACAGGTTTTTGGACGATTTACAATAGGATGGATTCTGCAGATGCGCTGAATGTTTCTACCATGAAGCGGCTTCAAATTATAATTCTTTAAGCCGGCCATCAGAGTCAGGCATATTTCATTTCAACCAGTCGCTCTATCACAATATTCTACTTCATTCAGTGCCATCACCAACTTACGATTCGTCGACTGTTTTGAATATGGGCACTACCACCCTTTGGCAAGTAATCGTGCCAGGTATTAAAACCACTGCTCAACAAACTTTATTCAGACGTGCTGTTATGACACCACCAAAGACGTGCCCTAGCTTTATCAGAAGGACGATCACCTCCGAGATCCTGGTGTCCATGTCCATCTGAAAAATGCTCGGGTATCTTTTAATCATGCTATTTCCAGAGACAAAGCACGGGGGTTATCAATTTTTAAGCTTTCAGAACGGTTACGCAAGACTTATTGGTACCTTAAAGAGAATCGGAGTGTCAACCAAGCAGCCAGTGAATAGTGCCATATATTCCGATATCATCTTGGGAAAATGAGTTACGAAAAACTGAGGGTTCGATTGGCCAGATATGATAGGCGAGATTGATTATTTCCCATTAGGACCACTCCCGACCAAAGCTGAAATTTGGACCACCATCCAACTAAATCGCTCTGGAACTGCTCGCGGTACAGGTGGGGTTTCAATCGAACTTTTTAAGTATCTACTACATGAACATCTCAAAGCTTTTCATAGAGTGGTCGAAACTGCCTGGATATCAAATGAGGCCCAGTGGAATATCTATGAATTATGTAATCAACATACACGGATCTAAGCAAGCTCGTAAAAATATATAGTTGAAGTTAGCCCGAACTCTTAATCCGAGAAGTGTGGTTCATTCCTTGGCGAAAGTGTACTTATCCAGGAAAAGTGTAGATTTTACAATAAGGAAGTTTCTGCAAATTTATGATAACACCATAATACTTTCATACAATTAAACCAAGTGTAGCGTTATGACGAAGTTTAAATTTGTACACGATCATTCCTAGAGATAAAGCCAGCTAGAGACGTTTATGGCCAGATAGGCTAGGATACTAGCTGATACATGTATGGATATCACCCTCAATGTGAAGTTCCCTCTTTGCCAGGAAAACAAAAAAATTAAATCAGGCAACACTAGAAAAATTATTGGGTTGTTTTTAAAAAAACAAATATAAAATAGTTTTACAATTTACTCATAACTTTTTTAAAATATCACTCGCATATAATAAGTATGTAAGTGTACCTGAATAAAAAGGAATCTATACAAGCATCTAAACAATACATTTAGATTGACCGATCTAAAAATCTCTCGGATGGAGGCTATAGGGTTTTGAGATGGCATACAAGCAGCTTATTCCTAACAAAGATTAGTCGAAATCGTTCCGTGGCCACTTGTCGAAAATTGAAAATGGGCTGGGAGTACACTAAGATTTTAACATTTTATTTCACGCGTTCGGCTGTATTGACCCAACTAAAAATCTTTCGAATTGATGATAAAGGGTATTGAGCCTGTTGTTCTAACAGCCTACTCCTGACAAGAATTATTCGAAATCGTTCCGTTTGAACTTGTCGAAAATCGATAATAGGCTGGGAATACGTTAAGGTTTTGACATTTTATTTCACTCGTTCTGCTGTATTGACCGAACTAAAAATCTCTCGGATTTTGAGCCTGGTATTCTAATAGCTTATTCCTATCAAGTGAAATTTGTTTTCGGGATGGTCCTACATTTTGTTCAACATCTACACTTTTCCGGATTGGTACTCTTTAATTAAGAAATGCACCAAATTAATTCGGGCTAACTTTACAGACTTGTAAAAATTTTAAAAAAAGCCGCATTTAATATTAAACTCTTTGAACGGAAGCAATCAGAATTGACTGAATTGCTGTAAATGGTATCTAATGGTATGTAGAGCACTTATTATTTCCCATACTTTGTAAAATTTGATAAGGATAACACCTTCGATTAGAACCGAATAAATCTTTGTATTGTAAAGTATAACTTTTTACTGATTTCCATAGGAATCCATAGTAAAAATGGTGTTTTTTAGCTTCAAGTTTTTCAATGAAAAAAGCAAAAATATTATAAAATGTTTATATAAAAATTTTCTACATATCTTTAAGAACAATATACAACAAGGCCATATTGGTATTAATTAAATATTAATTGCAGAAATATTAAAATTAAATTATTTCTAAAATATATTTTTCGAACTTTCATTTTGAAAAATACATCAAAGTTGGCTCTGACAAATTAAAATAATACTTGCTAAATTTATCTTTAGTTTTACTAGTGTACGTAAGATGTCTAAAATGGTAAAAGAAAAATACGAAACAAAATTATTTAATCGCAAAATTATCACGCGTTCCTATATTTTGTGAATTTGTTTTGCTTTTCCTACAATTTTTTAACTTGAAATTTCCCCAGGTGGTAATTTTTAGTACGATTTTTCCAAATTTTTACGGCCATCACTGCCATCTATGTAATGTATATTTACTTAATGACCAAACGAATCGTAGTAAGCTTTTATTTCAATTTGACCAGAATGCTGTTGTTATGAAATTTTTTTATATTTTGGTTTAAATAAATCAATTATTACAAGAAAATGAAAACGATTTACTCAAACGACATTGATATATGTTGAAATTAAAACATTTATGAAAGTATTTCAGAAATCATAATTAAGAATTTGTAACGTTCTCATTTGAAAATTTGTCTTAGGAAAAAAAGTGATTTCCCATATGTTTTGTGTGTTTTACTATGAAAAGTTTGGTTTTTTCCTCGTTTCTAATTCCCTTATAAAAGCTCAGATTTTTTGATTATGGCTCTATAAAATACAGGGTGCTCTGATACTATATACAACAAAAACAAAGTTTAAAAAATTGGAAAAGTTTAAGTATTTTACACAATAAGAAGTTGTTTATAGGTGCAAACCGCATTTTAAGCTTTACTTAATCTCTGCACTACAATGGCATCAAGTGTAGAGCACAAAGTCTTAACTGAGCACAAAAACCACTTATCAGTAGAAGAACATCGTACCAAAGTTTTCAAGATTACAAAAAAAGTTTTGGTTTTTTCCTTTATAAAAAAGCATCTAGAAGAGGTTAAAGTTTTTATTTTATTACCGTTTCATTGTTGTTATTTTCGTTTGTTTCATAAATAAATAATAAAGCTTATATAATATAAAAAATTAAAATCTGAATTTTGTTTAGCAAAATGCTTTTTAAGGAGTAAATTTTTAATTTTTTTCTTTTAACAAAAACAAAATACAAAGACGAGTTCGAATATTATTTTCCATCAACACAAATTATTTTTTTTTCTTTTTAACTTTTTCTATTTCATTTATTTATTTCTAATTAATTAAATATTAAATTATTTTTTCATGACACAAACAAAAAGTTTCTTTTTTTTTGTTTTTGTTTTGGATAACCTTAAAAATTATTTGTAGCAGATAAGCCAAATGAATGAATGAATTAAAAATGAGGGAAAAGTTGGTTGTATGATGAGCAATGATGATAAATATGGTTTACAGTTATAATGTATAAATGAAAATGCTTTATAGTAACAATAAATTTTAATTAAAATTATTTAAATTAATATTTTATTATTTCTAAATTGATATCAATCTTAATGAAACTTTCTTTGTAAAAGGTCATTGAATATCTCATGTGACGTTCGTACAGGATATGTTGTTAATTAGAAAGTTTTCCTTTTTGGTTTTGTTTATTCACACTTCCGTTTGTTGATTTTGAGTGATGGAAAAAGTTTTAAAAGTATATGATTTATGTGGTGCAAAAATTTTGTTATCGAACAACCCCACCCGGTCTTTTGTTTTAATTAAAGTTGACATTTTACATACGCATAATTATTTAAAGTAAATGTTTGGTATTCATTTATGTCTAAATGTTTGTATTTAGGTCAATTAGAATGTATAAAAAAACCCCGACCTTAAATATGTCATCCAATATAAATGATTAATTATCAAACCTATTAATCTTTGTATGTGTAATGTACGACTTTGTATAAAACAAATATTTCAATGCTTCCATGTCATACCACCCAAAAATGCCAAAATACAAACACATGTTATCTTAAAGTGGATAAAACAAATATTCTTAGCAAAAATCGTATAAATATATGTAGGTCGATTGGGGTCCCCCCAAAATAAAAGATACACAACCAAAACCAAATACAGCAAAATTTTATATAGGAAAAGAATTAACAAACACAATCTTTTACCATTGGATTAAAATGAACAACACGATAGAACCGAACACAATACAAACACAATAAAAACCAAAAATAGCTCCAAGTGAAGACAAAATTAGGATTAAGTGATAGATTATAAGAACAGCAAAACTTGAGAAAACCAAACATCACGATGATACAGGACATTATTGTATTATACGAAAGGATTTTAATTTTATTCCTCGTTCGCTTAAATTGATAAAAGTGAAAGCTTTCTCTCCACCACACCGCTCGTTCCCCATGTACACAGTACATAAAACAGAAATGTCATATTTCTTGTGCTTTTATTGACTGAATGATTTTAATCTTTTTTTTTTGTTTGTTAAAAAATTTATAAAAAAAAAAATAAAAGATTTTGTTAAGATTAGGCAAAAAGAAAAAAAGGGTTTTAGTTGTTTTGGTATAAAAATACGAGTAAGAAGCACACAGTAAAAAAAAACATAAAACTTAAAAACCCCCATCTAATCTATATGGCATAATAAATAGAAATTATAAATTTTAAAGATTTCTCATGAAAAGCGGCGAAAACATTAATTTTACTGGTTAATATTTAATTTGGAGCTTTTTTTGCGTGGGCATAATTTAAAGCTTTCCAAGTTTTCATTAGCGACGATATTTTTTCGAGGAATTTTTTCTTTATTACGGTTAAAAATTTAATAGCCGGTCTTAAGTATAAGACACAATTTTAACCCAAGAGCCATTAATTTTGGTTTTAGTGAATTTTTAATTAAGATGTGGCGTACTAGTTTCGGAGAATATTTTAATTGGCGGCTTGTGCATTTTAAATTGGTTATTGTGGTGAGGTAAAGATGTTTTTTCAAGTTTATAACCGTTATTATGTTAAAAAATTGGATGGAAAATTAATTTTACTTTTATTTATATTACTTGCGGAGTGCAGTACACATTTAACTTCTGAAGGGTCTGTTTTCATTTTGCTAAGAAGGAGAAAAGGCTACGAGAAAATTTACCACGGTGAGGTAAAAATCAATTATTTTCAGTCGAATATAACCGTGTGTGTTAGTTGCTCGGTCTCTAACAGGCTCGTTTTAAACGCAAATAAATCTCAGTCGATAATAATTTATAAAAAACCGTTAGACACTACGTTCTCTAAATATTCAAATACTGTTAGGGATTTAGGCTTAGTTATTAATAAAACTCCTACTTGGGGTGATCATTTAGTAAGTATTAGTAAGAGGGTCTGTGCCACGCTTAGTTGTTTGTATAAAGTAGTAGGATTTTCTGATAGTCAGTTTAGGAAAAAATGGTTTTTGTTTTATCTTCTTCCTCATTTTATTTACGGTGACATAGTTCTACCATCCGCACGGCGCATCATAGCCGCATCCGTTGCTTCCTTTTCAAACTCATGATGATCCGTGTCTAACCCTTCTTTCGCAATGACGTCACGTAGTCGCGCGTGTAAAGCTGCTTCACTACCATCAGGTGCCAAACCTCGATTCTCAAGTTCCTCCTAATTCGGAAAGAATCATTTTCTTTGTTTTATTATTCATAATCCCACCCCTGTCACCAATTATTTCGTTTTAGCCTTGTCAATCAAGGTTCTTATCACTGCATTTTGAATAAAACAAAACGCTTCGGTTTAACACAAATGAATTTATTTATTTAACACCAAAAATTAATTCAACACAATTATCACTTTATATAAATTTTCGCACAATTTTACTATTCACTTTTACTTTTTATATCTCACTAATTCACTTTTTAATTTACTTTTTAATCCTTTTTTTAATTTTCACTCTATCGCTTACCAAATACTAATAAATCTTTTTCCAATGCGTTCGCCTTTTTGTGTACACAAACCAAACTTCTAGGAACTTAATGACTTTTCTAGTAAGAATAGTTTAGAAACAATTAGAACAGTTTTATCAAGGAAAATTCCATTTTAGTAGAGTAAAACTTTGAGCTATTAATTTAACTTATTCTATTATACCCTAGGTGTCACCGTAACGATACTTTATATATATATATATATATATATATATATATATATATATATATATATATATATATATATATGTATATATATATATATATATGTATATATATATATATATATATATATATATATATATATATATATATATACATATATATATATATTATATATATATATATATATATATATATATATATATATATATATATATATATAATATATATATATATATATATATATATATATATTATATATATATATATATATATATATATATATATATATATATATATATATATATATATATATGTATATATGTATGTATATATATATATATATATATATATATATATATATATATATATATATATATATATATATATATATATATATATATATATATATATGTATATATATATATATATATATATATATATATATATATATATATATATATATATATATAATATATAATATATATATATATATATATATATATATATATATATATATATATATATATATATATATATACCCAAGTAGCACAATGAAACTGCGGTTTCAGCAAAACCATTGAAATCGTATTATTCAAGTTTTGTTGAAATCGGTTTTTAAAAAACAGTTCCTAAACCGTTTACATTTTGAAAATAAAAAACGATTTTAAATAGTTTTCAAAAATCAATCACAAAACAGCTACGATTTTTCGAAATGGTTTCAAAGTGGATTTTCTACAACTTTAAAGAAAAGATTTATTGAACCAAAATAGTTTCTACCGAACGGTGACAGAATGTTATTTTATTAGATTTGTTTGAAACCATAAAATTCTTTCAGAAATTATGTTTACCGTACACAAACCGATATCTACCAATCGGTGCGGTTTTTTGATACTATGGTAAATAATAATTGTACATATTATGTATTTTTATACTAACCAAAAATCCATACTTCATTAAATTATATATGTATATCGCTAAATTATATTAATTCGTTCAGTATAGTGACCATACTGAAAATTTAAAAAATTAAAACAATTCATGTTATTTATTAAACTATGTATAGACAGATCCTACATTTCAATTTTGTAAATTATATAAGTATGCATAATTGTTTGTATGAAATTTGTATGAAATGTAATTGGTAAGTTTGTAGATTTTTCCCTAAACAGATAATTTATTGTAGTAGCCAAAATAATGATCGTATCTTGTATATGATTTTAAATTTTACTTTCGAAAGTACCAAGAAATTAAACGAATTAGCCTGTGTCCGAATGAAACATCAAATTATACGAATTATGACCAACAGCTTTACGACATAGCCTATGCCGCTACATGCATTATTTAACGTTAAACAAAATTTTATTAAAAAAAAACACAACTCTTTAATAAGTTTTATTTATTATTCTCTCTCTCTCTCTCTCTCTCTCTCTTACTGACGGTAAGTAATAAAACAAAAAAGGAATAAGGTTGAGATTTTTGTTATGTGCTCTTTGTTCCACACAATTATAAAACAAAACCAAAAAAGAAAAGATGAAATCAATTTACATGTGCGTTGTCAATAGAAAAGTCCATGAAAATTGTGATCATCGGCACAAATAATGTTATATCAACGAATATTATTTAGATTACCAGCTTAAAAACGAATTCTATGTTAGGTAGTGTAAAAGTGGTATTGTGCATTGAATTGAAAGTGATTTTGTGTAAAAAAAAAACTGATAAATTAATAATTATAAAAACACGATTTTTAATTGATTATTGTACGTGTATTGTTAAAATTGCTGTGCTACATTTAAACCATTTTTATAAATAATTACTCAGTGCTTGGTAAGTGAAATTTTTAATATCATTGGAACATAAGTGAAATTACGTTGAATAAACTATTTTACTTAACCTAACTTTAACCTAACTTTCTCACAACGATGTCTGTGTACCCCATTTCATCAAATGACTGTGTTATAATTACCAGTTATCATTAGAATTTTACAAAATATGAGAAAATGTTTATTAATTCGTTTATTATTAGATTTGGTAAAAAAATATTCAATTTGATTACCAATTTTAGATTAATGGTAAAAGGTAATTATTAAATTTGTTGTTCGGTGAAATGGAGCGCTGGTACATGTTATATCTAAATTATGTATTTTATTTCTATGCTTAGATTAATAAAGTTGCCGTAATTAAAAAGTAGTTAAATCGTTCAAAAAATATTAAATAAAGTGCTTCTTTTAGACTATCTAAGTTTATAAAATGTCTAACCGGCTAATTTATAAACACGTGAACCCTCGAACTTATAAACGAAGAGTTCGCGCCATTTTTAATCAATATTTGAAAAATGATGATGGACCTACCGAATCCGTTCTTAATGGTTTTTGTGAAACACCTGTATCCGTCGAAAATATAAATTCCAATGAAATAAATGTTAGCACTGCACATAACGAATTATTAATACAACCGGGTAGTTCTTTTGTATCGAATAATCGACTTCCATCGAATGACAATAGTGTTTCATATTTCGGTAGTGATGTGCTGGAAACTTGTATTGAAAAGGACCAGGCTAATGATCTTAATACGCTGGTATTTTCTTTGACAGAAAACTTACAGCAATGGGCCATCGAATATAAAATATCACATTGTGCTCTCAACGATTTACTAAAATTATTAAAATATAATGGACATCCAGACCTTCCACTTGATTCTCGCACTATCCTCAAAACTTGTAAGGTTATCGGGTCAATTCGAACTGTCGAGCCTGGTTACTACTGGCATTTCGGAATAGCAAAAAATCTAACAACTTTATATTCTTCTGAATGGCCTCAAGAGCTGAACATTTTCTTCAGTATAGATGGCCTTCCTATTAGTAAGAGCTCTAAAAGTCAATTTTGGCCCATTTTAGGTCTTGTCCCTTGTGTAAGCAAAACACCATTTGTTATTGGCGTCTTTAATGGTAATTCAAAGCCTAAGGATTGTAATTTATATTTAAAAGATTTTGTAACAGAATTAAATGGGCTATTACAAACAGGTATATTAGTAAATGGTATGAATTATCAAATTAAAATTGCTGCTTTTGTATGTGATGTACCGGCGAAAGCCTACATCACATTTACCAAAGGTCACAATGCTTATTTCGGTTGCGAATATTGCGAAGTCGAAGGTGATTATTGCCATCAGAATCACCGTATGGGATATCCAACTCGATCCGCCCAGTTAAGAACCGATTTTTCATTTAGAAATCGAAATCAAGAAGAACATCATACTGGTGTATCTCCTTTAGAGAAATTACCAATTAATATGATAAGATGTTTTCCGCAAGACTACATGCATGGAATTTGTCTGGGAGCCGTGAAAAAAACTATTTCAAGCTGGTTTAAGGATCGGTTTAATTTTAAAGCTAGGTTACCTGCTGCTCAATTAAGTTTGATATCTAAACGATTGTTAGAATACAAAACTACACAACCAAGTGAATTCAATCGAAAATTTAGGCCATTAGAGGATATTTCTTATTGGAAAGCAACCGAATTTCGCAGTTTTTTATTATATGCAGTACCATTTGCCCTCCATGGGATTGTTAATGCAGCGGTGTATGAACATATGGTTTCCTTTCATTGCGCTACAATTTTACTTCTAAATGAAAAATATTCAAAAAATTGGACTATAGCTAAACTTCTTCTCGAGTTTTTTGTGGAGCAGTATTCGGTAATTTATGGTGTCGACTCTATCTCCCACAATATTCATAATTTGATACACTTATACGATGACGTAGTCCGCTTTGGTCCACTTGACAACTTTAGTGCTTTCAGTTTTGAAAGTAAACTTGGAGTTCTTAAAAGTTTGTTAAGATCTGGCTTCAAGCCACTAGAACAGTTGGCCAAACGTATTTCCGAACAAATCGAAGTTCCCAAAAAAGACGAGTTAGGTGTCAATGCAAGTAACAGCTTATTGAAGAAACCAATTCTTAATACTGATAATTATAAAGAAATAGTTCTAAACGATTTTGTGTTAAACAATTCATTTGCTAATAAGTGGTTTTTGTCTACCGAAAAAGACATAGTTGCTATGGAATATGCTACTACAAATGCTAGCAACGAAATACAAATATTCGGCCAAAAATTGAAAAATAAAAATGATTTTTACGAAAAACCTCTAAAATCGTCTCATCTTGATATTTATAAATCTAATTTAGAGTTTGATTCGTCGGATTGTTGGTTAGTTAAAAGTGTTCAATGTAAAATGTTTTCAATGAAATTACATAATGAAACATACGTATTTTGCCCTCTTATTCATTCCAACAACTAAACTTTACTTAATATTAATTTGACTATCGTAGTTTAATCTTTATTTCTTATATACACCTATAAAATATTAAAAATGTCCTGCGTGGTGGAGACGATTGAGGACGAGGAAAAAAATTGCTTGGCGGTTCCGAAATGTTGGGTAGTAAATATGCAGCTGTTCTACCCTCTACACAGTAAAGAAGTATCGAGAGCTAGAAAAAAATGTATTTCACCACAGAAGGATTGGCTGGTGATGCCGTGTAGGATACTACGAGATAATATTGGTAATTAAAATTTCGTTAGGATTATATTTGATTCTTATAAATAATTGTTTATTGATATATGTATTCATTTTTGCAGATTCACTTAAAAACGCGCTAGAGCAGGAACGGGAATCCACACTCCTTACTTATAGTGAAAGTGAAAGTGGGTATACGCATAAGAAGAAAAATCAAAAACTTCCAGATGTCAACGCTCTATTCCAGAATCAAGACATACTTTTACCGAATAATCAAGGTAAATATTATGTCTGTTTAAACCAACTATCTAATAGGGGCCAATGCCATGAATTCGAGGCAAAATCAAGAAACCCTAAAGGAACTATCTTATGCAATTTACGTTTAATATTTCTTTAATGTTTAGTTAAAGAAATATTAAACTTTAACGAAAATTGCATGGGAAAATAACAACACAATACAAAATTTCAATTAACCTTTATAAAACACCTTTGCGAGTATACTCCTTTTCTTGTCGAGCTAACATAATTTATATTGACGGTACAGTTGTTGTTTTTTTTTCTAAAAAAATCGGTACTGTTAACAATTTTCTGTGCAGAAAATAACATTTATACTGAAAGTAAAATTGCTGTAGCTTTTCAATATAAATTTTGTTTCAGTAAATGAATTTCCGTTTAGATTTCATGATTATATCCCTCAAATCGGCACAAAATATCATTAACTTATACAAAATTGATTGAAAATCAACATCAAATGTAGGGGCAATATAAATTTTAAATTAATTTGTTTCTCTACAAGGAAAAGATTAAAACGGGCTCGAATTAACTGTAGAATTGCGGTTTTCTAGTTAGATCCAAATAATAAAACTACTTGCTTGGTCATTTAAAAAATTAACAGTTTGTTGGTCAAAATAACTCGAATCGATTTTCCATACAAATCGATTGGTTTATATGAGGTCCAAGAAATAAGAAAATTTTGTTTTGTTCGATTCGCAAAGAAACAAAATTTTAATGCTTATTTAGAACATCATCGATAAGATTGCATGAATTGAACTGTAATATCATTAATCCTTTCAATCAGTAGATAATAATATTGACGAGGTCACCAAATCAGCAAGGGCAGAGGCAATTAGTCAAATTGTTGTGCCACGTGAAATGACCAACTTTAGTTACAATGGTATTAAAAAATATAAGTTTATGTTCCAACCTAACTTGCAAAAATAATTAATTTCTAATAAAATGTGCATTCAGATAGTCATCCGGAACCTGCTGAAAACTATAATCACAGTAACAGTCGGAATATTGAAGTACCGTCGCCTCCCTACAGCGATAATGTAGAAAACCGAAAGCAACATGGGGATATTTTGGAATTGCGCAGTTCAACAAATGGATATTCGTATCCTGGATCTACACAATTTACAAATGGCAAGCAAAAATAAAAATCCTAATATTATACGTTTTACATAAATTAATTTTATTTATTTTTCAGATTTTGATTATAATATTTGTTCAGATGTAAATTCATTAAACTGCAAAATAGACCGACTCTCAGAAATGCTTACAGGCAAAATCAACCAAATAATAAAAAATCAGGCCGATTTAAAAGCGACCCTTAACATCATAATCGGAAAAATTCCTACTGTACAACTGAACAAAGATTCCCACAGCAAACCCGATATTGAACTTCCAATTAGCACCATAAGCGAGTTGGAGAATATCGAGTGGAAATTAAAATCGAATCTGGATTTCAAAAATCAAATGGTTGGTTTGGGCTAGATGCTTTTCTAGCTTGCGAGTAACATTCCTTACAAAATTTAATGCAGACTTTTCTGACGAGATAGTTAATATTAAAATTGTATAATTGTTGAGTGAAAATGAACGGCTCATCATTTAAAATGGTTGTAAGACGGTGTGCCTAACCGAACCTTTAACTTTCTCGCCCTAAAATTATATGTATTCAATTTCGTAAGGCTTTTTACTGACTGCTGGTCCAAATTTAAATAATTTTTCTAGTTTATATGTTTTTTATTGTTTATATTCAAAATTTACTTGTTAATTTCTATCAACTTAATTTTACAGACCAATTGGAAAGCTGTTTATTTTTAAAAATTGGCCGGGTTTTCGATTTTTTTCAAGATCTTTAGTCACTATTTATTACACAAATAATGCTTACAAAAATTCGCAACAAAAATTAATTGCAAATTATTTTTTTGAAGGAATATTGTTTTTTTTTTGATAATTTCTGTTGTCATTAATTTTGTATTAAATAACGACTGGTGAACAATCCGTTTTAAAATTTCGGCCAAAAAGTTTTCAATTGGTCAATAGTTTTATAGACACCAAATAACATATGTACAATTCGTGGTCTTAGTTTAGTGTAGCAGTTTAATTTAAACGATCCTACTATAAGTGTTCACGTGGGGCGTACCATTGCAAATCGCCCATAGCATAACTTTTGGCGAAAACTTTATCAATTTCGTAATCACCTTCCATTATTATTTCATTTTTAATGTTATTTCCCAACAAAACTTGAAAAAATGTCTAATGACAATATTGATTAATAAAACAATTAATAATAAATTAGTACGGTATGAACAAAATCAATGTCAATGTAAATGTCAAATCTAGTATACTACACTACTAAGGTATTTACGATTTCAGAACCAGAGATTCCAGATTAATTTATGTTCATGCCGAGTTTACGACCATTTTCTGAAGAAAAATTTTCAACAGGCAACCAATCGACGTAGTCTATTTTGTAAACAAATTTCCCCTTCCGTACATAATTCTTTTGTTTTCCATTTAAAACATATTGAATCTGCTGAAAATTTTTCTTCAGAAAATGGTCGTAAACTCGCACTGAAGTTTTGTTGGTGATTCGCGTGGTGTTTTTTGAAATCCTTTACACTACTCTGCTCCACGTGAACAAGATAATAAAGATTAATGTAGTTATAAAGTAAAAAGAAACCAAATAAATTATATGAAGATTAAATATTCGATAGCTTAAAATAAAATATATAGAAAATCTAGACCTACGTACATTTGTATGTGTGTATGTCGTAGAAACAAAAAATAGTTTTACACAAATGCTTAGAATATCGTTATATTTTATTTCATAGAATAATTTAGTTTTAAATAATTTACTTACAAAATAATCATGATTTAATTAATTATAATATATTTTTTTTGTATCTTACTAGATTTCATACATGTCGACGTTCGGTGGACCAAATCCTAACGGATGTGCCCGTAACATAATGAAGAATCTAGTATTGGACTCCGTCCTCGTATTGTACTCTTGGGGTGGTACAAATATAAAAAAGCCTTTCCTTCCGTTTTTCGAAGTTCAAAATGTATTAATGATGGCCGTGAAAAAAAAATTTAATGATTTTACTAACCACGACACCAAAACTTTTTTAAAAGATTACATAAAATCTTCAAGTACCAGATTAAACAGAGCTGCGGAAAAAAATATAAAAATTTAAATTTCATTTTTTTTTTCACGGCCATCATTAATACATTTTTATAAATATACAAATAATGCAATAATCTCCCTCATCGACACGACTCTGTGTTGCCTTTTCCTTTTTCGTATTGTTTTTATCAAATGAAAAAACGAAAACGCAATACAGAGTTGTGTCGATTGTCGACCGACTCTTAAATCATAATAGGGGTGAATATTAACAATAGTGTATTACTTTTTACGTAAAGATTTAGGGTGTCAAGAATCTAGATGCTGCGCAGTTTCAGTAGCACAAAAAATCGAAAAGCAGGCGGAATGCAAAAAAGTCGGCATTTATCATTTAACTATTTTTATAATTTCCTGCGATTACGAATAATTAAGAAATATCGTGTTTTTTAGACTGCCCTACTTTGCCTGAAAAACTAAATTTTTCACCAACTTGCATTACAAACTGCACAGCGGCTGATTTCTTAACCGCAGCTCTTAATACAGTAATACATAACAATATATGTAAAATAATTTTGAAATTAATTGAAATAAATAAATTATCATTTATAAAATAATATAAAATTAAGTGTTCTAGTGTTTGATTAATTATTATTTACAAAAGTTCCAATGAAAAGTATGAAGTATAAATTCTGACTGTCGATTTCATAGCGACATTCGTGGTAAAGATAAACTTTAAAATATTGGTTTCCATAAAGCAGTTCTACTGAAAACCATGTTCTGCGTAGAAATTTTTAAAACTCATCTCCTCAGAAATATTGCAATCTAAATATTTCTCTAGAAATCTAAGGAGGGAAAAAGTTGTATAATTGGAAAACGCTAATCAGCTGTCTAGTCACTGATCAGAATCAGCTGTCTAGTCACTGTTCAGAATTGGCTTTAAAATAGAGTCTAAAATACTTTATGGTTTTACCAACTACATTTTAAACCCGTTTTGCAATGGTTTAGTAAAGCTAAGTTGGATTTTGGCAAACTTTCCGGAAAAAGTATTAAAACGGTTTCAAAAAAACTATTTGGTTTTTATTTAACTGTTTAGAATGGAAGCCTACAGAGGTTTTGTAAAACTTTGCAGTTGTTTTGAATCCTATTTAAAATTGTTCCCAAACCAGTTTAAAAAAAATTATGAGTTTTTAAAAACTATACCAAACTTGGATGTCAGTAAGGTTTTATGAGGTATCTGTTCAGTTTTTGTAATATTTTTTGGAACAATTTGGTTGTGATACGTTAGTTTTTATTAGGCTTTGAAATCGTTTTGAACCTATAAATTGCTACTTGGGTATATATATATATATATATATATATATACTAGCTGTACCCTGCCCGCTTTGCTGGACGTGTAAGTTTTTTTTATTTTTTAATGAACATATTGTTACGTTTTTGTCTTGTCAATCAAGGTTCGTACCACTGGATTTTGAATAAAACACACACTTCAATTTATAACGAATTTTATTTTTTGAGCATAAAAATTATTTCATCATAATTTATTAACGATAATTCACAAAATCAGTTTTTTATTATTATCGGACAATTTTACTGATTACTAACTTATAATTTTTATATCGCACTAAAACACTTTTTAAATCACTTTTTAATTCATTTCTATTCTTCACAGAATTTTATTCATTAAGAACAGTTTTATCATGGAAAATTCCATTTTAGTACTGTAGAACTTTGCGTTATCAATTAACTCATTCTATTCTACTCTAGGTATCATCGTAACAATCTGGAATAAAACATTATTTTTTTTTTGGCATTTTAAATTAAAGATTATATTTTGTTTTTAATTTTTGTATTTTATTAAATTAAAATTATAATGAAAAATTAAATTAAAAATATTTTAATTAGATAAAAATTGTTTGATTTATTGATTTATTCCAATGCTTTTTGGTATACAACATTTTTAGTTGTACCTTCAGGTGCGTACACATATAATGATGAAGATTTTCCTACACGTGAGCATCCAACATATAACTGACCATGTGAGAAGCATGGATATTCCAAATTTAGACCACAAACTTGAAATGACTGACCTTGTGATTTGTTTATAGTCATAGCAAAAGCTAGATGTATTAGAAATTGTATTCTTTTAAAATTAAATGGCACATCTGATGGAAGTATTGGAATGCGTGGGATTAAAACCTCTTCACCTTTGTATTTGCCAGTTAATATGGTTGCTTCAATGACATTTGTCATTAATTTTTTAACAGCAAGTCGTGTACCATTACAATGTTTTGGTTAACGTCTTGCTCGTTCACTTAACCAATTATGATTTTTGTATTGTTGTACAATATTTGTATATACGCTTTCAATTAATTCTTCTTTTGATTCTTTTAAAATACAAAAATTATGTGGAAATGTAATTAAACCAGTTGTAATATCAATTGGAATTTTTCCATTTCCAATGTCCAATAATTGTTTGGAAAATGTTACAGTGGATTCATAGTTTTGCAAATGAACACGCATATTTCTTGTTAAATTTAATTTTTGAACGTTTCTCCATAAATTAGATGATTTTAAACACGCATTTAATTCATCAGCTGGAGTTGATCGTGGTATAACAGGTAGTGTCTGTCTATAATCGCCTGATAATAATACTGTTGTACCACCGAATAACTGTTGATTATTGCGTAAATCTTTTAATGTTTTATCTAATGCTTCTAATGATTTTTTATGTGCCATTGTGCATTCGTCCCAGATTATTATTTTGCATTGTTGCAATACTTTTGCCATTCCTGATGTTTTTGATATGTTACATGTTGGTGTTTCAATTATTTGCATATTTAATGGAAGTTTTAATGCTGCATGAGCAGTCCTACCGCCATCTAATAATGTTGCTGCTATACCTGAAGAAGCAATTGCTAATGCTATGTTTTTTTGAGATCTTATATTTGCCAAAATTAATGATATCAAAAATGTTTTTCCGGTTCCTCCTGGAGCATCTAAAAAGTATAATCCACCTCTTTGATTATTTATAGCTGACAGAATTGTATCATAAACATGGTTTTGTTGTTGATTCATTTTTTGTAAATTTTCTTGTAAATATTCATTTAATAAATGTATATCAAAGTTTTGTTCGCGTTGGATTTCAATATTGGTGATATCATTTACTAAACGATTGGGCGCTGTCAATCCTAATTGTGATAATGTTTTGTTTGCAAATGATAAACAAATATCTTCAATTAAAATTAATCTTCGATTATACATATCTATTGTGAATTGTAAATCATAATTTAGTGTATTTGAACGTATACGATGTAAAATGTCTTCCGTCATACAATCTTTATATTTTTCCCATAATTGTAATGGACTTGATGGAAAACATGTTGTTATTATTATGGAAAATAGTATACGTATTTGATGTGGTGCAGAAGAAATCGATCCATCGGCAATTGTATTATCCCAATTTTCATCGTTTTCAAGCAAATTTAATAGTTGACATGCTTCTCGATATGTTACACATATATTATTATTTACTGTTCTTAAATTTTCGAATGATGTTGGTCCATGAACATTAACTAATAATAAACGTAAATAGTAGCATTCTGCATTATTTGGGTGTACAGCATATAATCTTCCTAAGGCATGGGTAGAAAATATATTTATTTGGCCTTCAACTCGAGTTCCTTGTTTACGACGTTCAAATATTTTTTTAGATATGTTCCAAGTGTAATATGTTGGAATATCTGAATATAATAATGTTTTTGCGAATGAATCAGTTTGACATAATGAAAAAAATGCAGTTAATGTTGTTAGTGGTGGTTGTTCTGCTCTTTGTAGTGCATTTTGTGTAGTAAAGTAAACTCTTTGTCCATTTTCAAGATGAATCGCTAAATGAACAACGGTTGGATGTCGTTCATGTATTGGTAATGATGAAATTCGCCAGGTAGCTTCATTGCTACTTATATAACGTCCCATTTGATATTGTGTAATTTCATCAATATTTGTGTTAGTATTAGATGTTACACCGAAAACTGCCATATCACTCCCTTTGTTTACATATTTGCAAATATATTTTATTGATTTCACGGAATTGCAATGTTCAACGTTGATATGTGCTTTATATGCTTTAGATAATAGTGGTGAATACGGTACAACCCATCTATTATCTATTTCAATTTCTTCATTTTTAATTTTTATAATGAAAGATTGACCATTATCCTCAATTGAGCGCCGACGATATAATGGATAACCATCAATGCCTGTAATTGATTCTGATATTAATGCTCTTGGGTATCGTTTTGAGCACTTACCGTTAATCATGCAAGGTGAATTGATGTTATATGCACCACATGGACCATGAATCATATTTTGTTTAATAATTTCAAATAATTCTGGATCAGTTGTTAAATCTGGAATTTCTGCAGAAATTATATTATCAACTTCGTTTGGTGTTATTTGTGCTACTAACCAAATTAAAATGTGGGCATGTGGCAATCCTCTTTTCTGCCATTCGATGGAATACATCCAGCAACGTGTTTCGCCAAAAATTTCATGTTTCGTTATTAAATCCAGTAATGACTTAAGTTTCTGTTTAAAGACACGTGCTATAATATCATGACGATCTGTATATGTTTGACCTTGAAATAAATTTTGTTTTATTTCATCCCATTTGGGATTACATGTGAAGGTTATAAATAAATCTGGGCGTCCGTACTTTCTAACATATGACATTGCATCTTGTGCATATTCATGCATACATATGTCTTGGACTTCCAGTGAACGTTGCTGGTAAAATTGTCCAATATTCTCTTCCAATATCGTCTTCCAATATTGTTGACATTTCCATCATTATTTATTGCATCACGAAGATGTATGTATTCTTCTGAACGTAATTTTTTTTGATTTAATCGAATATATAATAAACGTTCTGTTTCTATTTTCGCGTACATATCAACAATATATTGATGAAATAATTGGCGATATTTTAATATATGATTTTCTTCATTTTCCCGTACCATAAGTCTATATGAATAATAATTCATAGCACTTACTTTTTTATTTAATTCTTCACCTATATTAATTATTAATATAATATTTATTTTGTTTAATAGAAAAATTTAATAAATATTTGTTTACCATTTACTGGATTTATCATTTTAATTTGAATATGATATCCATCTTGTCCTTGCCAAAATATAATTGGATATTGTAATGCATCATAAGACCTATGTGTTTCACAAACAAGTTGAAGTCTATCATTTCTGCGATGTAATATAATGTCACGTAATTCAAATTGGTCTCCAGCAATAACTATCGCAACTTCATTGATTGTTGGTGCATTAAATCTTCTAGAGTGTTCTCCAATAGGAGTTTTATCGGCTCTAATTACTATTCTATGATTATCCGATGGCATTTTTTCAAGTGACGTTTTAAATAATTTAATTAGTTCATTATGTTCATGAAATAAATTTTGTAATGATTCTATAATTACTCTTCTTGTACATGAATTGCTTTCACAACGTACATTTAATTCATCATCAGAATTTCCAATAAAATAAATTTGTAGAAATTTATGTGTATCATCTGGAAGTGGTAATAAAGAACCTGCTGAGTGATAAATTTGGCCTTGAACTTTGAATGTTGGCATGAAATTATCAGTAATAATATTTGTAGCACCAAAAGAAGTCATTTGAAAAGAGTTATGTATTTTCGAATGTTTGATAAAAAATGCTTCGACTGTCGTGTTGTTCCCGAAATTAATGTTAGCAATGGCTCTGGTGGATCAATTAAAACTGGCAAATTTACCTTACCATTTGCACAACACAAGCCATGAGCTTCATTTTTGAATTTTAAAGCTTTGCAATGCACACAAATGTTATTCATACCGCTTATAGTAATAATTGGATTTAAGCTATAATCAATTGTATGATCATAACGAAAAGCAAGCTTATTAAATATTATCCTATTTGTATTTGATGTGCTTCTTCTTGCTTGTCTATTTTCAATTCGATTTGATTCATTTCTTAATTCGTATTGTTCAGCTGATTCATTTGCACGTAACTGTGATATTTGCAATCTAACCCTTCCAATCCGTTCTCTATGTTCAGCTGGTGTTTCATTTGAACGTCTTGTTCTTATTTGATTGTTTCGACATGTGTTGCGACCAATATTTGAAACTTTACGTGGCATTTTAATTTTCACATATAAAATCTGCATAACAAATAAATAAAAATGTCTATTTAACTTAACCTCGTATCATACATTTTTTATTTATTACATTTAAATTCTTTTTAATACTTTGTAAATTTTTTTGATTTAAAATATCCGTATTATGTAAAAATATTGATTAGAATAAAACTCCAAATGTCTTTAAGCGCGGCCTACTCGTAGTGGATTTAATTTGCGTAAAAGAATTATTGGCCTACCAATTTTTAATTATAGAATGTGGCGTGGATTTCCAGGCAAATCAAGTGAATTTAGAAATTGAACCCAGTTCACAACTTCATCTGGATCCATAACGCAATCAATGGATTTGTATGTTTTGGTTTGGCCACAAATCTTACTTTAAATGTCAATATTAAAGTCACTAACGCAATGATTTGTATAATTAAGTGCAATATTGGGATATACAGTTAAAATTAAATCTTCTTTTGATTCATTTGTAACACAGAAATCGAGAGGCAATGTTATTAATCCTGTTGTATTATCTATAGCAATTTTTCCGTTTCCAATATCCAATAATTGGTTGGCAAATAAATGGGATGATGCATCGTTTTGTAATTGTGCCCGCATGTTTACAGTAAGTTATAGTTTTTGAACAAATGAGATGATTCTAAACACGCGTTTAATTCATCTGCTGGTTTTGATCGTGTGATGACTGAATTATTGTTTTATTTTTTGTATAATTATTATTTCGCAACACACCGTAATGTGCATTCGTTTGTAGAATAGTTTTTTTTTTTTTTTTTAAAGATATACCCAAAGATACTTATTAAAATCTAGTGAAAATAATTTTTTATACTTGCAAAAAAAAAAAAAAATCTTGCGCTATCTATCGGACAAAAAATAAACTATACGAAAACACTCCTCACGACCCATAGAACACACATACAAATTTTTATTAAAATCGGTGCAGTGGTTCTTGAGTTTTAGTGTTACAAACACACACGTCATTTATATATATATATATATATATATATATATATATATATATATATATATATATATATATATATATATATATATATATATATATATATATATATATATATATATATATATATATATATATATATATATATATATATATATATATGTATATATATATATAATATATATATATATATATATATATATATATATATATATATATATATATATATATATATATATATATATATATATATATATATATATATATATAGGGAATTCTTTTTGAAATCGACACGAACGATCCTCTAAGAGTCAGGATTCTTATTATTGCTCCACTTTCATGGAGCACAAGAAAGATTGCTAAGGAGTTTAGTGCTTCAAGATATTTGGTTGGAAAGTCTAAAAGGCTGAAGTCGCTGAATGGGGTTTTAAGTGAAACTGTTGCGAAAGCAGGTCATAGTTTACCCCAGGAATCTCTGAAAAATATTGAAGAATTTTACAATAACGATATGTACAGTCGAATCATGCCATCAAAGAAAGAAGTTGTTTCCGTAAAAAATAAAGATGGCACAAGAGAAGAAAAACGTAAACGTCTATTATTTTTGAATATGAAAGAACTCTATTCTTGTTTTAAAGAGACTGACCCGAAAATACAAATTTCTTTTAGTAAATTTGCATTTCTAAGACCAAAATATTGTATTCTTCCCGGAGCATCTGTACCGCATTCGGTACGCGTATGTACTATTCATCATAATATGAAACTTATGTTAGATGCAATAAGCCTGAAGCAATTGACTCAAAATACAAGTACTCCTCTTTCTAATTATAAAGACTGCTTAGAAAAAATGGTTTGTTCTAATCCAACTTCCCATTGTTACATCGACAAGTGTGATAAATGTCCAGGAACTATGAAAGTTATATCTCGTATACGTGAACAATTAGAAGATTCTTCTATTTCTGATATAAAATATTCATCGTGGACTGCAACTAATAGAGCAACATTAACCGAACAGACATCGAGTGTTGAAAATTATTTATTTGATCTAAACAATAAGCTAAATACTCTGAAAGTTCATTCTTACAGAGCAAAGTAGCAGACTCAGTTTATAAATGAAAAAAAAAAATCTTAGCCCATATGAAGTACTTGTAATATTTGATTCTCAGAAAATTATGCTTATGTGTGTCAGGATGCTTCCCGGGCTTTCCATTTCTACAATAACCAATGTACAGTGGTACCTGTGATTTTCTATTACATTAGAGTATGATTTTTTTGTCTGATAGCCTGAAACATGACACTGCAGCTGTATATTCTGTTCAAACACTACTGATACCAAAAATTAAAAAAAAGGTTAAAAGAATTCAAAAAATGTATTATTGTACTGACGGCGCTAAACAACATTTTAAAAATAAATTTTAAATAAACAATTGTGATTAATCATAAAAAAGATTTTAATATTGAAGCAGAATGGCATTACACAGCAACTGCACATGGAAAAAGCACGTATAATGGAATAGGTGCTACTTTCAAAAGGTCAGCCTACAAGGCAAGCCATACGACGAAACCGTCTGAGGTAATATTATCTCCCCAAGCACTATTCAACTGGGCAAAAGAACATTTCGATAATATTAATATTTTATACTTTGATAAAGTATAGGGTGGGCCATCTAACTTTTTTTTTTTTTTTGAACTAGAGGTTATTTTGATTATGGTAAGGGTTATGTCACTTTTGATTTGACAGAAAGTTAGTTTTATCCTTCCGCTAAACGAAAATGGTTGTGTATTCGCTTGAACAACGCTGAGAAATATTGAAACATTACTTCGAAAATCTTGGCAAAAAAATAATTTTTTCGGATGAGGCGCATTTCCATCTTGGCGGCTATGTAACCAACCAGAATTGTCGCATTTGGGGCACGGAGAACCCGCACGTGATCGTAGAGAAGCCGATGCATCCTCAAGGAGTGACTGTTTGGTGCGGATTTTGGTCCGGTGGCATCATTGGGCCATTTTTCTTTGAAAATGAGCAAGGAGTTGGCGTTACTGTCAATGGTGAGCGCTACCGCGCCATGATAAACGATTTTTTGTTCCCGGCACTTGAAGAGGAGGACATAGGCAACATTTGGTTTCAACAAGACGGCGCTCCGTGCCACACAGCACACGTTTCAATTGATCTTTTGCGCACTGTTTACGAAGATCGAATTATCAGCCGAAATGCTAATGTGATTAAGCCGCCTCGGAGCTGTGATTTGACGCCGTTGGACTATTATCTTTGAGGTGCCGTCAAAGATAAGTGTTACGCCGATAAAGCAGCAACGATTGACGCTCTCAAGAACGATATTCGCATTGCCATTGAAGACATAATGCCGCATACCATCGAAAATGTGCTCAGAAATTGGACCGACCGTACGTCAAGGCCAGCCGAGGCAGTCATATGTATGAAATGGTATTCCATAATTAATCGGAAGGATTGTTCTTTACAATGAAAAAATAAATTTGGAAAAATATTGAGAACTTTTTGTTTTATTGCATTTAAAAAAAAAAATTTATTTGGCCCACCCTGTATTTCATGACAAAATTAAGCGAAAATTGAATCGAAGATATCTTAATTGCGAGAGTGTTCCTAAGATTTCGAAAAAACATGGTTTTATCGTACAGAAAAATAGAATAGTTTTGATTAAAAAATTTTCTAATGATACGAAAGAAAATGGAAATCACCGGTTACCAAAATCAAAGAAGTAGTTCATTGTAAAGTTTTAATAAAATTTAAAAACAATAACACTACAGACAGATGGACAGAAAGTCGAAATTGACTTAGATAAGCTACACCTTTCCGATAGATGGACATACAGAAAGAATTGACATAGACGAAGACAGACTCGGGTCGGCTTTACTAGTCCCGCATCGAGCGCCTCCCCAGGTGATAAATGGATTAGAAAGATGTCTGAAATAATTAAAATTGCTTTGATCGCTCAACCAGAGCAAAGTTCCACTGACACTTTGGCCAAAATAGCAGACAAATTGTATGAGGTCATTCACGTCGGCCAACAAAATTCAAATTTAACACCAATAGAAAAAGGTTCTCGATCCACGGTGCAAACAAACCAGGCCCGCGATGGAGACCGTCGTTCCCCATCTACTAGCGGTACGGTCGAGGATCGGCTAGCGCGTATTGAATCTAAGCTAAATAGCTAGCTTGTTTCGTGGGCGCAGTCGATCCCGGGGGCGAAGGTCTTCAGCTCGCCCACGGTTACAGACATATAGCCCAGGCAACCAACATTTAAATCATCAAGGCAAATGTTGGTACCATGCGAAGTTCGGTACGGCTGCAAGAAAATGTATCACTCCATGCTCATTCAGAACGTCACAATCATCGACGTCAGGTAGCAAATCAATAATGGATGTGGATGCTACCAATAATTCAAAAAACCAGTAAGCCACCGGGTCGAGACTTGCACGCCAAATACGTTGCAAACACCTTACACGTCTCAAAAACCTTATACGTCTCAAACACCTTATACGTCTCAATCACCCTATACGTCACGTTTATTCATATTCGATCGAACGAATAAATTAACTTACTTAATCGATACTGGCGCTGATCTTTCGGTCATCCCAGCACAATATTTCGGACTTTCGTTTTCAATCACAAAACGAAATCCGGATCTAGTCCTGTCGGCCGCCAATGGCACCACAATCCACACCTATGGCACAAAATTGCTTAAGGTGGACATCGGACTTAAACGTACATTCATGCACGCTTTTATCTTAGCTGCTGTGAATCGTCCGATCATCGGCGCCGATTTCATATGTAAATTCGGACTACATGTTGATCTGAAAAACAAACGGCTGGTTGATTCAGCGACTAAGCTGTCAATCATTGCCACAATGGTTCGCGTCGACACACCGACACCGATCCATTTCACAGTCAACAACGGTTATGGCACTCTGCTCAAACAATTTCCTTCGCTCACAGCAGAGCCAAACTACAATTTGCCAGTCCGACACAACGTGGTCCACCATATAGTCACGGCAGCCCATCTGCCCGTGTAGCGACCACGTAGGCTAGATTCAGTCCGCCACAAAGCCGCATTCACAGAATTCCAACATATGGTGGAATTAGGGATTTGCCGGCCATCTTCATCTCCCGTCTCTTGCCCTCTCCATATGGTGAAAAAGAAAGATCATGATTAGCGACCATGTGGGGATTATCGTCGACTAAACATGGTCACAACACCTGATCGTTATCCGATACCCCACATTCAAAATTTCTCCATGCACTTGCATGGATGCAAAAAATTTTCAAAAATAGATCTCGTCAGAGCTTATCATTTGATTCCCGTAGCGCCTGAAGACGTTCACAAAACGGCGATCACTACACCATTTGGCCTCTTCGAATTCACCCGAATGCCATTCGGTCTACGCAGCGCCGCTTAAACGTTTCGCAAACACACAAAAAGTTGACCTAGAACTTCAGAATTTATTTTCTGGTTCCGAATGTCACTCTGGTTCATCAATGAGACCGGAACTTTTTAAATTACCTGGCCTCGAAATTATCTGCGAAACATCTACTGGGAACAATCGCCCATACATTGCACCACCACTGCGTCGAACCATTTTCGACACACTGCATAACATTTCGCACAGAAACCGCAGAACACATACTATGTGAGTGTGTTGCTCTGTGCACACGGAGGTGGATTCATTTTGAAGAGAGGTATCTGACCCCGGAGAAATGTAAATTGGCCTCTATAAACAGCATTTTGGCCTTTATTAGAGAGGTGGAGAAGCTCCTGGAGTAACAGTACCCAACAGCACAAAAGATCTTTTAGGTCGTAGTGCTAGCCGCTTTTGGGCAGGGACGAAAAAAAAAAAAAAAAAAAAAAAAAACATTTCGCATGCGGGAGTCCCTGCAACTCGTAAGTCGATTACTGCTCGCTACTTTTGGCCTAATATAAACAAAGACGTAGGCAATTCGGCTCAGTCTTGTTTATCCTGCCAACGTGCCAAAGTCCAACGGCGCACTAAATCACCTCATGGACAATTCGAAATTCCACCTGGTCGTTTCGAACACATCCACTTAGACATCGTAGGACCATTGTCTCCGTCTAATGGATATTCGTACTTACTCACTTGTGTCGACCTTGTGTTGGCCCGAAGCATACTGAATGACCAACATGTCAGCTGCAACCATTGCCACCACTTTTGTCAACAATAACGTATCACGATTCGGTGTTCCCCTTCACATCACAACTGATCAAGGAACGCAATTCGAGTCCAAACTTTTCTCAGAGTTAACGAAACTTCTCGGTTCACATCGGATACGGACAACGGCTTACCATCCTCAAGTCAATGGCATGGTCGAACGCTTCCATCGGCAACTCAAAGCCGCATTGATGGCCAGAAGCAATACAATTAATTGGAGCTCGGAAATACCTATTGTACTACTGGGAATCCGAGCAACAGTGAAAGAAGATCTGAAGTGCTCACCAGCCGAAATGGTTTATGGCCAAACAATCAAGCTACTCGGTGAGTTCTTCATCGATAATCCTCTTCCATCACTTCCAGCTGCCGACACAGTCATCGACCAACTGCGACAAACCATGCAGAACCTAGTACCCAAATCAACCCGTCCATCCAAACAAGATGACGTTTTCGTTCCGAAATCGCTCGACAACTGCGATTTTGTCTTCATTAGAACGGTTAATGGTAAAAATTTCAACATTTCAATCGATAGACTCAAGCCAGCATATGGAATTCTCTGTTCGGCTGATCAAATATCAAGCACTCGAACACACAAAACCGTCCGTATTGCAACTACTCATTCAATCATTCCCTAGGGAGGGGAAAATCATTTGCGGGGGAGTCCTCTAGCGGCTCGCTCATATCGAAATACACTTATCAAATACACTCATCAAATCAATCAATTCATTCGTTCACCGCTACAATACCAAATATATCAGCGCTGACTCATTCATGTTATACTCTCATAACATAAACGCAACCGCTTGACTATCTGCAAGTGGTCGCTGCCCTAAAACAATTCACGCGAAGAAAACAAAAGCAAAACAATTCATTTTATTATTCATCCTCTTCAAACTCCGTGTTTTTAGACATTCTGTTTTACGCATTCTGTTTCTTTTAATTTTTCGGTCTTGTAAATTGTGGAAATACATTCTTTCTTAGAATATCGATAGTTTACCTTTTTCGGTAAGATAAATGGTGAAAAATAATAATAAATTAATTGTATCTTTAACCAACAAACACAGTGAATAAATCGTATTGAATTAGTGTTATAAAACATCAAATTGTGCGTTTTAATTACAAACGAAAAGTGCCAACTATTTTACAAGCCCTATGGATACTCATTTATTTCATTTATGGTGCATTCCTAGCATCATTCAAAAAATTAAATAAAAAATTGGAATAAAGTTGAAACCGCACTTATTAAAAAAATCAACTTATTGAAAATCAACTGTGCTATAGCCCACAAGTTTTTGGGCGGCAAAAATCTAAAATGGTCCGATTACGATGGTTGATACCTCTATCAATAGGTTTCGGGACCTGTAATTGCTGTGACAATTTTTATTTTGATTGCTCGATTATTATTAAACATTTCTTAGAAAATTCAATTTTATTGAAAATAAAAAGTAATTATTTGGAAATTAAATAAAAATATAATTTAATAAAATTTTGTGGTAAATGCTTTTATAAAAAAAACTACGATAAAGTAAAATAAAACTTTGTGTGCAACCCAGGGCAATCCGAACTAATCCCAAATATAATACAACAATACAATTGCTTTGCCGTGTCTTTTCAACATTCTTTGGATTACATTTCAAATGCGAGAAAGATATTGATTAACAATCGCGAAATTATTTCTTTACGGAAGCCATCCGGAAGATTTTCTATACAACTTAATCAATCCATTGAATATCTCTAATATAGTATAAAATTATTTGTTATGTTTGGATAAGTTGAAATGATGAACCTCTTTAATAAAACCACATTAATCAAAGCAAAATGTGATCCCATGTCATGCCGCATCAAGACAAAATAATTAAATTGAAAATTTCATCTAAATCGTTCCTAATGTGCTGCCAAGGGTTACATTAACATCGATCATCAAAATCCATATATCCATATACACGTAGCTATAAACATATAAAAAAAGAACCAACAACAAAATGTTTAATAAAACTAATTTTCGATGATTTATTAATAATTCTACAATATTCACGTTTCTTATTAATAATTCAGCGTCGTTTTGTATTTTTGAAATGTATTTCAGGTTTTCCTGTAACACCAACACCACCAATACATACATTTCTTGTATATTACATAAAATAAACTTTTTGAACAAAAGATCATAATCCTTTTTAGGAATTCAATCAATTTTTAGAACATTATGTTAAAACTCACCAAACAAAAATATTGTGTATATAAACACCAAGAGGAATAATATCCCGAAAAGCTATATCAACTCATTTCTTGATATGCCCTTAGCCGTTGGTGATGTTGTACTATGTGTGTGTGTGTGTGATTGCTTACCTAAAAAAAAATTTGGAAGAAACAAGAAAATTTATTATTGAAACATGTTCGTACAATTTATTATATTTTATTGTATTTGTACACAAAAAGCACAAGTTGTTCGTTTATGGTGATGCTTATAGCCGTATTTATATTCAATGTTAATCACGCAAAGTTCAATTTAGAGTTCGATTAAATTATTATACAAAAGACGATCGCACCATATATCAAAAATGCAATAATATTCTAAAGATATGGAGAAAAATTGAATTTTTGGCTAAAAGGATTTTTTTTTTGTATTTTAATGTACCTTTTGTGAATGTGGCGTAATAATTCTGTGTGATTTGTAATACTTTGAAAAGCGTGTTTCTTTGTAGTATGTATATAAATGGTTACGAAACAATGATACTCTATAAAGATTATTTAATGTACAAACACGATATTCTCATGAGCCTAGTCCTATGAATATATCTAATTTGATTATATTCATCCGTTTTGTTGCTCCCTATTCAATATGGCTGAATATATTTTGGAACATGTAATTATTTTATGGAAATGATTTTAGAATAAGATTTATGTCACTTGTCGTCGTTTTTTTGGTTTTTTTAGTTTATCGCATGTAAAATCCATGATGTATAAAATTAACACAACGTAAAACGGAACACACGATAGCTGAAACAAGAACAACTTAATTTATTTGATATGGTAATTAGGTCTTTCATTTAATATTTAGATTATATTTATAGGTTATTTGTTGTATTTTTGGGACTTTTAAAGAAAGGAAGATATCCAGTAAAATTTATTGCTTCCCTTTGAGATTTAATTTTTTTTCTAAATCGCTTTGAAACTGAATGTTTATAATTTAAATCTGAAATAACGTTCGGAATTTAAATTAACTTTACATTTTTGAAAACGGCCCTTCCGAGCGAGCTAGGGGAATCACCGGAAATTATTTAATTTTAGTCATCTAATTTTTTTTCCTAAACCTTGTAATGCTTTTGTAATGTAGGACTTCGACGCGTTATTTCGGTAAGCTTATTACCTTAAATGAGAAATATCACCTAATCGACAGTTTCAATTTCACGATAATTATGGAATTTTGAAGTGCCATTCAATAAATTGTTTTACTTATAGGTAGAGCCCGGAAGTTTATGTATATACATGTTTGTAGTGGTTAATTTTTTCAATTTTCTCTAATATACAAATTTGAATTATCTAAAATTAATTATTTTGGAATCGGTTTGTTTTTGCATAAAAATGCATATCTGTACCCTAAATACAAATTTATTCTTTTAAGTGCATATTTTTGCATATTCGAGTCCTGTTTTTTATTTTACACAATTTTTGTAAATTTCCATACGAATTCCACATCTATGGCTCTTTGTACAAATTTGCTGTAATTAAATGGTATAATTTTTAATGGTACAATTTATTTCAATTTGATTGTTACGTTTTAGGGAAATCACATGATATAATATTTGACATTTGGTCAGGTAAATCAATTGAGGTTTGAGGTTACCTGTTGTTAGAGAAAAATCTTTGTGAGATGTGTGCTAACTAAAAATTATAGATTAAAATTTAAACAATTAATAATATTACTTTATAAGTATTTTTTAGTTAAATAAATATTTAATTCTCCGATAATCACTCGAAATTTATTTTTTAAAATACCAAAAGAAAAACCGACCAAAGCTTGTCGGTTAAGTAAATTTGTGAAAGAAATTGGTGGTGGTATTTTAAAAACCGATGGAAAGATTTTACTTTGCACATTGTGCGATAAAAAAGTGGGGTCAGGTAGTAAATATCAGGTCGAACAACACATAAAAACAAAATTACATCAAGAGCGTTTGACAAAAAATAACAACAGACAAGAATTGATAATTGATTCAGGTGATTCAAGTAAACGAAAATCGGAATTTAGTTTTAAACTGTGTGAATCACTCAGTATCGCACGCAAGGGCGATTGCTGCTCTCGCAATCATTAAAAATACTAAATGATATACAAAACAGGATTATGTCTGAGGAGCAACCAAACTCTAAGGTGAAGACTAAATTGTCGTCAATATTCTTCGAGAAAAATTTAAATTTGAAATTATTAAAAAAAGTGAACCATATTTTGTCTGGGGAAACTGATGTTACTCTTAACATACCTTCAGATCTTATTAAATTTTATAAATACGCTCCTTTAACTTCTGTTGAGGTGGAAAGGAGTTTTTCCAAATACAAGTCTTTGTTGAGTGACCGGCGGCAATCATTTACGTTCGACAACTTGAGAATGAATTTTACTGTTCATTGTAACACCTAACAATAATGCCAATGCTTCTATATACATACGAGTATGTACATATTTTGTTAAAATGAAATAGCAAATAAAGAATTATTATTAATTGAATTGTTAAATATTGAACTTTCATACATATTTTTAATGCATATTTTACGATTTTTTGATGCATATTTACATGCATATTTCGCGTGTTTTTAATGCATAAACTTCCGGGCTCTACTTATAAGGCTGTATACACGACGTATGAAGAAGTTTTGCTAATCATTAACAATAAAAAAAATTTTGATAGAACTGGACAGAAATTTTTGATAGAACTGGCTATATAATTGGTTCAGAAAAACGTGAAGCAGCGACTATTCAATCCATGATCTTTAACAAAAAATGTGATTCAATCCTCGATCTGTCGATATTATCATCAAAATAAAATACCATTTTTGTAATCAGCCATCCATGTCAAGTTTATGCCAAAATCGTGTGTACAGAATGCTTCAAAGAAGAGTATCATTTGTCTAGTATTTCGCTGAATAATATAGTTTTGCAGCCAAAGCATTACATTCCAACGGATTAAGAGGCAGCCACATTCAAAAGGATGCAATCACTACAAAGGTCAGTTTTTTTTTTAAATTCATTGTTATTGGTGTAATATGCGTTTTTAACACTCAATCTGTGTTTTTGCTTTCTTTATTTATAATGCTATTGCAAAAAAACCAAATTAATTTAAATGAATACCTAATTCATTAATTTAAAATATCAGAATAATTTCTCGGAATAATTAGTTTAAAAATAAAAATAATGAATAAAATCACAGTTAAATTAAAAAACAGTTATATAAATTTATCAGATATATATTTTATTCTGATGCATCATCTGACACAGTAGCTTCTTTATTTGAATTATTTTCATTTTTTTTTAAGCATTCTGTTGCCAAGCAGTTTAAGGCTGGTCACCAAACAACAATCCCATGTAATTTGTACTGGCCGTATTACTGAATTTATTCATTACTTAATATATACATTTCATATTTACAAACGTTTTAGATTTTTTTCGAAAGTAGACCTTTGAAGTCCGAAATTTTACAGGTTAAATAAATTATAGAATTTTGAAGTGAAATTTAATCAAATATAAAACCTGATAAGGTGACCAGAATTTCGGTCAATTCGACTCCCAAATCAATCCCTAACTGAACCTCTTAAGTCAATCTCCAGTTCAACCTCCAACTCATTTTACAACTAAGCCTTCAACTCAATCGGAACCACTAAATTAACCGCCAACCCAAGTAGCACGAGTGAGTTGGTATAACGTTGTACTGTGGTTGGCTAAATGACTACTGGTCGGCTAGCCAACGTTGTGACAATGGTATGACAACTGAGATACAACGTTATTGGGGAATAAATGTTGGGTTGTAACAACGTCGTAATAACTATTATCCGACTTGTCAATTGACCATAGAATACAAGTCAGGAAATAGATATATTGACCACTATTTTGTTTGTATTTTAGCAGACAGGACAACTATTTTTTATAAAATATATAAATAATCATGTTGTCTTCTTTTATCTTATAAATATAATAATTATTTGTCTATTTCCTTTATCATCTATTTCATTATTTACGACTTTATGAAAATTTACTTCATAATAATTGTAAATGTAATATTCACATTCCCTGTAATATTGATAACCCAAAAATCTGGCAAGATACGACATATTTTTATAAACAAAGCAAGTTTTATCGTAAATGTGCACCTATCAGTGAACTAAAAACTCATGCGCCTTATAAATTCGTCTTTTTTAAAAATATATTTCTGTTATTTCAAAAATATTTTTATTTTAGGTTGACTAAAATTTTCTAAAATCAATTTAAACCATATTGAAATAATCCCCACCTTTAAAATAATGATATTACAATAATATTTAGTCATTAAAAGTATGAAAATCAGAATTTAATTTTCAAAAAATACAAATTTTTATATGCATGTATAATTAAAAATGGCGAACTTCATATTATGTTTTAAAATATATTTAAACCACTAAAAAGTTAGATTAATAACCAATTTATAACAAATTCGACTCAAAAATTACAAATTTGTTATTTTATTTCCAAAAAAGTTACTGTCACGACGGTCTAGTCATTCTCCCGACGATTTATTTAATTTTATTACCAAATTGTCAAGAATTCAACTGTAAAGATATTTGCACACCAAATAAGTTATATTGAATAGCGTTGTGCATTCACCAAAAATTCCTTAACGACAAAAAAGAAAAACTTGAGATAGTTAATTTAAAATTCCCTGAAAAAGACAAAGGAGACTGTATGGATACAAATGTATTTGATTTTTTATGATACATTCGCGAATCATAAAACACATGATTAAAACTTCAAAAACGTTAAACATTTGTGTTATTTATGTTGATAATTATTCATTAATTAAATCCTTAATATAACACAAAAATTATGATTGACCTATTTTGGAAGATAAAAGAAGTTGAAGTCAGAAAATCTTTTTTATATTAAATTATTTATATAAAAATTGACATTGACATGACACAATAAGGTTGTTTCCCGATGATGTAATAATGTCGGTCACAAAATATCTTTTTTGTCAATTATTTCACTAAATTGTATGCATAAGTAAAAAATGTTATCTTGTGGTCGTGCAGGTAACAACAAAATATTTGGTTGGATATTGGTTTTTACACGACAAAAAAGTTGCTAGGTAGTCATTAAATACCACATAATACGACAACATAACTAAATAATCGGTACACGGTTATAAAATACATATTAGTCGGTCAATAGTGGAAAATAGTCAAAAAAAGTGGTCAAGTAGATATAAAATAACGCTCTGGCGGCTGCTAACATATAACGTCGCATTGTGGTCGTGCCGACGAAAAAATAAAAATTGTTGTTTCGATGTCAAACAAGTGAATTTATAGAAATTTGTGACGTTGTACCGACGTCGGAAACGGGTTATAAAACTATAAAGTTATTTGGTGCTACTTGGGAACCGAACCCTCAACTCAATCTCCAAATCAACACCTAACCTAACGTCAAATCATTATTTATTAACCCAAATTCCCCAACTGAGTAACACACTCAACCCCAATGCAAGCTAACTAAACCCTAACTCAAATTTAGCTCAACTTAGCTCGAACCAAATCTCAACCGTTTGCTCAACTCGACACTTAATGGTCAACCCAATCCCAACATCAACTTTATTCGTAAACGCTTGTATGAACTCAACTTAAATCAAACTCTAGTCACCATCATACCATAATAGCAACGTACAATCATATAAATAATGATTCCATCATACCATTATTCGATTATACCATCATACCATCATGACTCAATACTATTAAACCATCACATAATCATAATAACGTACCATCAATCCACAAAACCTTCATACCATCGAACCACCGTAACATGGTACTATCGGATCATCATACCACCATTTAATCATACCGTCAAAATATCAGGCCATGATATCATCATACCAATCAACCGTCATACCATTAAAGCGTCCTACCATCGTACTACGACACCATCATTCTAGAGTAAATACCATAATACCAACAAACGTACTATCATATATTATACCATTACACCATCATATAATAACACCAAACCATCACACAATCATACCATCTTAACAAGATACCACCATACCATCGTACCATCTTACCATCATACAATCTTATTACTGTACTGTCATAACATTTACTATACTGTATTACTATACTGTCATCATATTATCATACCGTCGTACCATCATACCATCGTTCCATCAAACCATCATATCATCATACAATTATACCATTGTACCATCGTACCTGCATACAGGTTTTACACTTCAAATTGAACCTTTCACATTGCAAGTTGAACCTTAGAGCAAATTATATGAATGGCCAATTGGGATGGAGCTTGACTATTTCTTAACTGTTTATTATGAAATTTGACCTGTGCGTTGGAAATAGGTTTCAAAAACTAATTTTAGATGAAGTTCTGGAATATGGCTAATTAGGATGGAACTTGGCTATTTCTTAGCGGATTTTAGTAAAATTTGATATCCGCTATGGAAATGGGATTCTAAAATAATTTTTGGATGAAGTTTTGGAATAAGGCCAAGAATGAGGGATCTTAGCTATTCCTTAACCAATTATAATGAAATTTGACATATTAGTTAGAAATGGGATTCTAAAATTATGTTTAGATACATTTCTGGAATATGGTCAATACGAATATAACTTAGCTATTAACCGATTATGATGAATTTTGACGTGTCCTACGAACATAATGAGATGTGACCCAAAAATTATTTGTTGAAGAGGTTGTGAGAAATATGTCAATATGGCTTCTATAAACTTGTCTGTTTAGGTTTCGGTGAATCATGCAGCTGTTGAAGTTCAAAATTTCGTCATAGTCGGTTTAGAAATAGGCAGGTTGCGTCCTACTTGGCCATATTCCACAACTTCATACAAAAATCATTTTCGAATCCCGTTTGGAACGCACATCACAAATTTTATCATAATCGGTTGAGAAATAGGCATGCTCAATCATACTTGGCCATATTCCAAAACTTTATCCAAAAATCATTTTAGAATCTGACTACCAATGCACAGGTCAATATTCATCATAATCACTTGGCTATATTCCAGAACCTAATCCGGAAACCATTTTAGAATCTCATTTTCAATGCACATGTCGAATTTCATCATAATTGGTTGAGAAATAGGTAAATGTTTCTAATTTCAAGCCTTCTTCCCCGAGTGCACATCCCTCGACACTCCTGCACTCGAGCGCACGTTTTTTGCTGAATACATCAAACAATTTTGGCAAGCTGGTTTTCGCACGTTCTCTGCACCACACCCAAAACAAAATATGTCTAAAAATTCTTTGGTACAATCTTGGTACTTGTGACCCAGGCCCTTACAATTCCAACAAACCAACATATTTGGTTTGTTTGATCTAGCACCTTCCGCTTGAAAGGCTTCTAAATCCTTAAACTCCTCGTTTGGATGTTGTCTGGTACTTTGGTAATCAGGTCGAGCTGGCAACATAGGTGAAGATTCCATAGTAGGTGTTGATCTGGTCAAAACCTGGTTTGGAGTAAAGATTTCGTTGACCACCGGTCTGCGTTTGGGAGTTGCCTCAAATCGTCGTGGATCATACCCGGTTTCTTCCCACATTTTCTCGTAGTTCTGACAAATTCTTCTTAGTTCATCCACTGACTTGATTGTGTTATGAAACGGTAGCGTGACATTCCTTAATGCTGGAACCATATTTTGGCATAGCCTGTAGATTAACTTCCTTTCCGATAGCCGATTTTGCAAGCGTGAGTTTAGTTTCTGGATTGATAGAACAAAGACCGAAAACGTTTCCTTATTTGCTTGAAATCTTCGTATTATCTGCTCCTGAGTTTCCTCGTCAAAATTGCTAGAACTGAAAAAGGACTGCATTGCGATTTTCATGTCTGGCCAGGTTGAGTTTGCATGATCTTGTTTATAGATCCAATACCAATCTTCTGCTGTATTGCTCAAAAAATAGTGCACCACCCTAGGTAATAATTCCTGTGGAAACCCATCGTTTAAAGCCATTTGCTCTAAGCGATATAGAAAATTATGTACGTTCGTCTTGTCGCTGCCGTCAAAAGATAGCTTCCAACGTTGACGAATTTTGTACGAGTCCATTAAAAGGTTTTGCTGATTAATTTTTTGTTGCCTGGGTGGATTGAAAGGTTGATGGTCGGCATTTGTAGCTACTGTCTGTCTCAAATCTGTGTCTTGATTGTCTGCGAAAACAGTTATACCCGGTGGTTCGAAATCTCTGTTAGATAAGTTTGGGGTAATAAATTTTTCTAAATTAATATTGGTGCTGAGCAAGTTCTCGGCCTGGGCAAAGAAATCCGCAACAGATGATTTTAAATTTGTATGTTTCATCTGCAATTTATTCTGGATTTCCTCGTTAGATGATCTCCGCCTATCTTCAATTGAATGTTCTGAGCGGTCTTCTTTGGATTGATTAATGTTTATATTCCTGGAAGATCCTGCCTTTGGGCTGGAAGATCCTGCCTTTGGGCTGGAAGCATTAATCTGTTGGGACCGTTCTTTGTTCGATTCCGTTGTGGTGTTCGCCTTTTGAAAATCATCCATCAGCTTCCAGTGCAAGTTGTATAAACGCCGAAAATTGCTGCTTATATTATTTAATCGGGTACCCAGACACTTACTCGGAAAAAATATTCTATAAAAACATTTACTCGAAAAACACTTTCACTAAAATGAATAAAACCACATTTGCTCTAAGAACATTTACTCAAAAAACATTTTCTCGAAAAAAAAACTTGAAATAAGTAGTCTATGTTTTCAACCAAAACAATTGAAATGTCATTCAACCAAAATATTTATTAGTTCAACAATAATGTTTACTATTTAAACATATAAAAATTAAACAATGTTGGTAAGGATAAATATACAAACTTTAAAATAGAATAAACTTAATAAAATAAAATAAAATTTCTAACCTTGTAGATGACCAGTATGGATAATTTAAAAACAACAAAAAATAAGCCTTGCTTCCTAGTAGATGGTTATGTATTTATTAAAAATAAACAGCATAATGATGTTACGTACTGGGTTTGCACGAATAATCGGAAAAATCGATGTAAAGCACGAATTAATACCAAAGGTGATGTTATTATAAAGAAAGTTGGAGAGCATAATCATGCTGGCAATTCAGCAAATGTTGGTGTTAGAAAAACCCTTACTGAAATTAAAAAGAGAGCTATATCTACAAATAGTAATACACAACATATTATTGCTGAATCTACTGTTGCCATAAATAATCCAGTAAGAGTCCATATGCCGTCTATTCCATCCATGCAGCGCACAATTCACAGACAAAGACAAGGAAATGCTGTTATTCCAAAATTGTTAATTGATTTAATTATACAAGAAAAATTTAATGTTACTCTTCAGGGTGATCCATTTTTGCTGTATGATTCAGGGCCTACCGAAACTCGAATTTTGATATTCTCAACCCAACGAAATCTTCACTTTTTGGCGCAATCTGACATGTGGTTCGTTGATGGTACTTTTAAAACAGTACCGTTAATTTTTAATCCACTTTTTACCATACATGGGATAAAAGAAAAGCAATCTTTACCATTAGTGTATGTCTTATTACCGAACAAATTAACTGAATCATACAAAAGGGCATTCGAACAGTTAAAATTGTTAAATGTTTATTTAAAACCATTGCATTTAATGTCAGATTTTGAACAAGCTATTATAAACGCAGTTTCCGTATCTTTTCCAGATGCTCAACAAAAATTTTGCTTCTTTCATTTATTCCAGAGTTTATATCGCAAAATATGTCAGGTGGGCTTAAAAGCTCAATATGACCAGGATGCAGTGTTCGCTCATAAAATTCGTATGATTTTATCAGTTGCATTTGTGCCGCCGGCCGATGTTATTAACGCTTTCCAATCTTTAACTGAAATCAATGTTATCCCAGAAGAAGCTAATGAAATATTGGATTATTTTGAGGATAATTATATCGGCAGATTTGATGTGCGGTCTGAAAATGAAACTGGTAGGCGCAATCCCAGGTATTGTATTGAATCGTGGAATGTTTATACTGCAACACTAGAAGATTCTGCTCGAACAAATAACTGCATTGAAGGTTGGCATAATGGATTTTCCCGGTTAGTTGGTTGTGAACATCCATCTGTTGATTTTTTTTTTGAAAAAATTCAACTAGAACAATCAAAAAATGAAATAGTTCTCGAGCAAATTTTTGCTGGAACTCCAATGCCTCCAAAACACAAAAAATATCGGGATTTAGATAAAAGAATCAAAAATGTTGCTGAGAAATATTCAATTATGGAAATCACCGATTATTTAACTGCAATTGCATACAATACTGTATTATAAAAGTAACCAAAAAAATTTAAATATTTAATTAAAAATCTAAAAAAAGTTAAAAACAAAATAGCATTTAATTATTATTTAATAATCATTTTCTGGTAAAATTAATAATCGAAAAATTCTTCAAAAAAATCGCGCGATTTTTTTGAAGAATTTTTCGATTATTAATTTTACCAGAAATGACGTTCGAGTAATTGTTGTTCGAGCAAATGTTTTCGGGCAAATGTTTTTCGAGAAAATGTTTTTCGAGGAAATGTTTTTCGAGCAAATGTCATGGAATCCTGTATTACACTATCCCGCTTGGCTGTATAGCGAACTATATCTTTTTAGATTTTTGAAAAATATTCGAGGTCCAGGAGTTATTGGGGTGACTCAACCAAACTCCAACTAAATTATTTTGAGAGTATGTGTAGACAATGGCAAAATAGACTTTTAAACATACAACACCTTAACAAATAGAAGCGGAGTAATACAAAAATTATCAGAGTTTGTTGCTCTTTAGGATTTACATGAAAACAATAAAATTCTTTGTAACAAAAAAAAAATGCAACAGTAAAGATAGAGCCTTTATTGGCACGACTTGCAACATCAGTAATCAAAAAACCCTCATCAAAGTGAAGGGTTTAAGAAACTAGCAGATTTTCCAGATCCCGGGTCCTTTTTAGTCAGAAATATTACTTCATTAACATTCTGTATCACCAGTGATGGTAAGAGATTCTCATTCTTCGGTTTCGGGTTATTTGTTTCCAAAATATTTTTTATTATTTTCCAGGTTGTGCTGGAACCAAACAAGGAAGGGGACCAATGTCTAAACAATAGCGTCCATGAACAAGTTCAAGAAAGCCTAGGTTTTGAATTGGTAGTCTCAATCTAAATTACCATACGAACTTCCGAAAGTAGTGTTTGGTAAAATAGCTATTGTTTATTTGGCAAACGATGATATCAAACTGACAAAATTGCTTCTTCTACATTATACTCTCTTTTGAAAATTCTGGAATAAATCGACCACCGCTCTGGTTTATTGTTTCCACTATCTAATGAAAAGTCAAAGTTATTGACCAAAAACACCCCGACTTTCTCGGTACACGACAAAATATTGTTTTGGTATTGCCGCAACGCTTCTACAACAACATTTTCTATGAGGACCGCAAGAATGCGCAAACAGATGATTACCAAAGTGAACAAAATTCGTCGAAATTACAGGGAGTGAAGACGGGTGAGTTGTAGGCAACGTGGTGGCACACCGTGGCATAATATTGGGCAGAAACTCATAGACCCTACAATGTTATTCATTAAGAGGTTATCTTCTGGTAAGCTTCTTATAAAAAATATTTCTGGGTATCATAACGAACGATCCTATCCTTTGTTGTTGTTAAGATTTTCGAGATTATTCGATTGTTCTCGAGATTTTTGGTTGCAAGTCTTGTTGATCTTTTCGAGATTATGCCGAATAAAATTCTGTTAACAATTTTGTAATAGAAGACAGAACCTTTATTCCAAAAAATTAAAATGGGGTAATCAACTAATTTACTGATTAAACTTAAATAAACCAATAAATTATCACTGGGGATCAAGTGCTAAAATAAATTCTGTAACTAAAGCTCTCATAAATGACCTTGCTAAAGTTACTTATTATATATGACCAAAAATGAGCTTTGAACTTGGGCCGACTTCCATTTATTGGAAAAATACAGATATGTATAGTCGAATTTGCATAAAAAATGTTTTGCGTAAGAAGGCAAAAAAGGCTTTGTAACATCAATTTGGGTAATTGGCCGAAAGATGAAACCCAATCCGAATCGACGGTAAGTCGTACTGGAGTTGGACCCTTTTGGAAGGAAGATCCTAAGGAGGAAGTATGTACTGATGAAGTGAGATCTTACGGTTGGAATAGAACCCGTCATTGATCAATATTTATAAGATAAACATGATGGAATTATGTGATGGGAAAAAATATTTCCAAAGCAAAAAATAGGTTAAGGTGTACACGTACTTACACAATTTGTATTGCCAAATTATAAATGTTCCATTTGCGAAAGCTAATGTTGCTTGTCATGTTTTTCGACCCGAGAAATAGTGAACAATCAAGGAGGCACTAACAAAAAAGGGTATAGCAACAGAAGGTTGTTCTTAGGAACTCTCAGGTATCAGTGTCTGTCAGGTTTTGGAGGATACCTCAGGCAGTACTGATTGATATTTCCCCAAACAAACAACACCAACAACTCTGACAAAGTAGACAACAAAATAAGCTGAGTCAAAACGAGACTGATTGTATTCCCAAATGAAGTTTCCAATGTCTTGACGATAGTCAAAAAACACCCAAACACCGACAAAAAACAACCGATATATGGAAGCGTTACTAATCTTCGTAATTTAATTTGTATTATACTTTATTATTTTTAATTTCAAAATCATTCATTTTTATTTTATTATTACATATTGCATTTAAAACTTTTTGGTCACCCTCATTTAACATCTGTATATACATAATTATCATATTTTTGTTTATATAACGTTCAAACAATTAAATCTGCTGAGAACTGCCCAAGATTAATCATGGTGTCAGAAGTGGGATTCAACATTCTCGAATAATTTTGAGGGTATTTTCATCGGCTGATTTTGGAAAGTCATCAAGCGTCATCGTGCTTAGAATTTCGTTCATAATTTTTGGATTATATACTTCGTTGGACATATATGATTAATCTTGGGCCTTTTCAAGATTCCAGCTAATTTCGTCGAAGATGATTTAATCAAAAAGAAAAACTTTGCCAAGCACTTTATTTCACCGTGGCGACTAATAATTGAATTTATTACATTTATAGAACGCACTGATTTTTTAATGTACAATAATTTATTGGCTGTTACTTCTCCAATATTCAATATGCAATTGATTTTATTTTCCGTTAACAAAATAGAAATTAACAATTAATTACGTCATGGATATAACGCAAAACCAAATCAGCAGATTTAATTGTTTGAACGTTATATAAACAAAAATATGATAATTATGTATGTACAGATGTTAAATGAGGGTGACCAAAAAGTTTTAAATGCGATATGTAATAATAAAAATAAAAATGAATGATTTTGAAATTAAAAATAATAAAGTATAATACAAATTAAATTACGAAGATTATTCATCATCCCCGCCTTGAATGCTTCCAGCTTTCAACATCGATTCCGTACCCATCGACGGAAAAAGACAGATTTTGGTAAATGGCTTTTTTATAATGCCGCCATGAGTTTTTAAAGTGACCACCCTAACCAATTTATCGCTTCCCGGATGAACCTCCAACACACGACCCATTTTCAACCTCAGGGGTGGCAGATTGTCTTCCTTTATGAGAACAAGTTCTCCGACAGCAATGTCCCGCGATGATGTTGATCATATTCTGCGATGCTGCATTCCTAGGAGGTACTCATTAGTCCAACGCGACCAGAAGTGCTGATGTAATTGCTGAACATGGCGCCGCCGTTTTAAATACGGCACTTTTTCATTTTCGATATTAGGCTCCATAATTGCTGTGAGAGGTCGTTCGACTAGGAAATGGGGGGGGGGGGGGGGGGTAATTGCCTTAAGTTCGTTCGGGTCTGGTGATAGTGAAGTCAATGGCCGTGAATTTAATACAGCTTCCACTTGTTGCCAAGTTAGGGATGAGTACCCCATTGTCCGACGTAAATGGTGCTTCGCGGATTTTACGGCAGCTTCGTAGATCCCACCGAAATGTGGGACCAATGGTGGACCAAAACGCCAATTTATCATACCGTCTTGACATATGCGCAAAATCTTGTCGTTACAATGTTGAGTTTTGAATAACTGGTCAACTCGTGTAAGGAAGAATTTGCTCCTACAAAATTCGTACCATTGTCACAAAATATGTTTTTGCACATACCTCTTGTTGAAATGAATCTCTTCAGAGCTCCAACAAACGCATCTGAAGACAGGTCTGACAGCAGTTCTAAATGAACTGTTTTTATTGCCAAACATTCGAATATGGCTAAATATCCTTTTGTTGGCCCCTTGCCTCGTATTTTGTGAAGTATAAAGAAAGGACCTGCGAAGTCGACTCCAACATTGTAAAATGGTGGCGCACATGTAACACGTTCGGTTGGAAAATCCCCCATCTTCTGCTGACTCGTTTTTGCTCGAAACCGGAAACAGAGGATGCAATTGTGGCACACACTTTTCGCTAGCCTTCGTCCGTTAATTGGCCAGTATTCTTGCCGCACAGCTGCCACTAATGCCTGTGGACCTGCGTGAAGAAGTTTTTTATGAAAATAAGACAGGCTTGATAAGGTAATTGGATGTGTGGATGGCAATAAAATCTGATAATTCGTTGAATATGCGAGGGACGAATGTTTTATTAGTCGACCCTCCACTCGAAGGATTCCGCTACTATCTAGGAAAGGAGATAAAGGAATTAATGGGTCCTTGGGACTGAATGGTGTTTTGGCCCTTAATGACACCATCTGGTCTTTAAAACCAGTAGACTATATTATCTTTATTATTTTATATAATTCTTCGGCTAAATTATAGACCAATTTTTTAAAAAAAACTTTTTTACAAATTCAAAGTTTTTTTATTGTTATCCCAAATTTTCGATGTTTTACATCATTTTCAAGGGAACTATGTAATTGACAATTTTTAAAAAATTATTTATATACTATACTATATAACAAATTAACCAAAATATATATATACAATAATTATACATACAATAACAAATTGTTCTTATTTTTTATTTTTTTATAAGACACTAAATTTTTTCTCCTTTACAAAAACGAAAACCATTCAGAAAAATTATTCCAAATGACACTAACGAAAACGTTTTTATTTTGCAAATGTCCTTGACCTGTATACTTGATTTATTATTTTCTATACACAGCTGATTATAGTAAACAAACCGTCATAATAGCTAAAACTTTTTTGAAAAACTACGTAGATTTTTTGATTCATGGAAATTAAATTGGAACAAAATGAATTAGAAACTATGTATATACCAAATCACACGTAATTTTGAATTATATTTTTATAATTTGCTTGTAACCTATTTATATCTACTTTATAATTAACCGGATTTTTTGATTTCCATATATGGCAAGCTTCTTTGAACCATCTTTTATTTTTCTTTTGTTCATAATCCAATGTAACCGAATTATCAAAATCAAAGTCATGTTTCTTTTCAAAAGTATGTTTAACCAAAGCTGTTCTGTAATGTGAATGTGTTCTGTCCGGGTATTTTTTAATATTCTCTACGTCTTTTTTATGTTGATTTACTCTTTCGATTTTGGTCTTACTGGTTTCTCCAACGTAACATGAGTCACAATTTTTACAAGGAATTTTATAAATTAGTCCGTTTTTTTGTTCACTTGGAATTTTATCTTTTAATTTAGTGTAATCGTCACTTGCTTTATTTATGATTTTGTTTGCCAAAACTAGTTGTTCCGAATTTTGTTTTAATATTTTTGTAATTTTATCCGTCAAATGAGGTATATATGTAATTGATCCGAATTTTATTTGTTCATTGGCCGGTTTTTTATTTTTGTATGTGTACAATGTTTTTATAATCAATTTATTAATCAATTCTATGGGATAATTATTCTTTATTAAAATGTTTTTTGCTTTTTTCAAATTATTATGTCTAAATTCAATGTCCGTCAGGTAAACTACTCTTTTTATAAACGAATGTGCCACATTTATTTTCATTTTATATGTATGAACCGAAATAAAATTTAATAATGAATTTGCCGCTATTTCTTTTTTGTACCATTCTGTTTTAATGCCTTGATTTTTTCTGTATAATTTTACGTCTAAGAACGAAAGAGATTTGTTATTATCTTCATTTTCAATTGTGAATTTAAGTTTATTATGAAATGAATTAAATAGAATTTTGATATTGTCAATATTTGATTGTGTAGTGGCCAAAATAATGTCGTCAACGTATTTGAAAATAAATGTTGGTTGTTTATTAAGTAAAGGTAATTTTTGACTAAATAATTTTTCTAAAACTATATCCGCTAAAATTGGAGACAAAGGATTACCCATCGCTAAGCCAAATTTTTGTTTATAAAAAACGTCTTGATATTTGAAATAATTGTTGTCCGAAACGCATGTGTCCAAAATATTCATAAATTCGTCCTTCGTCAAATTACAATCTGCCTCAATTTCATTCCACCTTTCACTAATCGCTAATTTTGCGACATCTAATGGTATATTAGTAAATAATGACACCACATCCAAAGAAGCTAACACATCATTATTATCAATTTTTAAATTTTTAATTGTATCTTTAAATACAAAGGAATTTTTTATATTATATGTACTAATTTTTGTTAAAGGTTTCAAAATATTACAACAAAATTTTGATAAATTGTAAGCCGGAGAATTTATGGTCGACACTATTGGTCGTAATGGAATATTATTTTTATGTATTTTTGGGAGTCCATAAATTCTGGGAGGTAATGGATTGTTAATTTTTAAATGTAATTTTTCTTGATTATTTATTAAATTTTTATTTTTTAGATTCTCTATAATTTTGAAACATTTTTTGTTAATTATTTTAGTCGGGTCATTGTCTAATATTTCATACGTGTCCACGTCATTCAAAAGTTCAGTCATTTTATTTTTGTAATCTGTTAGGTACATTAAAACTGTCTTGTTGCCTTTGTCAGATTTAGTTAAACATACATTCTGATTATCTTTTAGAAATTGTTTTGTCACATTTTGGCCGTTAATTAAAATTTTATTTGTTTTAGAAATTATCGGCTTATTCTTTAAAGTTTGTTTTATTTCATGTGTTATTTTGGCTCTTTTTTCGTCAATACGATTTTTATCATCTAATGATAAAATATTTTCTATGTCAGCCAACATATCAATAATTGGAATTTTATTAGATCTAATCGGAAAACTGAAATTTGGCCCAAAGCTCCAAACCATATAACACTCTTCTGGTATATTATTATTCGTTAAATTTATTACATTTGTTTTATCATATACAAATTCAATTTTCTTTTGCTCTAGTTCTAACTTTTTAAATTTCTTAACCAAACCATCTCTTAAATTTTTACAAATAATTTTTGATTGTTTATTTACTACTATCTCAAATTGTGTATATACTCTAATATCATTAAGTAAATTAATAGTATTTTAGTAAATTATTATTAAATTTAGACCATTCAGAAGACCACATGGCTGGATGTCGCCATATATCCTATCACTTTCTTGCCTTGACCTGTTTGTGTTTCTTGTTGTGAATAAAGCGATGAACATAAGCCATAATTCTTTGCATAGAGAGGGAATATCGTGATTGGAATCTCTGCAGAAGGTCCACCTCCTCCAGCGAAGATGAACATGCCAAGGCGGCTTTAGTTTTCCGACGTCTTGGAACTTCATCTAATACTGGTATGCGTAACGTAGACCATTGGGCAGGCAAGGTTTGCAAAAATGATGGCCCTGTAAACCACGATGAATGCCGTATTAGTTCTAGTGGTGAACATCCTCTCGACAATAGATCCGCTGAGTTCAATTTAGTGCTGATATTGTTCCAATTAGATATTGCTGTCATTCTCTAAATTTTTGCTACTCGATTCCCGACAAAGGTTGTTAATGTGGTTGATTCCGAAGAGAGCCACGATAATGCGACTACTGAATCTCACCAGTAATAGGTTTCATGAATGTTGATATTTAAGACTGGAATAACCGTTCTTACCAGTTCAGCTAACAGCAGAGCCGCACAAAGTTCAAGACGTGGTATGGTTGTTTACCGAGAGGTGACACACGAGACTTTGCGCAGATTATTTGAACGCTAACTGAGCACATGCTTTGACTCCTCAGATATATAGCTGATACAAATGCCTTTTCGCTAGCGTCTGCAAACCCGTGAAGCTCGTAAACCACCCCAATTGATGTTAATGTGATCCGGCGACTAACTTGAAGATCGTTTAAAAACGTGAGCTGATTTCGAAAATTTTGCCAAACAGTAAATAGATCTTGTGGAAGCGACTAATCCCAATCATTCTTAAGCATCCATATTTTTTGTAAATAAATTTTTGGCTCGTGTAATGACTGGCGAGGTAAGCCCGAGTGGATCGAATATACGAGCTATGTTCGACAAAACGGTTCTTTTCGTAACTCCTCCTCCATTGTCTTTAACTTGGACATAAAAACAGAAAACGTCAGATGATGGCAACCAATACAACCCAAGTGTCTTGGTGAAATCACTCATTTTGCCTAGCAAAGTGTTTTGTAAGATAGGCATGTCTGGACCCAGCTGGATTTGGCCGACGTGAGCAGTCTAAACATTTTTAGAGATTCTGATGGTGTCTTTCTCCAGAATATATGTTGTAGTTGAACATTATCTGACGATACATTTTACAGATATCTGCACTGAATACGTACTCGTAGGTTCTGAACCTGGCCAAAACAGAAAAGAAGTCTTGTTGCAACACAGGTCCCACCATGTCGTACAAAGCCTTTCCGGAATCAGATTTTGCCGAGGTGTCAAAAACTATCCTCATCTTGGTCGTGGAGCTATCCGGTTTTAACATGCTGCGATGCGGTAAGAAGAAATTTGTTGCGGAGACCTCTTCTGCTGTGACTTGCTTCATATGGCCTAACTCTAAATATTCTTCAATGGTTTCTTGATAGACTTTTCTCTGATTATCATTCGTGGTTAGCCAATGTTGCAGGCTGTTAAATCTTCGACGAGCCATATCTTGCGAGTTACCTAAAACCGAGGCCGGTTGAGACATTGGAAGTTTCACAATAAATTTATCTGCGGCCGTGCGTCTATTGACAGCGTGTTGCATACATGGTAGTTTTGTGGTGATGAGCAATAATTTACTGTTTTTCCCACTACGACCCAGCCTAGCAAGGTGTTTTGTAAGATAGGCATGTCTGGACCCAGCTGGATTTGGCCGACCGCTTGTAGAGAATAGTATAGATCTGCCCCTATCAGAAGATATATGTGCTTTGGTGTTGAAAATTCTGGATCGGCCAGCCTTATAGTTTGCGGAATCGTCCATTGACTTTTATTTATGCCAAATGTAGGTTACGGTCCCGAAATTTTTGATAATAGATGAAGGTCAATTTGGGCCGTATATGCATTAATTCGTGATTGAATCGTTACGGCTAACATGGAATGGCATGATAGTGAAGAAGCTCCGATTCCAGTTCTAGCTGTCTTGAAGTTTTTGCGTCAGAAACTAAGCCGAGCTGCAAATTTTTCAGTCATAAGACTAAGTTGGAAACCACTGTCGAGAAGCGCTCTGGCAATAATTGGTGTTCCCGTATGATCCAGAACAAATACAAGCGCGGTTGCTAAAAAAACATAACCATTAGAAGAACGGATGTATAAGATGTTTTGATGTTCTTAAACGGTTGAGTGGAATACTGTATTTTTATTCAGCTCATTTTATTTTGTGCTAACAGATGTCCCCACAGAGTGATTATTGATCTCTGTATTGGTTGGCTTATTTAACTGATCTGCATGGGGATGAGGCTGAGCGATATCCGGATGCAGGAGTGAGTGATGACGAATTGAACAACCGGGCTTATTGCAATGAAATGGCGATGTACAGTTGTTTATTTCGTGTTCATTTCGCAATCAATTTATACAAATCCGAAATTTATTAATTTCCTCACGTCGGTTTGGAATTGATAAACGAAGGAATCTTCTGCACTGATTGAGTCGATGCCCCGGTATTTGACAAAAAGCGCAAGCGAATATTAGTTTTTTGGAAGCGACCACGGTTGCTGAATATGAAGAACGTGATTGTTCTTCCTTCTAATGCATGAAGACGGTTTTTAAGGAAAGCCAGGAATTCTGCAAGAGTAGGCAGTGTTTTCACCGGTTCTTCATCGTCCCATTTCGTTACAGTATCTGGATCAAGCTTAGGTAGTATAATTTCTATCAATAAATCATTCCAATATTGTGTAGGGCGGTCCAATGATTTTAGGGAACGCAAATTTGAATTTAGTTGATTGATTAACTCTGACAATTTATCAGCAGATGGCTTGATTATACGCGGGATTTCGAAAATTTTCCTCATATGGTCACGACATATTATTTTTGAATTATTGTATCTCTCTTTCAAAAGATTAAGAGCCTCTTGGTAATTATTTTCGGTTAATTCTAAAGAGCTGATTAACTCCGCCGCTGCACCATCGACTGAATTACGCAAGTGTTGGAATTTGGATAATATGTTTAATTGCGAATTTTTATTAACCAAACTATCTAAGGTATTGTAGAAACCAAGCCAATCTTCACTAAACACGTTGATTTCTATTCGAGGTAATTTAGCTATAACGTTACCCTGGCTAACGGTCGGTTGAGTTTCATTTTTTACAATCGGCGAGATCGCTGATATTTCATCGAGTATAGCGGGTTTTAATTCATAATACGTCTCTTCAAATTTAGCGCGTCTTTCCGCATGCGTCGTTTCTTCCAACAGCTGTTCCAAAGCTGACTGTGTTGCATTGAATTGCTCAAATGTCGCTTCTAAAGCTTCTAAGCGCACCCTTGCGTATGTTGATGTTGAACCCGCTAATTTGTTGTCAACGAATGCCTTAATCCGCTCTAACTTATAGATCCAAACCTTTCGCATGGTTTCATATTTTAAAATCGTAGCATCCGCCATAATGAGGACAAGATGGTTTCAAGCAGACGCACACACAAAAAAAAAAATGCCGAATAAACGCTACCGATCTTTTAGCGACGCTACCTCTATGCAGTGTATTCCACACACAAAAAAACCTTTTCACTTTAGTCTCGTTACTCACAAAATAGCACAAAAACTTTATAATCGTAAATTGCAATGAAAATTTACGAGTAAATCCAAAAAAAAGATATATAGAAAAAATCCAATTATACTTCCCAATCATACATGCACTTATTCTAAGTTAAATTCGAAACCAGATTCCTGAGTGCTACAACTTTGTCTAAAAGTCTATTTAATACTTAAATAAATAAATTGTTTTATCTTTAAGGAATTTCTTTGTTTCTCACATCAAGTTTACTATCAAATTGTAGTAATTATTTAAGAATTTGGAAGCGTGAAAATTCGCAGTAAGGTACCAACACCAACAATATTTCCATAATATTAACAATATAATTGTTATACCAGTCAACTTCACATCACTTCACATTAATTTACAATTTACCTTGAGTTTTTCCCTATAGATATACTCAGTTAAATAAAAAAAGGAAAATTCTCAACAATACAAAACCAAACGGAAATAAAACCATTCTGGAGACATAATATTATACTCGTGAATATAGCAACAAAAAAACAAATATTCTTAAGAACACAAGAATAACAAAGACGAACACACATAGCTATATACAGAAATGATTTGAATTTTAAAATATAGCAAAAAAAAAATAAATGCAAACCGGAATTAAGGTATTTAACTGTTGTTGAGGCCTCTTCAATGGTAAATCAACATACAACAATATACACTCGTACACATTATACTCAGTCGAGTGAATAGCCGAACAATACTATCCAAGTCGAATACATTACAGCTAATTATAAAAAGGAAACTGGCACGAAAACAAAAAAAAAAAAATCTGCCAAACGAGAATAAAACAAACAAAACTGGCATTAGGCAGAAAAATGCTAATTCGGCATTTTAAAAAGATTTTGGCATTAACATTTTACGAACCAGCGTATGCATAGCATAATATGTAAAAAAACAGAACAAACATATCAACATCATAATTTCTACGTTTCTTTTTAACCAAACCAAAACAAAAAAACTTTACCAAACTTAATTCCAATCTAGAGGGTGAGAAAGAGAATAGAATATACGCCAAAAGGAAAATTATGTTGAGTTCGTGTTTGCAAAAAAAGAAAATTGAATAATAATAATGAAAAATTGGATACAAACAACGTAGGAACCAACAAAAGAGATAAAATATTAAAAAAGTTTTTGAATTATTATTTTTGGAGAAGAAAAAGGATTAAGTTTTCTATTCCCTCCGCAATCTCCTCAATAAATAGAAATATAAACAAACCATAAACTCGTTTTGATTGATTGATAGTTTTTTTTTCTTCTCAAAAACAACAGATATACCGCAAATTAATGGACTGTTATAAATGTTGATTAAAGCAGGGAGGAAAATTGGTGATATTTTTAACTAACCCAATATTGATTTTTTATGAAGATGGGATGAAAATAAAATACTCAAGGAGAAAAGGTTAATCTCCATTTAATAAAAAAAAAAAAATTAATTGGCAGAATTAATTTTTTAAAAATAAATCCTGTTTCTTATCACTACACTAATCAGTTTAAAGAAAAAAAAATTGTTTCTTTATATCAAACCGGAAAACAAATAAGAAAATTACCAAGAAAATATCTTCTTTGTAAATAGAGAATGTTTAACAAGTAAAAGGTCAGTGTTTATTGGTAACTGTTATATATGACCAATGTTTATTCAGGTTGGTATATAATGTCGAAATAAGGATTGATTTCGATTTGTCGCAATTAATGACTGCTATGACCCAAATGATGAAACAACAAAACAAAATTGAGAAATCAAACATAACGAGCAACAGTTGGATGCAATAAATCCAGGAAATTGCAGATGAAAATGTCAATGTACGAAAAGTTTCTCGAGTTATCTACTAACATACAAGGAGATGTAGAAAGGTTACAACCTGGTATGCAACATGTTACAACGGAATTTAAAATGGAAATTCGAGACGTGAACCATAAATTACAAAATGAATTTCAAACAGAACGTCGCTTCAATGTCTCGAGAAAGGGTTATCTGATGTCGAGGCAAGTAGAACAACGACACAAGTAGTTCAGACCGTTCACTCAATTAAGTTAAAGCCAGCAACATTTGACGGAACAACATGTTTCAGCATTTTCAAATTTCAATTTGGCGGGAAATATATCGCATGGTATTGAAAAGCCACTACCAAAAGTGAGGAGAATCGCTACAGAAATTTTCATCAGCAATCGAGCGACTAGTGCATCTAGCCGTTTACTTGGAAAGGGTTAAAATTAATGCAATTATTGATGGCATGCGAGATCCAGAGATGCGGTGATGTTGTTACCTTAGGTTTTGATATGGTCACCAACGGGAACATCGAGCAGATCATACCATCATTCAACAAAAATCAGGCAGAGAACAGGTGAATGTCGAACGGTCGGGTTAAAAATCGAGAGGCAGAACCAGCAAGCTCAGGTGTTGGTAATATAGTTGCATGGATCGGCAACTTCTATGGAAAGGCACCCAAAGGAGAGAAGGTATCGGATGAACGAATGGTCCAGCCTAAAGTCCAGCTGGCTTCGCCGTCTGGTTGCCCCTGAGTGTAGCACCAAAACGGTAACAGCGCAACAATCAAGGATAATGTTAATGGAAAAAAGTGTATCATTACGCTAGATACTACAGCAACTCACACGATTGTCCACGAAGAATTGATCGGAGGAGGTATGCAGCTGGCTGATGGGTTTAAATTTAGAATATCAAAGGGAGACACCTAGTACAACAATAAAATGGTTAGTCTTCGTGAACATAAGGATAGGGAAAACTCTTTTTCAATACGAAGTTCTAGTGAATTATCAAGGAATGGCTTCGTGTTGGATTTTGGCTGAGGAGTATTGAATAGCAAGCTGCCACTTAAAATCTACGGTGTAGATGCCACAGTAAGGCAAGTAACCATCAGCCGGCTAGGAACTAAGTACTGGCTTGTGCGAAGACTGGATAAAATCTCGATATAATATACGGACAAATAGCCAAAGATTCCAGGAAGGGCAATTGGTATGGCTTCACAATCAGCAACGAAAAAAGCAAGATTGATCGTTGAAACTGCAGCCTACATTGACGCAACCCTACAGGACTAGGAAAGGACAAGGACGTAAACCGAAGGTGGTGCATTTAGAGAGGCTGGCCCTATATGGAAGTACAGAGAAGGTGATTGGATTTCTGTTCAGGTGGAACAGGTTTATGTGAGGGGTAGTGTTATGGTGACACCTAGAATAGAATAAGTTATTTAATAGCGAAAAGATTACTATTCTAAAATGGAAATTTCCCATGTTACAACTTTTCTACATGTTACCAGACTATACAAACTGGAAAAATCATTCCAAGTTGGCTTTGATTTTTGAATCAATTAGGCGTGTTTTTCAATTTTTGTTTTTTCAAAAATATAAATACCTACATGTCTTAAAATTTTATTAGCGACAGTCTAAGGATTAAATAGAGTGATCTAATAAGTGAATTAGTGCGATATAAAAGTTATAAGTGATCAGTAAAATTGCGCGAATATTATAACAAGTAATTTTGTGAATTATTGTTAATAAATCGTGTTGTATACATTTTTGTGTTCAATATAAATTCGATTGTGATTAATTGAAGTTTTTTGTTTTATTCTCAATCCAGTGATTCGGACCTTCATTGGCAAGGCAAAAACGTAACGATAGGTAAAGCTTGAGAGTTTAGGGTTAGTAAAAAATGGAGCGTTACACGATACAATAACGTGTTTTCATTATTGAACAATATCTCAAAAAAATGAAAGTTTGGCGGCCACAGTTCGAAAATTTGGGGGAGTTGGAGACGCTAAAAAGTCTGGTCATCAACAGGGAGTTGGAGACGCCAAAAAGTCTGGTCATCCAAAAACATGCCGTTCAAATATCAATATCGAAGCAGTGTGTGAGAGTGTTGATGAAAATCCCAGAACATCAATTCGGTGTCGTGGACAAGAATTGCAAATTTCAAGAAGCTCTCTGTAGCATGTACTAACAAAAGATCTGTATCTCCATCCTTACAAAATTCAATTAACACAACAACTGAAGCCTAATTACCGCATGCACAGCGAAGAGAGTTCGTTGAATGGATCATTCAACAACAACAAGTTGATACTGATTTTTCGAGCAAAATCATCCTAAGCAATGAAGCACATTTTCACCTTGATCGTGTCATTGTTTTGTGCGGATTTTGGGCTGGAGGCATCATTGGACCATACTTTTTAGAAAATGAGGCTCATTTGACATTTCCTGGTCGTATACTTTCCCGTTTAGGTGATCAGAATTGGATCCCTAGATCGTGAGATTTACCACCATTAGATTTCTTTTTATGGGGTTATTTGAAGTCAAAGGTCTGTGTCAACAAGCCCACAACCACCCGTTCATTACAGAAGGGAATTAAACGCTGCATCAACGAAATTCAGCCACATTTAAGCAGAATGGTCATGGAAAATTTCGACAAAAGAGTGCGTATGTGCCAGCAAAGGCGTGGAGCCCTTTTGCCCGATGTGTTATTCCATAAATAACCCTATCCTATGTACTTTATTATTCAATAAATAAATAATAATCTAAAGACTAAAAACTGTGTTTTCTATTTAATACAAATCTTGCGTTAATTTTGGGAAACCCTTTATAAGTAGTCGAGACATGACTTATTGCTCATAGCTTTACACAAAATAAGAGGCTTCATCCCTGGCCTGGAATATATATGCATAACCTTAGACGTACAAACCCAGGAACATAATGAGGCCAATAGCATCAAATATTAATGCACCAACTCCAAAAATCGTAAAATGATTGTTGAGAAAATATAGAAAAATTCTACCTCCTGCTTGTTTTGATGTTAAAAATTCGATCAAGATTACGAAAAAGTTTAGCCATCTTTTGATGTATGGTCGGTTTACCTGAATATTCCGAAGGATCAAGCATTAATACATCTCGAAGGTTGGATCCCCAATGAAAAAATCCCGAGACACGAAACCCATATTTACTTACGACTTACAAATATACGCATTGACCAACATTTTGTGAAATTTAGAGAGAAGTTTTACTCACAAAGTCAAGGTGTTGCTATGGGAAATCCCATCTCGACTTTTTTGCCAATTTTGTTTATGTGCTATTTTAAGAAGGAACTGAGTAAGCTACATCTTACCTTTGGTTTGGTTTGTTAGTCGCTGGAAAATTAAAAATACTCTTTGTTTTATTTTGTTCTGTTGTTGAAGTATAAGAAACTGTGTCACGTTTAATGTGTTTTATAAACCTACAGCCAAGTACCGACATACAAGTTCCAATTCAAACCACACTCAGAAACATAAGAAAGCCGTATTTAACTACATGATGTTTCCCTTTTAAACATACTATTACGTTTTTGCCTTATCAATCAAGGTTCATATCACTGGATTGTGAATAAAACAAAACGCTTCGGTTTAACACCAATGGATTTATTTATTTAACACCAAGAATTATTTAACACTAAATAATTCACAAAAATCACTTTATAAACATTTTCGCACAATTTCACTATTCACTTTTAGTTTTTATATCTCACTAATTCACTTTTTAATTCCTTTTTAATCTTCATACTATCGCTTACCAAATTCAAATAATTCCATTTCGATCTCGTTCGGCTTTTTATATACACAAACCAAACTTCTAGAAAGCTCATGACTTTTCCAGTACTATTAGAGTAGAAACATTTAGAACTATTTTATCATGGAAAATTTCATTTTAGTACGGTGAAACATTGAGCTATTAATTTAACTTATTCTATCACACACTAGGTGTCACTGTCACAAATGTATATTGTGGCGGTGACACCTAGTATGTAATAGAATAAGTTAAATGAATAGCTTAATGTTTTACTGTACTAAATGGAATTTTCCATGACATGATAAAACAGTTCTAAATGTTTCTACACTATTAGTACTGGAAAAGTCATGAACTTTCTAGAACTTTGGTTTGTGTATATAAAAAGGCGAACAAGATCGAATTGGATTATTAGTATTTGGAACGCGATAGAGTAAACTTGTAAGATTATTAGTAGTATTTGGAAAGCGACAGTGTGAAGATTAAAAAGCAATTAAAAAGTAATTTAAAAAGTGTTGTAGTGCGAAATAAAAATTATAAGTGAACAGTAAAATTGTGTGAACATTATTTAAAGTGATTTTGTGTATTATCGTTGATAAATATAGTGTTGTTATAATTTTTGTGTGACATAAATAAATTCGTTGGGGATAAATTGAATTGATTTTGTTTTATTCACAATCCAGTGATACGAACCTTAATTGACAAGGCAAAAACGTAACAATATAAATTCTCTATCCAATAATTAAAATTTCTTTAAGTTTTCAAGAAATATACTATGGAGATTTAACCTGTTGGAGGTTATTAAGATATTTAACCTGTTTCTTCCAGTTTAACGAGTGATGATTAAATTTGTCTGGGGAAATTTAGAAGGTAATCTACATCTTGAGAAATAAATAGCTTGAGATTTATTAGCATTAAGCTTTAGATCCCGTTTTTGGAAATAAAGTGCAAGCAAATTCAAATAACCGAGAGTAAGTATCCGAGGTATTTGTAGCTGTGTCGTCAGCAATAAGAAGAGAATAAGATACATCATCCAGAAAAGTTCAAAACGAGATGGGACTAACAACAGAAACTTGTGGAACTCCCGAGTAAGTATGCACATTAAAGACGTAGTCGAATTCAGAATCAATATGTAGCATTTTTTATCTTCAAAGTAAGATTTAAGAATTTTGATAAAAATAATCCAAACGGAATCAAAAGCTTTTTCAAGATCCAGAAGCACCATACCTGTCGACTTATTTCACTGTCTTTTATATTTGCCATGTTGAATAATATACGATCAACCTGATGTATTGAGCAATGCTGTTGACGAAAACCAAATTGTTGAGGAACTAGCACTCCATTAGTTTCGATGTGATCATTGACCCTGTTTGTGATACCGTATTCAAAATTTGACTTAAACAATCTAGTACATTGACAGCTCGGTAGCTATTGACATATGACATCCGTTTTCCACGATTTAGGAAAAAAGGAAAGCTTAAAATAACTGATAAACAATTGGGTTCAGATTCCGGGAGGTGTTTTATAAGAATGTTTAGAATTTTATCTGGACCTGTAGCTTTGAATGGGCGGCAGGAATTTTTAATATATTGAACTTCTTGAATTGATACATTAAACTTAGATACCATCAGATTCTATAACACCAGATGAGATTTCATTTGATTTTTGGAAAAAATTGGCAAAAATTTAGCATTTATCTGAAGTGGCAATTAGTTTGCTATTATCTTGTGGTTTGTGCTTCAAATTTATTTTGCCATTTGACATTGACAATTGCATAGATTTTTTAGCTTATAACCTGATTCAATAGCTTTACAATATTTTTGAAGAACAGTTTACATTGTCTCCGCCTAATACTAAGCAGTTTGATCAAAGACAGCACTTCATCCGAAAGTATAAGTTGATATTTTGATGATGAAGAAATAGTAGGAACAGAGATATTTGCCGCTTGTTCAAACAATCTGTGAATTGATTTATGGATTCATCAATTTTATTTGTATTTTATTCACTGTCTTCAAAATCAATTACTTTAGAATTTGTGTCAATAAGGGTTTCTAAAAAAGACCAATCTGCGACTTTGTAGTTATATGCCTTTGAAGTCGTGGTGGAATGAAAAGTTTCTGTATTGATAAAACACAGAATAGGCAAATGGTCGGAGTTCATCTCATGTTTTGCTACAATAAAGCCAAATAAAAATCTTTAATATTTGGACTTCAAGCCACCTTTGCTGGACAACATTTATTAGATATAGCAACGCTTGTTAATCGTGCCTGGATTCCAGAGATGGTGTTTCAAGGTAGACTGGCAAGTAAACGAACTTGGCATGGACAGGAATGTTAATGAGATAGTTTCTCATCAAGGTAATATATCTGAGCATTCGGATAGTTTCAACTCTGTATCAGCTGCATCATGGTCGATGGATATGACGCCTATTGGGTGCAATCAGTCTAGTATTGTCCTAAATAGAAATGTTTGTTGGAATTGTAGACACGTGGGACATTTCTTTAAAGATTGTCCTATTTCGATATCGCACAAATTTTGTTATGGTTGTGGAGCAAAATACACGGTGAAACCCCACTGTAAGACGTACCAACAAGCAAAACCGACGGGAAACTTTCGACGGGGTTTCAGAATTTCTGGAGCTCTAGGATCCCAAAATCAAATCATGTGATCCCTACCAAGGCGAGTACGGAAGAAGTAGCAACCAATACAGACCCGGAATTCCGTCGAATATTCAAGAAGGATTAAGAGTTGCTAGTAAAACTTTTCCATCAACAAATATTTCAAAATCCATTTCCACCCAAACCCACCGGTGTGAAGTTTTTGGACACTTTTTTTTTGGGAAAAAAAATTTAAGCGAGTGTACTGTGAAGTTTTTGGACAAAATTCAGATTTTAGAAAAATTAAGTTTTTGGACACACATTTATGCGGGTATACATTCTTTAACAGTATATTAAACAAAAATAACGTTATTCAAATAACATAGGCCTCAAATAATTTCTAACATTCATTTCCAATTTTCTTTTCAACAAATCAACGAAATAGGCCCCATAGGGCCTTTGCAAAATTTTAAAAATTAACAAATCAACGAATTTCGTTTGGAACAAGGACTATATAGGTTGTATAGTCAACTATATAGTCACTATATAGTGACTATATAGGTTGTAAAGGACGTACATTGCGGAATTGAAATCACTTAGTGCCATTTTGATATGAGCCGTAGGGCTCTTGCAAAAAAATTTTGAAAGTTAATAAATCAATTTCGTTTGGAACAAGGACGTTGTTCTCTATTATACCAAATAGGACGAATTTCAGAGATTGGCTCATATAGTGACTATATACGTTGTAAAGGGCATACATTGCGGAATTTAAATCACTTAGTGCCATTTTGATATGAATTTCGTTTGGAACAAGGACGTTGCTCTCTATTATATCAAATAGCACGAATCTCACAGATTGGCTCATATTTGCGGAATTTCTAAATTTTTTTGCAAGATCCCTACGGCTTATATCAAAATGGCACTAAGTGATTTCAATTCCGCAATGTATGCCCTTTACAACCTATATAGTCACTATATGAGCCAATCTCTGAGGTTCGTGCTATTTGGTATAATAGAGAACAACGTCCTTGTTCCAAACAAAATTCGTTGATTTTCTAAATTTTTTTGCAAGAGCCCTACGGCTCATATCAAAATGGCAATGAGTGATTTCAATTCCGCATTATATGCCCTTTACAACCTATCTTGCAACCTATATAGTCACTATATGAGCCAATCTCTGAGATTCGTGCTATTTGGTATAATAGAGAACAACCTCCTTGTTCCAAACGAAATTCGTCGATTTATTAACTTCCAAAAATTTTTTGCAAGAGACCTACAACTCATATCAAAATATCAAAGTGGTGCTGAACTGATTTGTTGAAAAGTATATTGGAAATAAATGTTAGAAATTACTTGAGGCTTGTTTTATTTGAATAACTTATTTTTGTTAAATACATTGTTAAAAGAAGTATGTACACTCGCATAAATATTTGTCCAAAAATTCACAATGTATACTCGCATAAATTTTTGTCCAAAAAAGTGTCCAAAAACTTCTCACCGGTCCCAAACCCATAATAATTGTTCTCAGTTAAATCGCTCCCTTAAGTATTTTAAAATCCGTAAAGAAATCAAAAAGATAGTTTCCGAATCATTAATTTCAAAGGCAGAGGATTCAAGACCCTATGCTAATATTTTGATAAATGGTACACCATATAGTGGTTTGACGAGACGCAGAACAATTTCTTGAGAACGCTCGAATAAAATTGTATAGTCTTCCACGGCTAGTGGAGAGAAACAGCAAATACTGGGACATATCATAGCCAATGTCTCGTATGGTGGCGTAACACGGAAAATGCAACTTCATATTGCTCCAAATTCAACGCAACCACTTTATCTGGGGATAGACTTTTGGGATTTGTTTGGCCTAGTACCTTTAATAGTTAGTGAGTTAGACAATAAATACATAAAAGACAGTCAGACGAAAATAAACATATCTTAAGTGTTGAACAACAAGCCTCGCTTCACAAAATTATTAGAATGTTTTCGTCTAGCGAGGAAATAGGACTCGGGCGGACTCATCTACTCTGTCATAAAATAGATGTGGGACAGGCTACCCCAATTAAACAGAGGTATTACCCAGTTTCTTCCAAAAAACAGGAAGAGCTGGATAGGATGCTGTCGTTAGGGGTTGTTGAGGAGAGTGCCAGCTCTTGGTCATCCCCGGTTACCCTAGTGACAAAGGCGAATGGGAAAATTCGTCTATGCCTTGTCGCGAGACAGGTGAACTCGGTTATTGTGAAGGACGCTTATTCACTGCCGTTAATCGAGGGGTTACTAGGTCGCTTAGATAAAATTCGCTATATTAGCACAATCGACCTAAAAGACGCTCTTTGGCAAATACCCCTCGATCAATCGTCAAGGGATAAGACAGCCTTTACAGGGTCGGGTCGGGTCGTCCACTCTACAAATTTGCCGTCATGCCGTTTGGGCTGTGCAATGCAGCCCAAACGATGTGCCGGCTAACGCATAAACTTATTCCTCACTGCTTGCATGACCGGGTATTTGTTTATCTGGACGATTTACTAGTAGTTGCCGAAACGTTTGAAGAACATGCATCGCTATTATCAGAAGTGGCTAGATTAATAAGATCTGCAAATCTAACCATAAATGTCGAAAAAAGTAAATTTGTCCTGAAAGAGACCAGATACCTTGGTTATGTGATTGGTGAGGGATGCCTCCGAGTGGATCATGACAAAGTTTGTGCCGTAGACGAATATCCCGTTCCAAAAACCGTTAAATAGATACGAAGTTTCCTGGGGATGACCGGCTGGTACCGACGATTTATCCCTAACTACTCCGCCATTACAGCACCAATTAGTGACTTATTAAAGAAGGAATCGAAACAAGTTTGGAATCCAGTTGCTCATGAAGCTTTTCTAAAATTGAAAAGAGCCCTTTTGTCCGCCTCAGTACTAGTGAGCCCTGGCTTTACTAAACCCTTCTTTATCTAATGCGATGCGTCCATGACAGGCATTGGAAGCGTTTTATTTCAAAAAACCAAAGACCACGGACATACCAGACTGGAAGCTGGTGATTCCCGAATCCATAACAACAGCACTTATCGAGAGAGCCAATAATCCACCGTCCGCTGCGCATCAAGGGATCACAAAAACAACAGAGCTATTAAGACGTTATTATTACTGGTCGTCAATGGTAAACCAGATTAAAAATTTCATCAACGACTGTGACTGTAAATGCAGTAAAGCAGTAAACAAATCGAAGTCATACGGCCATTCCAAAGACTGTTTATAGATTTCATGGGACCTTATCCAAGGACCTAAAATGGAAACATACATTTATTCATAGTTCTGGACCATTATAGCCGATTTCCTCTGTTATACGCGTTCCGTTCTGCTTCAGCCTCTAAGATGGTAGAGTGTTTGGAAAATGATATATTTCATCTTTTCGGAGTACCGGAAGCAATACTATCCGACAATGGAGTTCAATTCAAGTCAATCCTATTTACCAATTCAATGAGGAATTATGGTGTCAGGCATGAGTTTACACCGAAATATTCCCCGCAGGCAAATGTCTCAGAGAGAGCGAACAGATCTATTTTATCTGCAGTAAGAGCATATACTCAGGACAATCTTCAGTTATGGGACATACATTTAGATGAGATTGCTGGAGTCCTTAGAAATATTGTCCATTCAGCAACAGGTTTTTCACCAAACTACCTACTATTTGGACAGCACAGATTTCTTAAGTGATTTAATGCTGTAGTTTTTAGGAAAGAAACAAAGTATAGTACGCTGTCGTCAGATCTGTTCTTTGATGCAACCTTGACAATTTTTGTCGAAGTAAAAGCCGTAATAAAATCCATACAGACAATGACTTCATTATTCTTTAAATTATTTTTTCACATTTTAAAAAACATTGGCTGTTGTCTTGCAATGAAGTCATGAGCTTTCAATTTAATTAATTTTAAAAATGCATCTATTTCCAAAGCACGAGCCTGAATCATCATGTTTGTGGTTGTCCGACAATAAAATGTAGCCTTTTTCATTCGCACAATTTTTCAAATGTTGCGAAGGGCTGACTTTATCTGGAACGTAAAAATTTTTCATATTACATTTAGATCAATTTCCTGTGTAGCAATCAGAATTGTTTTTTAACACGCACTAAAAGATGCATACAGTTTAAAATCTTATAAATATTTATCTGTATCCTGTTTGAAATTACCAATATTTAATCCGTCTAACATCAGATTGACGCTTTCTTGATAAATGCACACAAAAATCGAATGCGTTCCACTAGCTCCAGCAAAAATACAGTTTTTTGGCCTTAGCAATCTAAATTTAGAAAATCCAAATGACGAATGACTCCAATACTCCGATATGGAGTTCGTTTCTATTCATCGGTCAACACAGACGTATTGAATTTTAAAATTTTTGTTTTATTTATTGCCCAGTGGTTTTTTGTGATTTAAATTTACTTGTCTGTGATACAATAATACGTAATTAATAGGCAGTGATAATAATAGTGATAGTTAAACATTTCGGTGATTTGTTATACAAACATAATAACTAATAAAGTGAATTATCCCGTAATCCTAACTAAATACTGTATTTCAATTCATTTTTTTTCGTTGTTATTTACGGTGTATCGATTTATTTTGTCTAACTGTTATTCTTGTTTTTAATTAGTATAAACTTTATAAACTTTAATTACTGTGCCGAGTTGATATCTTTTTTGGCGCCAAAATGGCTGGAAATTGTGAAAAGTGTCTCAAGGGCATTATCAAAAGTCGCCCTGGATTTAAATGTGGAACTTGTACAAGTGTTTTCCATGTTAAGTATGCTGATATAATAGACGAGGTTCTTAAGGACCTTAAAGCTGGATCAACAACATGGCTTTGTCCCGATTGTCGTTCAACCTCTAACACATCCATTATTGATGATACAATACCAGTTAACACAAATGATGTTCTCGGTGGTATTAGGATACTTAATTTAGTGGATGTAGTAACTATACTGAAAGGCATACAAACTCAACTGGACTCATTAAAAAATTCGGTAAATTTCTTGTGCCACTCACTGGATGATATGAAACTCACCGTAGCTGAACTGTCTAAGGATGTCCAACGTTCTTACCAGAGACTTGAGCTTCTTGAACAAAAAGCTGAAGCGCAGGCCGAACAAATCAACACTATGGAAGCTCTATTAGATCGTCCTACTCAAGAGCTAAATAAGAACAATATTATTTTATGTGGCATTCCACCAAACTGCGAAGACATTCCGAGTATAATAATGAAAATTCGTAATTAATCGGTGTTACAATCACAAAGGAGGATTTAATAACTACCAAACAGATGTCACATATTAAACAAACTACTTCATTATTAAAAAATGCATTTATTATAACACTTAAAACAGTTGAACTTAAACATATCGCCGACGATCTGACAATACCTGCTAACTGACATTTTGATGAAAACGAGGTTTTTAATCAGTTAACATCATAATACGCATGCGCACGTATTGTGATAGCCTTCTAACTGTAAAAAAAAGTATTTGTTTTCATTATTTTACTTAAACAATATCTGCTGTCTACAACTTCTATAATAGGAGAGACCATATCAGTTATCTGTCAATTCTCTTGTTGAGTTTAAACCGTTCACATCCATCAGCAGCAGCGCTTTTACTATAAACGTTCAGAGTATTGTTTTGGTGACAATTTGGAAACGAAATTTTAATTATAAGGTACTGTTACATATTTCCTAATATTTTGAATTAAGTAGTTTAGTGAAACTAATAAAAATACGATAAAAAAATAGTGTTTTCTGCGGGATGTAGATAGCAGTTATTTCATGTTTGGTTGTTACGTAGATAGCAGGTATTTCATGTATATCGATCGTTTCGTTTATGAGTCGAAACCTTATTTGGTTTTCGACTTTACCTAATTTTGTTTTCAGAAATTAATATGAGTTCACGGGCAGAACGAATGTTAAATTTTGCTCTTCAACAACTTCAGCAAAACAAACGCGCCGTTTCATCTTGCGAAGACATAAAAGAGTTAGACACTGATGATGGCGATAATGAAATTGCATAAAATCGTGTTTACCAAAATATTCAAGCACTTGACAATCTCGATATTAATACTTTACCGATTGAAATAATCGAAAATGGTAATATCATATAATTAAACGAAGGAATAGAACTAGAAATTATAGAATGGGATAATCCTATTCCAAATGAAACTGAAGAATGTTATTCAAATTTAAATGATATTAATAATAATATCAACATTCATCCTCCTTATCAAGATGTTGAAAGAGAAGTTAACAGTCATTCGAGTAAAAAAAATAAAGATTCTGACACAGATTATGTTCCTAATACTGGAAATGACAGTGAAAGTGATCAAGATGATCAAGAGGAATCCTACAATAATCAAAATATTGAGAACCTGGATGTTCAAGAAAAGAATGTAAATGCTGATTGTGGAGATATGAATGAAGGTCGAAAAAGGAGTAAGATAGTGGACGAAAATAAATGGAAGAGGATGAAAAGCCAACGATCTAGAATGAAAGGTGAACCATATTTGGGATTCTCGCGCGACAAAAACAAAACTTTCAAACATTATGTGCCTCGGGCTGCAAGACAAATTGGAGAACGCTGTTCATCAAAAATGTGTCTGACCTCTAAGAAAAGATTTTGTAACAGTATCACTGAGAAAGTTAGAAATGAAATTTTTACGAAATTCTGGAAAAATATGACATGGGACCAGAGAAAAGTTTATGTATCCGGACATGTTAGCCTTCAAAACACTGTAAGAAAAACAACCGAAAATGAAAGCAGAAGAGCTAATACCCTTATTTATAAATTGAATAATGGTAAGGAAATAGTACAAGTTTGTCGGGATATGTTTCTCAGAACTATTGGACTAGGGCGCTTCACAGTGGAATCCTGGGTGAAAGACAGCGCATATGGAATGAATGACTCAAAATGCGAACAAAACGAAAAGCATAAAATTAGGAACTATCGCTTTAATTGTTTTGAAAAATATAAACATTTCTTAAACAAATTTTTTGACGATTTGCCCAAACAACCTTCGCATTATGTTAGAAAGGACACGAACAAGTTATACTTAGAACAACATTTTGTGACGCTAAAACAGTTGTATGGAGTCTATAAAGAAGTGTGCGACGTTTATGGAAATATTCAAGGAGAAGAATCTAAGCTTATTCACTCCAAAGCAAGATCGTTGCGACTTATGTATCGGGTATGAAACTAAAAATATCGACAAAAGTCAATGGAAGGATCATATTGATAAGAAGGACAGTGCGCGAAAAGAACAATCGAATGATAAGGCGAGAGCATTACAGAATGAATGCATTATGCTTTGCATGGATCTACAGGCGCGGTAAAAGTAGCCCCATCGATGAATGCTACAAAAATGTATTTTAAAACAAAATTAGGATGCCATAATTTTACTATTTACAATTGTGCTAGTCATCAAGCAATCTGCTATTGGTTCACTGAACTTGTTTGTGGACTATCAGCCTCTACTTTTGTTTCCTATCTCATAGACTACCTGGAGAGGCATTGCCTTGGAAAATATCTTCCGATAATTATTTATTCTGATGGCTGTACATTCCACAATCGAAATAGTGTTATGGCGAATGCTCTTTTAAACTTTGCTAATTTGCACTGCATTGCAATTACCCAAAAATATCTCACAAAAGGACACACCCAAATGGCATGTGATTCCGTGCACAGTTGTATTGAAAGGAAGCTAAAAAACAGAGTTATTGAATTGCCTAGTGACTATGTCAAAGCGTCCAAGGAAGCAAGAAGCCAGCCTGAATTCGTTTCGGAAAAGGAAACCAAATATTCTTCCACGAGCTGGCAACTGACTATTCCACAGCACTTCAGAATCAGAGGGTATTTTTACTACACCATCTCACGAAATTCCAGTCACGATTATATAATGCAGCTAAAATTGTTAAAAATAAACTGAATCTCAAATATCTATGGTGTAAAAACAATATTATTTACCTACGGGAAAAAGCTGATTCAAGGATTTATCAAATTGATTCATTTAATCAAATTGATCAATTTGATAAATTTCATCATCCATCCAATTACATCACACAACTACATTTGCCCTATATGTTGGTATCAAAATTCTGTATTTTAACGGTAATATTACACTATCGTGATTTATTGTTTCTGTCCTTCAGTCTTTTATCAATATTTTTAGTTTTAATGCATGGATTTTTTTGATTTTTTTTCCACATTTTATATTATATCCACGCTCAGCTTTTCATATTTTTGTATTCAAATTTTTTTTGTTTACATACTTTTAAAGTTTTCTTTCTTATATATCGCTTTAGATTTTCTAATCAGTTTTTATTGAATGACTTTTAAATCTTTAAAAGCCTGTGTGTACTTCAATTTAATATTTGGGGCATGAATGAACTAAGTAAATTTGACGATTTACTAAATTTCATTGATAGTTTACATTTACATACTGAGATTCATTTGATTGTTATAACCGAAACATTTATTAAAATCTCAAATATATTCTCCTTTAATATTAAAAATTTCTCAAACGTCTCCTCTTGTAGAGATGACAGGTCTGGGGGGGAGGGGGGGCTTGCGATGTTCATCAGGAAAGATATTCGATATAATATGCTAAACACTGACGACGGGACCTTACCGTTCCAGTTCATTTGTATTCAACTCTCGGGGTTTAATCCAATTATTGTTTGTGGGATCTATAGGCCACCTGGCTCTGATACTACTTATTTTTCAACAATTCCAATTCTGACTTAATTATTGTAGGAGATTTGAATATACCGATTAATAAAAAATTAAAACTAATTTCTGAGTACAATTCCACCTTATTAAGTCATGGTAAGATTGTTACTAACACATTTGCTACCATACCAGTAAGTGGTAATATCTTGGATTATGCTATTAGCAGTTTTCTTAATAGCCGTGTTTTCCATGAGAACTGCACTAGAACTCGATAAACTTTAAATTCATCTTATTATATGTAAAACGAAAAAAAATAAATTCATAAAGCGCGAATGTGTAGTGTACTTGATATAATTACATATTTTGAGTTTAAAAATTTCCCCCTTCAGTTATTTCATCAATATTTTCTTATTTCTTGCTGACGTCATTACACGCAACTACACTCGATAAATTCATGGGTTTATCCAGTGTAACTAAAAAATAAGCTATAATTGTCATTATTTATTGCTGTAACAACTTAAAATATGTATTTATGTGAAATGCACTACACATTATCACTTTATGAATTTAATTTTTTTTCCTGTTTACATAGAATAAAAGGAATTTAAAATTTATCGAGTTCTAGTGCAGTTCTCATGGAAAACACGACTAATATAGAACGAGTTTTTAACTCAACAATTGAATCTGATATCAGTGATCATAGTTTTATTTTTTCAAAATTCGTCTTTAAACCGAAATACATAAATAAAGAATTAGAAAATAAAACGGTAAATTATGACAAAGTGAATCAATACTTCGATGAATTTTTATTTTCAACCTCATTTGACATTCACAACCCTAAAATTAATCTTTGGAAAATATAATGAGTTGGTTGTTAAATTTTCGAAGTCTAAACAAGTACAGGTGAAAATGAAAAATACTAGTATTTGTCCCTGGATGAATCTAGATCTTTGGAATCTAATAAAAGAAAGAAATCGCACACTCAAAAGGTTTAAACAAAGCACAAACAACTCTGCGTTAAAGGACAGCCTAGATTTGCTCAATAAAAGGATCAAATCTAAAAAATACTACGCAAAAAAATTATATTTCAAAAATTTGTTTAATAATTTAAATCAAAAGGAAGTATCGAATCAAACAAATCAATTCATAAAGCTTAATACAAAAGCGGATATCCACTCCATTGTACAAAATGATGTCGAATACAAAGACCTTCCCAGTATTGTAAATATATTCAATAGGCATTTTGTAAATGTTGGCAACAGCCTCTCTTCTGTAAGTAATGGTAACACTGAATTAAACAATCTGCACAATAACAGCTCGAATTCATTTTTTTGCACCCAATCTCCGTTACGGAAACATACATATAATATAATTAATAATTTAGACGATAATAAGGGTGGTGGGTATGATAATATTCATAATACTGTTATAAAACGTAAAATATTGACGAATTTATTCAATGTAGTGTTAAACCGGCATTTATCCTGATTGTTTGAAGATTGCAAAAGGGACACCAATATTTAAATCAGGAGACTGCAAAGCTGCTAGTAACTACCGACCAATTTCTGTCTTGTCTGTGTTTGACAAAATACTTGAAAAATTAATTGCAACTCGCCTGACCTAAATGCTTTAGATTTTTTTAACTGTCATCAATATGGTTTTAGACAGGGGTCTGGCACAGATACCGCTTTAATTGAGATTACTGATCTGATTTACCGAGCTTTCGATAATCAGGAGTATACATATATGTGGTCTATTTTTAGATCTGCATAAAGCGTTTGACTGCATTGATCATCGTCTACTTCTAAATAAGTTGTATTGCTATGGCTTTCGGGGCTTGGCTTATAATCTTTTGATGAGTTATCTTCAAAATCGTAAACAATTGGTGGCTTTAGATGGCGTAACTCTAACTATTAATTGCGGCATCCCTCAGGGTAGTGTGGCTGGCTGGGAAAATTAGAATGTTTGCTGATGATACCGCAATATTCTATAATTCCAAAGATTGCTCCCAAGCCATGACACACATGGAAAACGACGTTACTGTACTTATAGAATATTTCAATGTAAATAAAATATCTGTAAACCTCAACAAGACCAAATTTATTATCTTTCAATCCCCATTCGTCCCTCATTGTGATTTCCAACCCTTGCAAGTTTCAAATGGTATTATCGAGGGAGTTGATAAACTTAAATATCTTGGAGTTTTACTTGATAAGCATATGTCTTAGAATGAACACATTCATACGTTGAGTTTAAAAGTCAGTCCGTTTATTTATTTGATTAGGAAGCTTGCTTCCTTTGTTCCACAACATATTCTAAAAATGATTTATTCTTCATTTATCCACACAAGATTCTATTTTGCGATTGCTTGTTTTGGCCATACTGGAAAATCAAAGATAAAAAGGTTGCAAATTTTACAAAACAAAAGCTGCAAAGCTATCTATAGGCTTCCACACTTGTTTCCCTCCGTCGAGCCATATAAGAATGTAACTGAAGGAATCCTGCCAATAAACGCATTATTCCAATTTCATGTTTCACTATATATGTATAAATGTTTGCGGTTATCGTCAACGCTATCAAACATTGAGTTTTAGTATGTAAATCATAGCCATACAACCCGTCATTCTAATGTTTTAAAATGTTATAAAATCAAAACTGATGTTGGAACGAGACAAATGAACCCGATAACGATGACAACCCAAAAACTCCGAATGATACAATCATCAGTGTATCATCAACAGAATCGCAGTAATAATTCCTTACCTTCCTAATTTTTCCTATATAATCTCGAGACAGGCCCGAGTAAAGGTCTACCTTCCCTAATAACATTATTATTATTTGTTAATAATTATATTCTGCGCCTAAATGTCATCATCTAAAAATGTGTATAAACTAAATATCTTATATTTTTTCATGTAAGTGCTACCATCTATTTGTTGGCGGCTATAACAAATTAATATTTTTATTATACCAATTGATTTGTCGTAGCTTTAAAAATAAATAGAATGAGCACCCGTTTTTTTTTATGATTATGTATCTTTTAATTATTATTGGCAGTACAAAATTTGTCTCTTAGAAAAAAACAAGTGTCAACAAGTGAATTTAATCTTATAAAAACAGCTCAAGGTTTTTGGTGCAAAAGTAAGGAGCGCCACTTCTAGATGGTAGTATTGCTTGATCATTAATTTTCTACTTGATTTGTAATAATACTTCTCTTCCAGCTTGGAACCGACTCAGATCTACTTATTTTTTATGGCGACATATCACAGAAAACATCTGAGTCTTAATCGACTTTCGCATCCATTGTTTCAGGGAGGGCAAGGGAAATATATCCTTTTCGCATCCGGTGTCAAAAATAATGGTTCCTATTTAAGATGGGGGCCTAATTTTAGCACTAACGTATTTTACGAAATATTTGAATGCTTGAGGTTCAAAAAATCATCTGCTATAAAAAATATATACTCGTATCTCCGTTCTCGTTCAACCAGCTTCAAAGTATTATTTTTCCAAAGCAACTAAAAAAATTTACGTATTTACCTTGAAAACTTAAAAACCTACTTTTACAAATTTTCGATACAGTGTTCACAATCTATCAAATTGAAAATTTCACTAAATTTCATTGCTGTTGTGTTGGACAATATCCACCAAATTATCACTTAATCGATTAACAAATCGAGTTTAAATGTCACGTGGGATGATTGTTTTTTTGAAATCTTTACTGTATTGACCTCAATTTACATTAATACTAGCAACTGACCTAGGCCATACCCAAATTCTAAGCTATATTTTTTCTATTAAATTTCACATTATTCTTTAGGCCAGATGTTCAAAATTTGATTAACCGTTCTAACGAATGTATATGTGAAGAGTATAGTATATTTAACCCATATGGTGTTTTATCTTCGACAGGCGAATTAATCTTACTAACGTCCACCAGCAAAAAATAAAATAAAAAATCCCAACTTTGCTTAAAAAAGTTAAAAAAAATGGTCGTTTGTATAATAGTATTCGTTGCTTTTGAATTCTTTTCACAAATATATTTCACTTTCGTTTAATATCCATATATCAAATAATCTTTAAGTTGATTGTAGATCCCTTACAATATTCTTTTATCCCCATTGTGCTGTACTACTTATAATTTTTATTTGTAAATTTAAAAAGTTTTCGAAAACTTAATTCCTGTTTGTCTTGCCGTAAACGAAACCGAATGGTACTTGCTAAAGTGGAACTTTGTAAAAAAAAAAAAAAAAAAATATTCGATTGAGATTAAAAGTTAAATGCTTTGCATTATTTCTGTTGCGGTGTTATAATATGTATATGTAGTCTGTGCGATACGAAGAATAGTGGAGATCAGAAAAGATTAAAGTTTTGTATTAATTTATTTTTATTTTTCTGTCGAATTCATGTGTTACATTTTAAGTGGTTTTATTGATTTTTTCCGAGACCACGATGAAAAAGCTTTTTCATGTTGTTGGTTTATTTCTTTTCATTTAATTCTCTAAATTTTGTGATGATGATGATTGGGTTTTATCATGGTATCAGCAAAAACGATTTTTTTTTTTTTTTGTTCGAAGAAAGAGAGGGAGTGAGATAAGAAAGTAAAATCAATAGGAAGAGATTTTTACGAGGATTTTAAATTTTAACAATGCTTTTAAGTGTAAAAGGAATTAATTTATCAAGATTAATGTTGAAGTAAACATTGAATTACATTGAATTACGTTATGTATAATAGAAAGAATTTAGATGATCATAACCATATTGGTCAATATGAACTTTCGTTTGTATCGCAATTAATTATTATTGATGTTTAGTCTCCATACTGTATGCGTGCGTATAACCTTATTGTAATTTTGTAAAAGGTTTAGGGGTTTTTATATTTTTAGGAAATGTATACAAATTTCTAAGAATTGATGACACTGGAAATTAATATGTCATATTAAAAATATTTCAATCTCTGCCCTGGTTTTATGGTTGAGTGGAAATATATAAAATATATTCTGTATATATGAATATATGATCTCATACATTGCTAAAGTGCTTCAACTTTACGGCGCAGTACACATATATATTCATCAAATACAGTATTCATTTGAATATATTTCATTAGTACAATTGATTGGAATCCTTCAATTATCTGGATTTCCTCTAGGATGTGTATCTTAGTTTTGTAGGAACATATATTCAAGATGTTTTCGTAGAATTGTTTATCTGATATCTTTATATGTTTTATCTGACTTCATGGTGAAGTCAATTGATCAATAGTGATGCTTGATACATTTATTAAAAACGCCGGTTGTGTAGCTTAACTGTACTATTGTTCTATGTCAGTTCATATATATCAGGTGTCTAGTAAAGTTATAGCAAACTTAATGTGGAGCCACCTACGCCGCCGGCAATGGGGTGACAATGTTTTAAACATACATAATAAATCAGCATGTTTTACCAATTTATAATGTACAGTTCAGTTATATAAGGATGTTCAACTAACCCGAAAATCATCCCGAAAAACGCAATGGCAATACTAAACTATCTCTATCGCGACAGTTTTTACTCTCAGCCCGAAAAAATGTTATTATAGCGACAGAATTTACTAAAAGAATTTACTATTTCAAAATGGAATATGAAAATATGACGTAACGTATACTACGGAATATTTCAATACGGCATATTTCAAAACGGAATTTGGTACGTTACGGAATATTTCAAAACGGCATATTTCAGTACGGCATATAGTACACTGTAGCAAACGGTAAACGACGGCATATTTCAATATGGCATATTGCAATGCATATGAAATTCTAAAATGAATTTTATAGGAAGTTCTGAAATATGGCCAATTAGGGTGGAAGTTGGCTGTTTATTAGCCGAATATGATGAAATACAAAAACGATGGAAATGGGATTCTAAAACTTATTTTAGATAAAGTTCTGGCGTATGGCCAATTTTGATGGAACTTGGCTGTTTCCTAACCGATTATGATGAAATTCGATATATACGATGGAAATAGGATTCTAAAAAGGAGTTTAGATGAAATTTTCGAATATGGCCAATAATGATGGAATTGGGCTATTTTCATAACCGATGTTGATAAAATTCGACAACTGCGATGGAAATGATATGCTAAAATGAGTTTTAGGTGAAATTCTGGAATATGGCCAGTAAGGATGGAAATCAGCTATTCCTTAATCGATTATGATGAAATTCGATATATACGATGGAAATAGGATTCTAAAAAGGAGTTTAGATGAAATTTTCGAATATGGCCAATAATGATGGAATTGGGCTATTTTCATAACCGATGTTGATAAAATTCGACAACTGCGATGGAAATGATATGCTAAAATGAGTTTTAGGTGAAATTCTGGAATATGGCCAGTAAGGATGGAAATCAGCTATTCCTTAATCGATTATGATGAAATTCGATATATACGATGGAAATAGGATTCTAAAAAGGAGTTTAGATGAAATTTTCGAATATGGCCAATAATGATGGAATTGGGCTATTTTCATAACCGATGTTGATAAAATTCGACAACTGCGATGGAAATGATATGCTAAAATGAGTTTTAGGTGAAATTCTGGAATATGGCCAGTAAGGATGGAAATCAGCTATTCCTTAATCGATTATGATGAAATTCAACAAGAGCGTTGGAAATGGGATTCTAAACTGATTTTAATCATCAATAGGCTTAGGATTCTTAGGTAAAAAAATATCGTTTTTGGGAAATCCAAACCAAAAATTTGTTGGATAAAGTTATTCTTTTTAGTCAAAATTAAAGCGAATGATCTATATATATGGTATATGTTACCACATTGTTTAAATATTTTTGCATAATCATATATTTTTACATATTTCCACTTATTTTACGTTTTATCGCATATTTTATGGGTTATTCGAAATATTTTTAATTTTTCTTCAAGAATAACGTAATTTGCCTTTTATATAGCTTAAAATTTGATAAATTAAAAATATTTTATAAGCCAACTTTTAAATTCAGGTCAACAAATATTTTTTTTAGAAGTTGAAAAAGTTTTACTTTGGCCTAAACTCCGCTAATTTAGGTCAATAAATTAAGAAAAAGTAAACGTCAAATTAAAATATCTCGATAGTTTATTGATCATTATTTGACGATCCGGAGTTCTTCTAGAAAAGAAAATTTTGTGATTATTGTTATTATTTGTTAACGTATGTGCCTTTATTAAAAGTGAAATAACTCACTTTGTGACATTTATCTGATTAGGGCCAAATATGAAAATGCATGTAAAAGAGTTAATGGTGTACAAATTTTAGTCCTAAGTTTAAAATTCGATTTCTTGAAAATTTTCCAAATGGCGTATAGGACTCTATAGTAGGTATTCACATGACAAAGTGTGAATTACTAACTGATCTAATTTTAGCTTCAATTCTGAATTGGACGTAATGATTTTGAATGAAATTTTAGTATTATAATTAGGCAAAAATTTTAAATTTCTAACATGAATTTTAGTAAAACATTTAGTGCCATTTAAGTGGGAAAAGTCAACATACGTTTGTGAGTTTCAACATATCGAATATAAAATCAGAGCTTCGAGCAAAAATCTGAATGAAAGTTTGAATTCCCAAATGAAATTGATAAATTCTTGAGTAGAAACTTAAATTGGATTTAAAAATTAAAAAAATTTAATTAGAATTACAAACTAAATTTGAACAACATCCATCTTGTGTTTAAAATGAATCAAATGCTAATCGTAGTGTTCAGCAGAAATTTAGTTATAAAGTTTGATTACCAAAGATTTAACAAAAATTCCAACCAGTGCTTTACTAAATATTGAGTGAATTTAAGAAAAAACCTTAAATTTTAAATCCACAAATTTTCAGTTTGAAATTAAACCGATACAATTTTAATTGAGTTACAATACGAACTACGACGCCAACAACATTTTGAGTGAAATCTCAAATAGAAAGTAACATAATGTTTCTGGATTAAACTATAGGTATATTTTAATTAAATGGTACAAATTGTTGTGAAGTGTTACTTGGGTTAAAAATTGATTTGAAAATTTAGATTAGAAATTCATTAGCACATTGTGCTTGGTTTTGAGTAAAAATTTGAGTGTAAATCTGTTGTTCCAAACTAGATTTAAACATAATTTTATTAAGAATTGAGTTGCAATACGGGATTTGATCTCAAACAACCAACAAAATTTCCTTTGAATTTAGGAATTTAAATTTAAAAAATAGTTTTGGCATTCCAAACCAAATAAAATCTTTGATATAATATATATAGGAATTGAGTTACCACTCGAATTTTGATTTCACAAAATTTTGAGAGAAATATAAGTTTACATTGCACAATAGACATACTGAGTGGGTTTTCAATTAGAAAACAAGATAATGAGAGCAAATTAGGTGGAGCAAAGAATAGTCAGAACATGTCAAGGGAAAACCAAAATACATATTTTGAAATAAGTTTTTTTTGAAATAAACCTTGGATGCATCCAGAATAAAATTAGATTACAATTCCATCTGGATTTGAATAAACTTTGAGTGACATCTTAATTCGGAATTAAGTTAAACTTCCAAACTGTACTTAATGTTGATTGTAATTCTGATCAGATTGAATTAAATTGAAATAAAAACTTGAGTGAAATTTAAAGTTTTAACAAAATTTTAACAAATATTTGGGTATTCTACTAATTGATTATTAGTAATGTTACTTTAGTATTCAGACTAGTAACTTAGTTTAAAATCAAAACGGATTAAAAAAAAATTAAGATTTTTAGTCAGAAATTTAGTTCCAAGCTTTTCGAAATTGAACAAAATGATAAATGGAACAACGAAATTTTAAAGAGACAAAATTTACTTGCATTCTAAACTCGATATAATGAGTTTGAGTTAAATTTCAAATTTTTTAGTTCAACTAAAAAATCAGTAATGGAGCAAAAATCTGAATGTTTTTTGTTTTATAATAGAAGCATTTCAATTTTAAATTGCACTTGAATAAAATCTTAAGTAGAAACTTACATTAGCAATAGAGTTTAAATTACAATTTGATTTAAGCAAATAGATGAGCTGAAATTAGCCATAAACTTGAATTTGGAATCCGGACTGCCTTTAATAACAGTTTCAGTGAATTTTAAAAATTTATTTAAAATTATTCGAGCAAAATTTTTATTAGAACGGGGAAAAAAATTTGAACAAAGTTAGAATTAAAAATTTAATTTCAATCCAATCGAAAGTGTGAGCAAGAATTTGGATGCAATTTAATTAAGAAATATTTAAAAATTGAGTTTGACTTCCAAATTTTGTATTAATTAAACTCTGGTTGCAATTGCAAATGTGCTTGATTAAAAATTTGGAGTACAACTTCAGTTAGATTATTATTCGAAATACTGTAGATTGCGTCAAAAGGTTTGTTAAATTTGTATCAGAATTTTGAGCACAAATCTAAGTAAGTATCGAAGTATTTGAATTTTAAGCAGTAGTTAAGTAAAACTAGTTGAGTAAAATGTTGAGTAGAAATTGAATTTTAATAGTAATTTGGACTTGAGCAGAAACATTGCTGTAGTGCAGTTTTAGTTTAAAAGTTGAGTTGATATTTCGAATTGGACTGACAAGAGAAAAATTAAAGATTAAGTTACAATTATAAAATAGGCTTGAGCAAAATTTTATATTTAGTGGGGGCAAAATTCTGGAAAAAATTGTTTTTAAATTCCAAAATTTTGGTTGCAATTAGATAGAAATATTGTGATATTTTGAATACAAATAGGCTACGTTCCAAACTCAATTCGACTCCATTTGAGAAGTGTAAGTTTGATATTCCAAACTAAATTTTAATTGAAATTAACCGTTACGGTGTTTTTTGAAGTAAATATCGCTTACCAGTCCAAATTTTTAAGTCTATGGATGAATGGTGGAACCATTTTTGGCTTCTTCTACAGCACTTTGTAACCCAGGAAAATTTTTTTTAATGAGTAAATTGAAATCCTCTTAAGATAAGGTCTAGTTTTGGTTTTCTTTTCAAAATTTGTCCAGATATTTTTCATTTTAATCACATATTTTACCACATACTATATTTTACAATATTATAGTTACATACATATTTCAGGAACATATTTTTGATTGTTTAGAAACAAAAAATCCTAAGCCTAATCATCAACTAATAAAGTTACCGTATACTTGCTAAAATTGCCATTTACCATTTGGAATTTTATTTAGCTTAATATAATTTTTCTTCACTTAATGAAATTATTTTAAAGGAAGTTATTCTTCCAATTAGCTATTCCGCTTATTAATTCGCCGATTTTTATTTTGTTTTTGTAATGATTGTTTTTACAGCCTTGTCTGCAAGATATGTGGGGAAATCAAGATTTTAATTTTTGTTATTTTTTATCAGAGGTTTGTATAGCAGAGGTTTTATTGTACTTATATTTTCAGTTAGTAACCGCTTTCCAGTTTTGTTGTTATTCAAAAAAAAAAAAAAAAAAAAAAAAAAAAAAAAAAAAAACAACTGTTGAAGCACAACAGAATCAAAATAAAAACAATTGTGAATTTCTTAAGTTGGGCTTTTCCATCTTCATTGTAATGAATTAGTATAAAAGAAAATTGTCGCAAATCTTATGAATTTATACACAAGAATGAACTTTATTCAATTTTGAATGAAGGGTGTAATGCCGTAGTGTACCATATGCCGTTTTAAAATATGCCATAGTGTACCAAATGCCGTTTTGAAATATGCTATAGTATATCTTATGCCGTTGTGTACCATATGCCGTTTTGTATATTCCGTATTGAAATATGCCATATCAACCGGGGCCGCTGTTGCAACTAACAAACTAATAGTATCCAGAAATTTTGAGATAAAGTTCCCTAAACATTTTAACACAAGCGATTTACGAGCACACAAGCGATTTCACTATGTTCTATGCGACTTAGAAAAAAAATTGTATCTAACATTTTTGGAATATGGTTGTCCGAATATTTTAACTGAAGTGATTCAAGAGCACTTCTCGTAAATGGCCAGATTCACACGGTGGTTGACTAGTGTCATATCTATAATTAAATTTTTTTAATGAACAAAATCAAAAAGAGTTCGGCTTGTTCTTAAATGACGTCGCATCTACAAATAAATAATTTTTAACGAATAAATTGAAAGAGATTTCGGCTTATAGTTGACTGATGTTGATGATTTACTAAACAAGTAAATTTTTACAAATAGAACGTTCAAGTTATCTGGATGGTATAAAACACTAAATCGGATAAACCTTTGTAGTGTGGATATTTGTAATTTTAATGGTTAAACCATTCATACCATCATATATTTTCCAATTTTTACTTTTCTTGCAATAAGCCGTATAGTTTCGGAGCTTAAAATATAGTTCACAAACAAATCCAAATAGAATTGCTTTCCTCTATAATCAAATTAATCAGGAATTGGCTAATAGGAACTGGAGCGTGCATCCCGCGGTTGATTTGATCGGTGCTAACTGTAATTAAAATACTAATAGTACTTGATCATCTTGGGATTGCTTCATAGCAATATCGTGTAGACAGTAAAGTTAAAGAACTTTCCATTTTGGATATTCCCAACTCATCATATTTAATTAAGACGACGGAAGAGGGATATTTCTCTAAGAAAAACACAATTGATATATTCGATATGCAGTCACTCAATAATCCATAAATATCTAAAAGCAAATCAAACCGACTACTGTTTGCTGCATTTTCGTTTCTTTCGTGAATTTTATTTAAGATCTGATACTAAGATCTGTCTTATTTTAAGACGTGATTTTTACAGTTTGTTTCTTTGTTTCTTAATGACCTGCTAAGCATTAAGCTTTCCATGGTTTGGTATGTTTTTCAAAAGAAAATAGTTGTGCTTTTGAGTGCAACTCTTCCTTGTTTTCCGTACTTTCCTTACTCCTTTCGACTCGGAAATTATGATCGATTCAGGTCGTTTTAACTGTTTTGGTATATTGAAATGCAATCTTCTGTGTATATACGAATTTCGATTATTTAATTCTTGTAAAATTCGCAGTGCCCTGGTTGAAAGCTTTCATAGATGTGGATCATTGTAACGTCTCCGTTAATTGATTTAAAAGTCACACAGCGTATAGAAAAAACCTTAATAAATCTGGCCGTAAACGAGAAGTGCTTGTGAGTGCAAGTATTCAGGCGACTATATTCAGAGACTTCTAGAGTATAAAACCATAATCATCATGACGTATTTTTCAGAAGCTTTTTAGTAGTATAACTTTTCACTGATTTCCATAGGAATCCATAGTGAACATGGTGCTTCTTAGCTTCAATTTTTACAGTGAAAAAAGCAGAAATATTATTAAAACGTTTATATAAAAGCTTTCTACATATTGTGACGGTGACACCTAGATTGTAATAGAATAAGTTAAATTAATAGCTCAATGTTTTACTGTACTAAAATGGAATTTTCCATGATAAAATTGTTCTAAATATTTCTACACTACGTGTATATAAAAAGGCGAATGAAATCAAATTGGCTCATTAGTATGAAGATTAAAAAGGAATTCAAAAATGATTTAAAAAGTGTTTTAGTGCAAAATAAAAAGTAAAAGTGATCAGTAAAATTGTGCGAATAATTTATAAATATTGATTTTGTGAATTATCATTAATAAATGGTGTTGAAATAATCTTTGGTGCTAAATAAACAAATTCGTTCCTGATAAATTAAATTGATTTTGTATTATTCACAATCCAGTGATACCTTGTTTGACCAGGCAAAAACGTAATAATTAGTGTCACCGGTAGGATTGAGAATAATAAGATAAAGAAAATGAATCTCAACGAATTAAAAGTTCCAAAAAATCAGTCTAACCAAGAAATTAAACACGAAATGAAATAACAGTAAGGCGAGATTAAGCAGTCAAATCGTGAAATTGCCGAAGGCCAAAAGAAAATGGACGAGAAAATTCTAGAATTATCTTCTAACATACACGGCGAAGTGGAGAAGCTGCAACGGTTCAACATGTTGAAGAGAAATTGCAAACGGAGGTTCAACAGGTTGAAGGAAAACTAGAAACGAAGATTCAACAAGTTTTGGAGAAATTTCAACGTCTCGAGAAAGAAATAACTGATGTCAAGGCAAGTGGAACAACGACGCAAGTGGCACAGACCGACAGTTGGAATGATGAACATCGTGTCGCGGCGTTAATAGTGGCCCTTAAAGGTGAAGCAGCAGAGGCTTTACAAACCATCCCGGAACAAGAGCGAGTTAAGTATTATCACTTGGTAAAGAAAACTATTTAATATATTTTTAATGTTCTTTATTAGAAGGTTCGTGTAAAACTAACTTATCATATATGGAAAAATGATTTACATGGTATTTAGAAGTGCTACGTTAACAAATAATTAATTATAATTATAATTCTAAGAATTGTATATTAATGTATCAAATAAAATTATCATTAAAGAATTTAGCTTACGTTATAATAAATGATGGGAACAAAATAGTAATTTAATATAATTTAGTTTAAATGAAATTAAATACAGGATGTTGTTGCGATAACGTAACTCCTCCCCTCTAAGAGTGAAGCGACGGCCATAAGGTCGCTGGGTTTGTGGTGTCATTGGTTGTAGCTGTAATCGTGGGTTCATCTTGCTGGATTGGATTCTTCCTACATTGCATTAAATTGAATTGGTTGACAATCTTATAAATTATATAAAATATGATTATTAGAAGAATAGTAAATCCTGCAATTAAAGATTTAAATGATTCATTAGTGGTCTGTTTCAATACAATTATTTCCTTCAAATTTTCCAATGTCCAATTATTCAGTTTTTGAAAGTTGGGTTTTTCAACTATCTCAAGATGTTGAATGTCGTTGTATATTGTTGAAATTATTTCTATCGTGTCCCAATATATTGGAGTTCTGCTTTTGTATTCGAAGCCATTTATGGAAATTGAACAGTTTTTGAAATGAATTAATAATATTCCTTTCAATGATTTGTGTTTTATGTTGGTACCACACGATGTTTCTATAGCAACTTCATTTTGCGATATGATAAGCAGGTGTTCGGGTTCAAACATTTCTATTGTGTCACCGATGTCTGTATTGGTTATTAAGGTGCAATTTGCTGGTTGATTATTGATGATATTTGGGACGCATCCATTTACTGTGTTCGGTTGAATGGATTCTTTTTGGCAATATCTTATCTTTTCGATGGTGAGGCATGGTTTATTCACATATTGTTGGAAATATTCACTTAATAAAAGGAACGGGGTTTTAATTTGGATAGTGTAGGAATTGTTAATTGGTAATTCTTTTAAATGGTAAAAAGAAAATGAATTTGGGTGAAATATTGGTATTTTAATAATAAAAATTATATTAGTATGGTTATAGTAAGTTTGAAGTTCGAGGAATTCGTAAATGTTTTCGTCGGAAAAAACATTAACACTTTGTTCTCTTAACATAACGGAAACGTAATTGATTTCGGTTGGGTGTAAGATATGTTTAGATATGATCCCGAGTTTGGCTAAAAGTAATGATTCGGAAATATCATTCAAATGTTCACTCAACATGTCCATGTTGAATAGTATTTGTTCAAAATATTGATTGATATGCAAGGTTCGTTCAATAACATCTAATTTTTCGATTATATTGTCATGAAAATTATTCAAGTATTTCTCTAAATGCTCCTGTTGTTTGTTTATGTGTTTTGTGATATTGTTAAATCTTCTCAACATTTGTGTGTTAATATAGATTTGATTTTTCATTTGATTACTAATTTCATTCTGAGTTGATTGTAAACTGTTTAATTTGGTGTTAATTTCTACGTGGTCTTCGTAGTCCATATTTCCAGTTATTGTTTTAATGATTCCTCCAAGTCCGTTGATAAGTCCTCGTTTGTTTCTGTATTTCGGCCGAATTAGATCTAAGTCGTTTGATAATGTGTGACATTTCTTCCGTAATAAATTTAGTTTAGGTAAAAAATCAATATATTTCATTGATTGATTGTGAAAGTAGTCAATATTTCTTGTTATTAAATTTAAATTTATGTCATACTCTGTTAGGTTGATTATGTGAAGCAGTTTCGAATAACTCGTTATTATTCTTGCATTTCCTAATTTTAGGGGTAAAAGTCCGTTGTTGTTATTCAAGTCATGAATTTCTATTTTTTGCTGTACCGTACTTTGAAGTTTAAGTGTCCTGAAAATAAATTAAGTATTGCGTTTATTTTTTATCTTTTGCTTATGAACCTTTCTTTTGTCCGTCGTTACTGTTACTTTATTATCACTTACAACTATATGTTTCATAAACCTAGGTGCTAACTTATTTCTACGGTTTTCTAATTCATAAATCTCTTCACCTACTTCATAATTTTCTGGTTCTACTCTATTTTCATTTAAATTTTCTATGTTTCTCGTTTTATTTACTAAGCTAATATTATGTGCTAACCTGCATAAATCATCATAATTTTTAGAATGGTTCCTAATGAAATCTTCCCTAGATTCGTTGTTTTGTTTTGCCAAATTTAATGGGTTTGATTTGGTATAATGTCCATTTAGTAGCTCGAATGGAGTTAATTTGGTCGTCGAGTGTATGGCATTATTATATGTAATAATTGCTTCGTCCATTATTTCGTTGATGGATTTGGTCTTATCTTGATTAAATATAATTCTGATTATTTCTGTTAATGTTGAGTGGAAACGTTCTACTGGTGAATTCCCTGTGGAATTCTTTGCAGTAGTATAATGTATTTCTATGTTATATAATTTCAAAAAATCCTTAAAAATACTTGAGAGAAATTCCTGTCCATTGTCTGCTATAATTTTCACGGGTATACCATGGTGGGAAATGAAATGTTTTAAAGCTTTTACTATATAAATACTATTTCTTCCTATTAAATGGTAGGCACTTGAAAATTTACTAAATTTATCTATTATAGTTAGAAAGTTTTCTTTATGTGAAGCATATACATCTATGTGTAATATTTTTAGTGGTCTATCCGGGGTTTCCGTTAATTCGTATTTTATTTGTTTAACATTTCTTTCATATTTATAGGTTTGGCAGATTTCACAATTGTTAATTATACTAGAAATAACATTTTTCATTTTTGGAAAGAAATAATCTCTTTTTAAGTGTAAGAGAGTTTCTTGTATACCTCTATGGTTGGATTTAATATGGTAATTCCTAATTATATCTTCTTGGTCATCTCTCTCTACTACGTCTCTTACTATAAAATTACATCTAATTAATTTAATCTTAGAATAACTAAAATATTTAGAAAATGTTGCTTGTACGAGTTTAAAGGTCTCATCATCTGTTAGTATTCCTGTTATTTTTTTCGGAATAAAATAGTTTTTGAATATTTCTAACATGACTTCCTCTTTCATGAAGTCATTTCTTCGTATTATAAATCTTTTTTGTGTTTTAAATAATATCTTATATTTTATATCTGGTTTATCTATTATACTATTTTCTAGTATAACCTGGTACGTGAATTCGTTCAACGATCTTTCAGATATTGGTATTCCCTCATCTAAGTTTTCCTCTCCAGAATGTATGGTTTCTAAATCTCCTACATTATTAATAATTGAATCATTCGAACTAGTTTCTTCTTGTAAATTAATTTCTATACGTGATAATGCATCTGCATTTGTATTCATTTTCCCCTTTTTATAATGTATGTTGTAGTCAAATTCTTCTAATTTCAATCGCCACCTTACTAATTTGGAATTTGGTTCCTTTAACGAGAAAAGCCATACTAAAGGTTTATGGTCTGTTACGATGTTAAATTTCCTACCGTATAAATACGGTCTAAAGTATTTCGTTGCCCAGACGATTGCTAATAACTCCTTCTCAATTGTACTATAATTTTGTTCGGTTTTTGTTAGAGTTCTACTGGCATAACACGTTGGCTTATCGGACCCTATTGGTCCTTGGGAAAGTACCGCTCCTAGAGCGAAATTGCTAGCATCGGTCGTTAAGTTAAAGGGTTTGTTGAAATCGGGGTATTGTAATAATGGGTCGTTACACAACAAATTTTTGCAGGTTTCAAAGCATTCCAAGTAGGTTTGATCAATAACAATACCTTTGTCTTTTCGTAAGCATTCAGTGAGGGGTTTTGTAATTCTTGCAAAATCTTTTAAGAACTTTCTATAATACCCTAGTAACCCTAAAAAACTTTTAATTTGTTTTTCAGTTTTGGGTAACGGGAATTCTTTTACAGCTTTAATCTTCTTAGGGTTCGGTTTAACACCTTCCGGTGTCACTACGTGGCCCAAAAATTCAATTTCCTTATGTAAGAATTTGCACTTGTCCAATTGGACTTTTAGGTTTGCTTCCCTGAGTCTTTGAAATATTTTACTTAAATTTTCAGTATGTTCTTGTAGGGAGGTCGAATAGATTATAATATCGTCCATATAACACAGACAAATTCGCCCTTGATATTCCCTTAGAATGTTATCCATTACTCTTTGGAACGTTGACGGCGCATTTTTTAAGCCGAAAGGCATTCGAATAAATTCGTAATGCCCATTGTCAACACTAAAAGCTGTTTTGGGAATGTCCCTTTTGTTGATTTCAATCTGATGAAATCCGGAAGCTAAATCTAACGTACTAAAATATAAGCATTTCCCTAGTTTATCTAAAATTTCATTGATGTTAGGAAGAGGGTATCTATCGTCTACTGTTTTATCGTTCAGTTTTCTATAATCTATAACTAGTCGCCATTTTTGTTTTCCACTAGCGTCTACCTTTTTTGGTACGATCCAAATGGGGGACGACCAGGGTGAGAAACTGGGTTGTATAATGCCCTGTTCTAACATTTTAGATATTTGTGATTTTATTTCATCTTTGTGGATTTCAGGGTAACGGTACGATTTTGTGTATATTGGTACATCATCTGTTGTGTTAATAGAATGTTTAATTTCGTTGGTGAATGTTAAAAGATCACCGTCTTTAAGGAATATGTCTTCATGTTTTTTGCAAGTTTTAAGTAGTTCAGTTTTTTCTTCGTCATTCAAGTGGTCCAGTCTTAGTAAATTTTGTAGGTCACTGTTTGATTTAGTTAGAATTTGGTTTTTAAATTGGTCGATTGAATAATTATGTAATTCGAAATATTTCTGTTCTATTGATTCTACTTTTAAGGGTTGTTCTAGCCTAAATGTCTTAGGTTCGTTTGATGTATTTTTTATTTCAATGTTAGAATACCATTTGTCACTATGGTATAGTCCTTCATTAAACTAAGAATTTCTTCGACATTGTCGATAAAGTCATACAGACTTCTAGTATTTCCCTCGAATCGAGGTAAATCCTTAATTGCGTCGGGTATACGCAAGTGATTAAAAATCGCGTTATTCGCGTCTGGATTAATTTTGAGTGAATTTAATTTAAATGATACTAAATTATTACTTTTAATTTTAATATGTTCTAAACTTATACCGTAATCCGCGGTATGTTTTGGTTGAGTGATACACGAATTCTTCAATTTACCAAGTTTTTTAAAAGGTGGGAACATAAAAGGAAATAACTATATAAAGGATAGCGAATATAACAAAATATAAGACTTACCAGACCAAACTGCCGATTATTGCCCAATACCAGTTGTTCATCGCCCCGTTGTGACGTCAATAATATTTAAACACCAATATGCCGTTGATGTTGAAATTTTTGTGAATTGTATACCACAACTATAGTTATTTTCTGTTTATGATTTTTACTTTTTTCACTTTTATGCGATGCACTTGAATAAATTTTCTTGATACTTTTCTATATATATATAGATTAGGATAGAAAATTTTCACAATTTATATCACAGTAAACGAAATTTTCGTTTAAAAGTTTCCACACACTTTTGTTTTAAATTATTTTATTCTCTTTCACTTATTTACTTTTTCGTTATCTACGTTTATATACTTCTACTTTATTATATTATTTTATTTTGTTATATACTTTTTGGTTTACTTTATATTATGTATATATTATTATTGTTATTTTTGTATATTATTTTTAAAATTTACGATAAATACTTTTATTTTTATATATTGATATTTAAAAATATCAATCCTACCAACTGCGCCAGTTAAGTATTATCACTTGGTAAAGAAAACTATTTAATATATTTTTAATGTTCTTTATTAGAAGGTTCGTGTAAAACTAACTTATCATATATGGAAAAATGATTTACATGGTATTTAGAAGTGCTACGTTAACAAATAATTAATTATAATTATAATTCTAAGAATTGTATATTAATGTATCAAATAAAATTATCATTAAAGAATTTAGCTTACGTTATAATAAATGATGGGAACAAAATAGTAATTTAATATAATTTAGTTTAAATGAAATTAAATACAGGATGTTGTTGCGATAACGTAACTAGCGCAACAGTTATCTATCTAATTTTCATCGGCAATCGAGCGACTAGTACATCTAGCACATACCAGTACGTAGGCCGATTATATGGAAATGCTTAAAATGGACGTATTTATTGACGGCATTCAAAATCCGGACACACGCGGGCTTAGAGATTGGAAGTGTGACAAGTTGGGTCACATCTCAAATGACTGCCGGTGAGTAACACAGGGAGAGGAGATCGCCACCTTTTATGCGGGCAAATGCCGAAAGGTCAGGAGAAAGGTCTAGAGGCAGCGAGCTAAGATGTTGGGTATGTAACAAGATTGGCCACATCTCGCAAGATTGTTGGGAAGCAAGAGGAAAACGGCATGGATCACCAACTTATGTGGAAAAAGCACCAAGAGGAGATCAGGAATCGGATAACCGGAGAACAATAGTCGAGCAGTAAGAGCTGAAACTTAAATTTAACGGTATGGATTCGACAGCAAGGCGAGTAACATTCAGCCATTGCGAGGAGCTGCCATCGAAATCTGAAATTGTTGAGGAAACCAACAAACATCAGATAATAATGTTACTTGATTAAAAGTGCCTGGTTGTGCGAGTATCGAGTGACTGGCTGAGGGCTCGTTATGGCAAACAAGCCAACGGCGGAAGATTTGACGAAAGGCGGCTGAAATGGAACCGCAGTTCAGAATGGAAGAAGGATTCGTCGTCGAAAGTGCAGCCTACACGCCCTACATGACAAGAAAAGGAAAAGGAGGTAAACCAAAAGTAGTGCATTTAAAGAGGCTCGCCCTCTACAGAAAAAGGAATTTGGCTAATGTTCGGGACGAACAGGCTTAGGTGAGTGGTACTGTGAGGGTGACACCTAGATTGTAATAGAACAAGTTAAATTAATAGCTCGATGTTTTACTGTACTAAAATGGAATTTTCCATGATAAAATTATTCTAAATGTTTCTACAATATTCTTACTGGAAAATTCATGAACTTTCTAGAAGTTTGGCTTGTGTATAAAAGAAGGTGAACGAAATCGAATTGGATTATTAGTATTTGGTAAGCGATAGTGTGAAGATTAAAAAGGAATTAAAAAGTGATTTAAAAATGTTTTAGTGCGAAATAAAAATTATAAGTGTACAGTAAAATTGTGTTAAAATTAAATAAAGTGATTTTGGGAATTATTGTTAAAAAATTGTGTTGTAATAATTCTTATGTTAAATAAATAAATTCATTAGTGATAAATTGAATTGATTTTGTTTTATTCACAATCCAGTGATACGAACCTTGATTGACAAGGCAAAAACGTAACAATACGAAAAAAAAATATTTATTAACGAAATTATCACACGTCTTAATATTTTGTGAATTTGTTTTGATTTTCCTACAGTTTTTGAACTTAAAATTTTCCCAGGTGGTAATTTTTGGTAAGATTTTACCAAATTTGTACTGCGATCACTGCCATCTCTGTAATGTTTATAGACTTAGTGACCACAAGATTCATAATAAGCTTACTTAAACGACATTCATATATGTTGAAATTCAAACACTTGTGAAAGTATTTGTCACGTTTTCATTTAAAAATTTCTCTTATGCAAAAAAGTGAGTTCCAATATGTTTTGTGTGTTTTACCAGAGCCTTCTAGAGTATAGAGCCATAATCTTAATGACGTATTTTTTAGAAGCTTTTTTAGTGGTATAACTTTTCACTGATTTCCATAGGAATCCATAGTAAAAATAGTGTTTTTTAGCTTCTAGTTTTTCAATGAAAAAAGCAAAAATATTATAAAATGTTTATTTAAAAGTTTTCTATATATCTTTAAGAACAATATACTAGAAGGCCATATTGGTATTAAGTAAATATTAATTGCAGAAATATTAAAATTAAATTATTTCTAAAATATGTTTTTTCGAACTTTCATTTTGAAAAATACATCAAAGTTGGCTCTGACAAATTGAAAAAATACTTGCCAAATTTATCTTTAGTTTTACTAGTGTACGTAAGATGTCAAAAATGAGTGTTATGAATTTTTTTTAATATTTTGGTTTAAATAATTAAATTATTACAAGAAAATGAAAATGATTTACTTTAACGATATTCATATATGTTGAAATTCAAACATTTATGAAAATATTTCAGAAATCATAATTAAGAATTTGTAACGTTTTCATTTAAAAATTTGTCTTAGGAAAAAAAGTGATTTCCCATATGTTTTGTGTGTTTTACTATGAAAAGTTTCGTTTTTTCCTCGTTTCTAATTACCTTATAAAAGCTTCGTTGTTTAGGCTATGGCTTTGTATAATCAAGATTGTTTTGCTATATCTCAATAATTCCGGATCCAATTTTTTGTAATCTGCGCAGAATCTAGCCAAATCTTCAATAAATCTGACCATATATGAGAAGTGCTCGTGAATCGCTTGTGTTAGAATATTCAGGCGGTTTTTCGAAAATTTCGGATATAAGTTTTTACACAGAATATAGCCAAAACCTTAAAAATTTGGCCTTATATGAGAAGTTCTCGAGAACTGCTTGTGTTAAATATTCATGCAACTTTATCTCTAAAAATTCTGGATACAATTTTTTTGTAATTCGGACAGAATATAGCTAAAACCTCAATAAACGCGAAGTGCTCGTGATTGCTTTTGTTAAAATTTTTTGTGTGATTATATCTCAAAAACCCTGATAAAATTTTTTTGTAAGCGACACAGAATAAAGCCAAAACCTTCATAAATAGATACAATTTTTTTCGACAACTCTAAACAAAATTTACATAATATTCATAATAATTTTTCATAGATTAATACTAATATAAATAATTTAATGTTATGGTATTGTCAAATATGTGGCGAAAAAACTAGTATTACAATATGAAAAATATCGTATTTTCTGGAGGAAATTTCGGGCAAGCTTCACGGAGATCAGTTATAGTATTTTTTGGGAAACTTGGATCTTAATTAAACTACATAAAATTAACAGAAATTTAAAGTCACTACACTTACTAACTTCGATAACGAATTAACATCGAGAGCTTTCGGGATTCGATTAAGCTTAAGTTAACTGTAATGACGTTTAAAAAAAATAGTGAAAATTTTATCGAATTTATTAATTTGATGTATAAGCGATTTTGTTAATAAACAAACTAGCAAAATTTCAGCCAATCCACGAACAGAATCTTTGACCACATAGACTCATATTGCAATTCAAATATTAAAACTGACTGATTCTTTTTTTTTTATCTGTCCAGATATCTCAAGTCAATTATATTCAGTTATGTCCTAAAAAACAAAATGCATACTAATTGTATTGAAAAATAAGGGCTCACTTAAAAATAATTTTTCTATTTCTAAGTTATAACCCTTGTTGTAATTGTGATATGGCTTTGTCTTGCCGTGTCATTTTAAATTTAGCATTGCCTATTGAAGTTGAAACGAGACATTGCCATATTAATAGAAAAATCAATCGATTTTTTGTAATTTTATGGAAATGGTGAAGTGTATATTTAAAACGCTTTAGTGTTAAATAAAAAAAGTCCTGAAATTGTGTTTACGCATTCCGAATATTTTATAGCTTCGAAAAGCAAAACATTGTATAAACAGTTTTTTAAATATTTTTAGTTAAATATAGTTCAAAAAATATCTCACAACCAACTCCCAACAAATTCATTGTTCGTGGCCTCACTAAAAACCAACCATGTCTTATGAAATATTTTTTTATTTTTTTTTTTTGAATTAACTTAATTAGAAATATATTTTTGTGCCGAACCGATTAATTCTGGAAAGAATGCCACAATTTGATCTTCCTAATTATAATATTTTTAGGAACTAAAATTAAATAACAATTTAGTATTAACAATTTCTATCATCTTTTATGGCAAAAGTGTTCAGTTTAAATAACTCAATAATTTTCGTTTGACCCAATTCATCCTGCTTAAAGTTGACCCAAACCAAAACCAATTACATACAAAGAAATTATAAAAACTTAAAGTTAAGGTTAAAACACGTTTATACAGGTAATAATAATAGGAGTATAACAAAAACTTTAAGAAATAAGGGAAAGTTTTTTTTAATGTGTAACTTTTTTTTGTGTTTTGAGGTGAAAAAATAAGCAAATTGAAAAAGTTCGTATTTACAAAAAATTAATTTCATTATTATAACTCGGTTCCTTACTATAATTTTGGCTTAAAGTGTTGAACACTGAGAAGTTTTCTTTTTAAGAGAACAACACTGAAAATATTTCTTTTTTTTTTAAACGTGAGATGAAAATTAAATTATTGATAGAGCTAATTTAAACAAAAATCACATTAGGACTATTCTAATTTAAGCGTTTCGTTATTTTTTATTGTGTGTGCCAAAAAATTAATTTTTTACATTTTTGTCTGTCATTTATTCGAAAAATATTTCATTTTTTTAGAAAAGTGGGACATTAGGCTCTTTAGGACAACCATGCAATCTCATATAATATATCGAATATGTTTTTTTTTTTATTTTATACAAACACTAGCTGAGGAACGCAGCGTTGCCCGGGCCAAATAAAATATTTTATTTTAGCAAAGATGGCACCAAAATCTAATTTTTTTTTTTTAAATTAACTTATATCCTTTTGTCCAGTGTACTCTTCAAAAGGTCGCCTAAATCAAGGAAACTTCCCGTTCAGGTATGAGTACACGTTTATCTAAACTCCACATTTATCTAAACTCAGACCTGTATCTTTTTAAATCGAAGTTTTAGAAAATATTGTTTAGGGTACCTAGACCAAGCGGATAGACTCCTTCGAAAATACTACAAAAACTTCATAATTGTCGTGTGAAACCAATACGAAAAGTTTAAATCTGGTTTGATGAATGGAGTGGAGACGTGTAAAGGGCATATACACAGATTTACAGATTTTAATTTTTTTTAATATACATATAAAAACAAATAATTTGTATATCCCTCCCCTATTGTAACAATTTACCACTTCCAAATTTTGCTTTATATGATTTGATATTAAGACGCACAGTTTGCGTGCTCTAGTATAACACTGTTAAAAAACTTAATTCTATCAATTGCATTGGTGTAAACTTTAAAAATGAAAAAAATTCGAAGTTTCAAATTAAGAGTTAAAAAAATTGAATTTCGATTAATTTTCGGAATTGTTATATGTTTATGTTTGATATACTTCGAGTTAAGAACAAAATATTTTAAGTGTCGAACCATTAATTTTAAATAAATACATTGCCGTAAAAGTCGGAATTGAAAGATGCACGCGCCATTCAATTTGCTATACGAATCAGAATAGCAACGAAGCAAAATGAAGCGTTTAAAATTTGAGTTGATTTTAAAGTCACAACTAATCTGCAACTCATCGTGCATTGACATCCCGTACGCATAATGTAGAAGAACATTTTCATACAAGTAATGATTAAATTCAGCAGATTAAAAGCATAGCTAAAATTCGATTCGTGTACTTCGACAATTTGGCCGGTGTGAGGTGGTCTGTCCGGTTAAGAGATTCCAGTGATTGTTTGTGTGCCATCGTGCACTCGTCGAATACGATGAGTTTGCACAGTTTTATCACTTAAGCTTGTGACCAGAACTCTTAACTTCAAAGCCGAGTGAACTCTTCGTGCTTCAGCCATCAGGATGGCCGCCACCTCCTGCTTCATACGTATTTCAGCTAGTATGAGATTTATGAGAAATGTTTTATCTGTGCCGACTGGTGCATTTAAGAAAAATAGGCCGCCGCTCGATGTTTTTATGCTTTCCATGATGGTATTGAACATTCTTAGTGCGCCAACTCTTCGACGTTGTAATTGCCCTCTCTGATAACTTTACTGTGGAAAAGTGAAAGCCACCTCTCTCCGGAGCTTGTACTCCGAGCTAGAGCACTGTCTTGCCGATCATTGCTATGCACTTGTCCTCAAAAAGAATTAATGCCTCTTTAAATATTTGTGGTAAAAAGTTCATGCTTCGATCAGCGTGATTCCTACGGACATCAAGAAGTACATCTTTGCTCATGTTTTCTTTATATTTTTCAATAGGCTGTTTGGATTTGATGGGTTGTATGTCGTTAAAATATTGGCGAAGAGGCTTCTAATTTGCAATGGAAAGATGTTAAAGCTGGTTCGGAAAGTGTAATTTCTCAGTGATGGTCATTTTCGAGTAAACCTAGCTTTTGGCATCCTTCTCTGAATGTTTCGCATACTTCGCCATCAACGGTTGGTCCTCGAATGGTGTGAAGCAACATTCTCAAAAAATAAACACTCTGCATTGTTGGGATGGATGGTGTACATCCTAATAATAACATCATACCAGCGTACCATCTTACCATCACACAATTGCACAATGTTACCGTCGTACCTTCAAACCATCGTACCATCATACCTTTATACCATCACACCATATGTTCACGCATTGCAATACATTTTTAAAATTAAGTACGTAGCCCTTCGAATTCGTAAACATTATATTGTATATAAATAAATAATTTCTGTAGTTTAAGTATATAATAATCATAATTGTATGTATATATTAAATTTTAGAACAACTCTATGTATTGGAATTGTATATAATCAATTTTGTAAGTACTCATGAAATTAATAAAGGCTGGGTTCTTGTATCTTTCGAATGACACAGATCATCATTTATTTCAACAAAATAATCATAAAAAAAAATAATAAAATCTTCGGTGTTTTATTAAACAATATACTAAATCTATTAAGTTTACAATTATTTAAGTTGTAGTTAAATGGAAATAGTTTTAATATCTTCGAACAACTATTTACCATTTATTTTTGGTCCTTCGAGCCGGATTACGGCAAAATATATATCGGAGCATAGAAGATTACGTTGTTGCTGTGTTTAATATACAGTAAATACCAGCAAATTGTAATTGTACATTCGGAATAGTACACACGTCATATTGTGCAGTGATCTTCGCCGTGTAGCTGAACTTCATCATGACAGTAATACCGTTTTTGTGCGGAATATTATATTCTAAAATTATTTAAGTGCGATAGTGGGCGATTTAACACAGTGCGTGCATACCTTCAACTTTAAAGTTTGATGCAGTTAGTGCGAGACAATTCATTATTCATCCTCGACCGATTCGTGCAATTAATTATTTAAAACGGAGATACGTTTCTTCGACATATTATAAGTGAGTCCAGAGTCATCTTATATAATTGCAGAATCACAGCATCGTATATTAATTAAGATTCAACTGTATCTTGCCATTCTTCGTCACGTGTGAAATCCACCGTATTTGGCAATATTTTAATTAAAACATGGTGTTCTTAAACTTCGGTGACCATCCAAGGTCAATACACATCAAGGTCATACATACGCATGGTGGTATCTACAACATTTATTGAATGGCCATCCAAGGTCATTAACCATCAAAGGAATAGAACGTTGGACATTCATTAGTATTCAAAGTTCAACATTCTTCGAATTCAATTCAACAATCTTCGAAATATCTGGAAATTTATACCTATATTCGTGGTCATCCAATAAGGCCATTATTATTGGAATCCAACTATGACCATATCTACACAACATTCTTCGAGATTATTCGACATTTTTATGGTCACTATTCAAGGTCATAATAAATCAAGTCACCATTCAGAGCTATATACCATTCAGTGAAGGGGTATTAACTGGAATCATTCATCATCATCGAATCAATATCATCTTGTAAGTTTTTGTGGTATAATTTAATTAGTTTTATATCTTTATTATTACCTAGTTAATAAGTAATTTTTATATAATAAGTTCACTACACATATTATCGTGATCCATAATATAATATTATAAAGGTTTGAATTCCGTAAATTAAACTTTCAACTTTCAAAATTCTTTGAATGCTCTTCGGAACTTGTTGAGATCGCCAAGTTTATCAATCGTGCGCTAACAATTTATTTTTTGGTTCTGTGAATAGTACATATACTTGTCATTCAAAATGTCAGAGTCAGACGGTGAGTCTTTAAAAAGACAAAGAAGTGCTTTCAAAGGGCAACTAACCCAGTTTCGAAACAAATGGTCATCTATCGAAACTATTGCGTCAATTGAATCTAATATTCGAAGACTTCAAATAACATACGATAAATATCATCAGGTCCAATTGAAGCTCGAAATGCTAGATGAATCTGCTTCAACTGGTCGTGTACCCTTCGAAGACGACTATTAGACAAACTTCACAATTTAAACCGCCTCGAAAGCCTACCGAAAGAACAAATAGTGTTTGAATCATCAGTAAATAGTACTCAAATTGAGCAAGCTATTCCTTCGATGTCTATTAAGCTCCCAGAACTCAAGCTACCGACATTCAGTGGAATTGAGAGCGAGTGGTTAGCTGTTAGGGATGTCTGTTTAGATCTCATTCATATAAGAAAACGAATATAAAAAATGGTGTAAAATTTTTTTACTTAAAATCGCATATTCGCCCCGGCAAGGCATTTAGTTTAATTAAAAGCCTTCCAGTCACGGCTGACAATTATGAAGTGGCCGACAGGTACGAGAAAAATATATAACATCAAATCTCCTCTCGAAAATTCGTCTAATTCTTTGCAAGCTTTCAGTGATCATTCAGTAAAAAATTATAATGCTTTAAAATCTTTACATGTACAAGTAGATGCTTGGGATTTAATGTTAATGCACTATTTAACGGAAAAATTAGACAATTCTTCGAAAATTCACATTATTAAAAATTCAGATTCTAGCAAAATATTCGACTTTGAGAAATTTTTAACCCTTCTTCGAAATCGTGTTCGAGTGCTAGATGCGATTAAAAGTACCGCTTCATCAGTTAAATATACAAATGATACGAAAAGATATAAATATTCTAAAAAGAAATCAACATCGATAGTATCACATACTCCTCATTGTGTTTATTGTAAAAGATCACATTTGATAGCCAATTATCCAGACTTTACTGATTCCAAAATTACACCACAGATGCGATTTCAGTTCATTCGGAATCAGAGATTATGTACAAACTGTTTGATTGGTAATCATACCGTTGATAGTTGTGCAATTGTGTGCAATTTCTGTTCGCAAAAACATAATTCGCTTCTTCATTTTGGCAAAACTTCCTATTTCAAGGGTACTAAGCAAATTTCAAATAATTGTTCTACTAGCTTAAGCAAACCAGCAACCGAGCCTCTAATCCAAGATCCAAATCAGATCATTATAACATCAATCGACCATCTTATTCGGTAGAGGACAATCAAATTTTGATAGGAACAGCCTTAATAAAAGTTTGTAAACACATTGTCAATCTATTGAAACTCAAAAGACAGCCAACAAATAAAATAATCTCAGGTATCGGTGGCAAAGAAACTGAAATAAAAACTAAGGTTTCATTACTTGTATCCTCCCGAGTGTCTGATTTTTTGGCTATATTAGAATTTCATGTAATTCCGAGAATAACGAATTATTTACCAACACATCCTGTCAATATTGATTTAAATTTAATGCCTGCTAAAATAAAATTAGCAGATCCATATTTTAATGTACCAAATGAAATCGATATTTTGCGAGCTCTAAGCAAAGTACTTGACAGCCTTAAATTGCAGTACAATAAAATATATCTTTGGTCAGACTCAGAGATTAATCTCGAATCAATCAAATCCAGGAATTGTCTCCTATTCAAAATTGGTGCTATGTCCCTGCCTCCCAAAACCCGGCTGACTTCGTATCACGAGGCTTAATGCCTAGTGAATTTTTAGAGCCTATGGTGGTCAGGTCCTTCGTTTCTTTTAGAAGACCCATTTAAATGGCCAAAAAATTCTAACTTAAAAATTAGTTCAGATTTATTGGGTTTAGATCTTCGTCAAACCGTGTCAAGTAGAGTGTGTAATTCTTCGTCGCCTTGGGATTTATTTGTTCGCTATTCTTCATTTACAAAGCTTCTTCGCGTAACAGCCCACATTCTTTGATTCATTAATAATTCTAAAGTTAAAGATGGACTTAAGATAACCGGTGAGCTAAGTTCAACTGAGTTAAAAACGTCGTTACACTGTGTGATAAAAATAGTTCAGCTAACCGAATCTAATGAGATTCAATATATGAAAAAACATTCTACTGTGCCGAACACTAGCAATTTAAAGGTATTATCACCATTTTTAGATGAAAAAGGAATCCTTCGTGTTGGTGGTCGACTTAATAATTCAAGCCTTAACTATAATAGTAAGCATCCAATTGTGTTACCATCCAAACATGCATTCACGAAACTCCTAATTCAATTTGAGCATAAACGTTTACTTCATTGTGGATCACAAACGTTACTGTATAATTTAAGATCACAGTATTGGATCATCGGAGGGCGGAATTTGTGTAGATAGGTTGTCAATGAGTGTATTCTTTCCTTTCGGAATAAACCAAAACTGTCTCACCAATTAACGGCCGATTTACCTATCGACCGCGTTAATCAGTCTAGACCATTTTCCATTGTGGGAGTAGATTTTTGCGGACCGTTTTACGCTAGGCCGAATATAAGATTGAAAACTAAAAATACAATTTATGTTTGGAAATTGTCATGGATTTGTCGTCAGAATCATTCTTGGCTTGCCTTCGTAGGTTCATTTCCTGACGAGCCTACTGCATAAAAATATACTCGGACAATGCGATAAATTTTATTGGTGGTAGATCTGAATTGAAGGAGCTTAGAAATTTGTTATTGTCAGAAAAACTTCAAGGTGACACAAAAATGTTTTGTGCTAATAATCAGATTGAATGGTTGCAAATTCCCCTACGATCTCCACATTTTGATGGATTATGGGAATCCGCGATTAAAAATGCTAAATGGCATATGAAACGTGTAATTGGTACACGCTCTCTAACTTTAGAAGAATATCACACTTCAATCTGCCAAGTTGAAGCTTGCCTTAATTCAAGGCATTTCAAGTAAACTGTAACATTTTCTTCTTTGGTAAACCCTATTTTTCCTGCTCTAAAAGTGCACTAAACTACTATAATTTCGCATGTTAGTCTCGCAAAGTACTTACAATATGGATAAAAAGGAACTAACATATTTCATTTCGGTTGCTAGCAACAGAATTTTATTGTCTTTCATAAAATCTTTAAATTTAGAGTAAGGGATCTTGAAATTTTTAAAAACCATTAATTCTCTTTGACATTCTCTGCTAGTAGTACACTAATAAGATTATCCCTCCATACAATCACCAATAAACTAGAACATCTCTCTAGGTATGCTTAACTACATGGTTTCCAATAATTTTTTAGAATTGTAAAGATCACAATTCGAGCTCTTCCAAAAATTGAGAAAGTTATCGAGTTATCGGTATAAAATAACAGATTGATTTTTTTTTTGTGGCCGGCTTAGTGCCATGAGCAATAATTCCCTTTAAAAGAGAGTTTTTGAGTGATTTTGTTTTGAGCGATATTGAATTCTTTGTTTGGGCAATAATTTTTTGGTTAATTTGCAATTACAACCGTCCGAACCTGCACGTTGTGCCGCAATTTTTATATCTGCTTATTTAATCATCAGACGTACATTAATTATTTGTTTTATATGTTGCTATATTTTCATTATAGCCGCTCTCTAATTAAAAATTAATTACATTCAAAAGAAACTATTTTCGGAAATAAAAAAATAAAATAAAAATGTTTTGGGAAATGGTATTCCCAGATGTATTGATACGAGTATAAGTATACGAAACTGATAGGTAAATATTAATTTATTTGTTTGTGTAAACTTGAGTAGTATTTTCGTACGAATATATATACACACAATCGATTTACTAAAGACATCTCAAAATATTAGTTAGTCTATATAGATTCTTTCGAAATAATTATGTATGTACATAAATAAATAATAATAGGACGATGGTATAGTAGAATTCTGAAATACCAATCCAAACCTTTTTTTTTTTTACTCTAATAATCGATTTTGAGTTAAAAGAAGGGCATCGAACTGAATAATTATGGTAAAAAATCTATTTTCGATTATAATATGATGAGCACTTTATCAATTGACAAATACATTTCCCTTTTTCAAAATACTCAACTTGAAATCTGTCTCAGACGCAAAAGAAAAAAAAAAACAGAAATAAATTTTGCTTAAGGAAAACAGCATGCAATTGGTTTCGACTAAGAATATACAAATACGCTTTGTCAACTTTATCAAAAGCATCAAACACACAAATATAATCAAAATCCGGTGTTCGACAAATGAACAATCAAACGAAATAAATGTATCAAAATAATTCTCAATTTTCTCATGTCTATATTATATCGATCAATTCACATCCTTACGTACCTTTTTTAGTTGTGTTCTTATCATAATGTTTATGTTCTTCAATCAGCGTACACAAGTTATATTTTATTCTTCTATCAAATGATGTATGTATACAGTTGGGTACACCCGACTATACACAATACTGGATGTAGAGACGAAGCTTTAAGGCAAAATAGTTGTCTGTTCATGACCTTAATAATTTATGTAAGAGCCACACGGGGGAATTTACGATAGTCAAAGTTCAATACTCCAAAATTTGTTGGTTAACAGAAAGCTTTTGTTGAAATAACAATGCTTATGAAAATAATACATACATAATTTATTGATGAGAAAGACGAGACGGTCTTCTTATTTGTTACGTAATTTTTTTTTTTTAAATTTACAGTAATTGAAAATTAATGGAAAATACATATATGAAATATAACCCTAGATTGGAAGAATAAAAAAAAAAAAAAAGTGGTGATTTTGATTAGGTTTAATAGGTTACGTAATTAACAATGTAATTAAAAATATTTTGGGTAAAAATATTTAGAAAAATCTAAAAAACTTTTTTCGCAAAAAAGTTGCACCTTGCTGTATTGCATCAGAGCGTGATATTTTTAAAGAATTGAATCCTAAAATAACAGTAAATAGTGCTTCAAAAATAGAAGATAAGAAAATTGTGTACCAAAACGATTAGGAGATATGCTAAAAAGATAAGTGGAGTGTAGGATGCTATACTGAAAAGGAGATCGGATTAAATTATTAGAACATGGATTGAAAAGAAAATTATAAATTACAAAACAAACACATTTGGTAACAGCGTTAAAGAATTATTATTAGCGTAAATCCATTATTACGAAAGTAAAAGATTGTACAAGCTATCCTATTCCAAGGCGGTAAGATTTTTTCAATATTACATATATCGTAAGCTTACCATCAATTGAAATTGGATAGGAAACAGGGAAAATGTTGGTGTACAGCAAACGAAAGAGCATTTTTATTTATATTTTCATTTAATACAATTTTCCTTCACCTTTGTGATCAAATTGAAGATGAACGATGTCACTATATGTGTTTTGAAATATCGCGTTTTATACCACATCGCGTTGTGAAACATCGCGTTTTGTACTATATCGCGTCTTTTACGATATCGCATTTTGAAATATCGCGTTTTGAAATACCGCGTTTTGTATCATATCGTACAGTATCGCGTTTTAAAGTATCGCATTTTGCAATATCGCGTTTTATCAAATCGCGTTTCAAATGAGACCCTTACTCGACAGTAAATTTTATTGTTGTTCTACACAGAATTATACACCACCTAAATTATTTCTTTTGGTGCAGAGTGTCACACGAATATTTCTTTTGGTCCATGCGTATAATAACTGGCCCCGTACACAACACAGAGATATTATCTGGTTTTAGATTTGTCTTCGATTATCTGTAAATAATCCCCTCTAAAATTGAGTTTTTAGTGTATACATACAGATTTATAAATCCAGAGTTCAATCCCTGCTCGCAAAATTGTTGCATCGCACCTAAAACCAAAAACAATGGTTCTTCTTTACTGGTCATTGGTTTTCAAAACCTTACCTAATCGTTGTTGGATTAGGAATTCGTAGCTCATTCTCCGAAGGTCATGAATATATTCCGGAAATCCTTATATTATCAGATTTTATTAGCTGGACAAATTTTTAGACTGGCATTTGACGAACCATGCCCAAATCTCGGCATTGCTTGTTAATGGGCCCCCAACAGAAAATACTCAATATTTTAAGTGTAAAAGAGCCTTTAACAAAACTCCAAGTCCTATGTTTCGAAAAAACTTCTTTTGGATAATGTACCTCATACTTTGGTTTATATGACTTATATAGCCGAACCTTGCCCAAATCTCTGGGAGTGCTTGTTAATGGGCTCCCAATAGAAAATACTCAATATTTTAAGTGGGAAACGGCCATTAACAAGTTTCCAAATCCTCCGTTTCGAAAAAAAATTCTTCTGGATAATGTGCTTCATACCTTGACTTGTATGACCTCTATAGCCAAACATTGCCCAAATCTCTGGCAGTGCTTGTGAATGTGCCCCCAACAGAAAATACTCAAAATTTTTACTGCAAAACGGTCATTAACAGGTTTCCAAATCCTCCGTTTCGAAAAAAATTCTTCTGGATAATGTGCTTCATACCTTGACTTGTATGACCTCTATAGCCGAACCTTGCCCAAATCTCTGGTAGTGCTTGTTAATGGGCCTGCAATAGAAAATACTCAAAATTTTAAGTGGAAAACTGTCATTAACATGATGCCAAATCATCGTTTGGAAAATCTATTTCTGGATGGTGTGCCCTATACCTTGGCTTATATGACCTATATAGCCGAACCATGTCCAAATCTCTACTAGTGCTTGTTAATGGGCCCCCAACAGAAAATACTCAAAATCTTATTGTAAAACGGCCATTAACAGGTTTCCAAGTCCTCCGTTTCGAAAACATTTCTTCTGAATAATGTGCCCCAAACCTTGCCTTATTTGACCTATGTAGCCAAACTTTGCCCAAATCTCTGGCAGTGCTTGTTAATGGGGGGGCCCAGACAGAAAATACTTAATATTTTTAGTGTAAAAGATCCATTAACAGGATTCCTAGTCCTCCGTTTCGAAAAAACTTCTTCTGGATAATGTGCCCCACATCTTGGCTTATATGACCTTTATAGCCGAATCTTGCCCAAATTTTTGACAGTGCTTGTTAATGGGCCCCCAATAGAAAATATTCAATATTTTAAGTGTAAAAGAGCCATTAACAAAAGTATAAATCTTATGTTTCGAAAAAACTTCTTTTGGATAATGTGTCCCACACCTTGGCTTATATGACCTATCTAGCCGAACCTTGGGCATCCAATAGAAAATACTAAATATTTTAAGTGCAAAACGGCCATTAACAGGACTCCAAATCCCTCGTTTCGAAAAAATTTCGTCTGGATAATGGGCCCCATTTCGTGGCTCACATGACCTATATAGCCGAACTTAGCCCAAATCTCTCGTAGTTCTTGTTAATGGGCCCCCAATAGAAAATACTCAATATTTTAAGTGGAAAACTGTCATTATCAAGATTCCAAATCATCCGTTTCGAAAAAATTTCTTCTGGATAATGTGCCCTATACCTTGGCTTGCATGTCCTATATAGCTGAACCTTGCCCAAATCTCTAGCAGAGCTTATTAATGGGCCCCCAATAGAAAATACTCAATATTTTTAGTGTGAAATGGCCATTAACAAAACTCCAAATCCTCCGTTTCGAAAAACATCTTTTGGATTATGTGCCCAATACCTTGGCTTATATGACCTATATAGCCGAACCTTGCCTAAATCTCTGGGAGTGCTTGGTAATGAGCGCCAATAGAAAATACTCAATATTTTAAATGCAAAACTCTCAGTAGCAAGATTTCAAGTCCTCCGTTTAAAAAAAACTTCTTCTGGATGATGTGCCGTATACCTCGGCTATATTAGCCGAACCTTTCACAATTCAATGGGAGTGATTGTTATTTTGGCCATAATAGAAAATACTCAAAAGGTTTATTGAAGTTTACTAATACATTTACATTTTAATTGGAATCCTATAGAGTTTTATTATTTTTATAGGAATCGTATACGTATTTGTTTTCATTTTTTGTCAGAAACTTCACGGGCTCATCAAAACGTCTATTTCAAGCGTAGACAGTTCGAAAAGGACGGATATATATGGGTTCGTACGAATAATATATGGTTGCAAATTCTTTTATGTAAACAAACCATTTAGTTTTTGTTCTTAGTAAAAAACTGGTTGTGCGTGTGGTTGGAAGGTCCTTTTCAATTAATATTTGTGGTTTGTACAAATTTAGAAAAAAAAAAAAAAAAAACAAAAATAAAAACAAACCAGAGGATGTTACAGCCTTATTGTTGTTTTAGATAAATGCAAGATTTTGCTGAGGAAATAAATGTTAGCCAATGGTTCGAATTCGAATTATTTTTATATCGCCATTCTACGTATTTCAAATAAATTAGCTATTTTGAAATTGAATAATATATTCTCTAGATCATCACTTATATGAAAATAAACATTTTGAGTAAGTGCGAAGTTGACTATATTAATTGAATCAATCAAAACCAACAAAAAGAAATTAGTGCTCCCTTCCCCTCAGATTTAAAACAGAACGGAAAGAATTTGAAAAAAAAAATCGTTTATTCGCCTTTAAAGCGCCGCTAGAGGCGCCACCGTCGTTAGAGCCAAAGGTGGTGAAAAATTATTTATATGTCATATGTAAGTTTTATTCTTAAATTATTATTAATTCGCTATAATTTATTTCCCAAAAATATGTTCTATTATCAGTATACGTATAAAGTATATGCTTACATTATTTCTACTAAATCAGTTACAAATTAATTACAGAAGTGCCTTGAAAGTAATTGTTTACATTACATAATATGACGGATGAAGAAACATTTGACATTTCAATTTCTTTAATAATTGATTATTGCGGTGGCTACATGAGACGATGTTTTGTGGAAGGCGAAAAAGTTTACAAGGCAAACAATGTCATTTTATGTGGAATTGAAGGTGTGTACATTGGGATATACAACATTGTTAATGTATGTATGTTTGCAGTCGTCAAACCTCAAAAATCAGCCATGGGAAGTTAATGTATTCATACATTTAAATAAGCAATGGGTAAACAATTCCACATGCAATTGTCCAGCAGGTCAAGGGCAAAAATGCAAAGATATTGTAGCAACCCTTTTATACATAAATCAGTAAGTGACATTATAATTATTACGGGCTCCTACACGATTGTGTGTGTATGTTATATATTTTGTGGTGCTTTACAGACATTTAGATAATGAACGAAAATCGTAACTTGTTAGCTTTTTAGCCTCTAGACTATTGTCCACAATATGCCAATTCCAAATTTACCGTAGCACATTACATGGTCGTGTAAATGGTGATATCCCTTTTCAAACTGTAACTTATACCGCTATTATGTTTCTCACCTCACCGAAAAACTTCATACAAATCGAGTCACATTTGCATAGTATGTCTCGGTGAGGTGAAAACCATAATAGGGGTATTAATCTAATTATATTTAGTTTGCAGGAATTCTACGTTGACTAGATTATCACCAACTGATCTCCAACAAAATTGGGGGAAAGTTTCGAAGGCTACGGCTGATAAAATGTATATGCCCAGAGTTTTAATTGAAAATAATTGCTGTGGATCGGCCGCATATAAATCAATTAAAGTTAAAACAACAACAGCTGTAGATAAAGAAAATTTTGCTATGTTTGTTAATGTTATATACATACATATATCACAAATCCAAATCAAAAACAAACGAAAGTTTTAAACGTAAATGTTTTTTTTTAAAATTAGGGTCTCCATCGTCTGCAGTAGCCAAACATACTTTTGGTAGGAAAACAAACGTCTTAGCAGAACCAGAACCAATAGTTTTAACTAGTGTTAGTCAAGGTTCAGAAACGTAGTTAATAAGAAGCATTCTCCAAAACAACGCCTTATTGACGGCTTTAGAACTGAACGAGTTTATTCTATCAGATGAATTGTCGAATTATTATAATACTCATGTTAAACTGAGTTTAGAAGATTCAATAACATCGTCCAGGCGTCTCTTCATCAAAATGGGCATGTCTGGTATTATGAGCGATCGAAACGAGTTACGGGAACAAGTTGCTACGGACTATTTACATACACAAAAAACAAAAACCCAGACTGGAATCGGAAACTTCACATTCACACAAAATTAAAGCTGAACAACAAGAATTTTAAATACGGCAGAGAAACCAAAAAGCTATATTGCATCTCTACAGGGTAAATGGTGAAGAATTTGGGATTTGTGATAAATCCAAAGGCCGCCTGGATGAGTTGTAGTCCTGACGGCTACATTCACTCTAAAAAAAAATTAATTGAAATTAAATGCCCAACGACTGGGGAACACCTCAATTTAGAAGAATTAATTCCAACTATAAAATATATTGTAAAACACAATAATAATTGGGAACTAAAGCAAAATCACCATTAGTATGGTTAGGTCCAATTTAATATGTTGATATTAGGCTGCACGTCAGCTGATTTTGTGATATATTCTAAAAGAAGTGATGCAAATTTAGTAATAAACGTGCCGTTTAATCTGGAATTTGTATTGAAAATGGTTATAGCATTAAAGACCGTTTATTTTGATAGAATGTTACCTTTTTATTTTGAGCACAACATGTTTAATGTTTAATCAATATTTTTTTTTATTTTTTATTATTGAAACTTGTGATAAACTGCGATAACTGTAAATAAATTGTGATTAATTTTAGAATGTAATATGAATTTATGTTTAAGTATTAATTAGAACTGGGATTGAGTTAAGCAAATCCATCGGTACAAAATATAAAACTAAAATTTATTGTCGTTTAATATCACTGAGATGTAATACATGGAGACGGCATAGGCAAAAAGTCGTGGTAGAAGAAAAAAACGAAGAAGAAGAAAAAAGTTTGTTTCTGTGTGACAGAGAAAGAAAATATTTGTTTTCCTTGTCTTGAATTTTCGAATTTTCGGAAATGGAATTGTACCACTGAGATGTACTGAGTGAATTGTACAAACCTAAACAGGCCGTTATAAATAGATGCCATAAATGTAATCAAATTTACTAAAAATTTTATGAAATATGTACATACTATATATTATTCATTATTATTATAAATTTATAATACATTAACAATAATTTATTTTTATAATTAAATTAAGAAATGTGATGTATATACAGAAATTTGAAAATTTTAGTTGCCTATTTACATTATTTGAATTAATAAATTTTTAATTGAAAAAAAAAAACTATTTTTGTGGTTATGAATGGTGATTTATTATTACAAGAGAGAATTCCCAATTACCAAAGAGCTTTAAACGAGTATTTTCATTTGTTTATATATAAACTAATTAATAATCTGAAAAATCTAAATGTGGCAAAATTTAAAGGATACAATTAAAAGAAAAAATATTTCCAGCTGTGTAGTGCCAAGTTGTAAGACTAAGTTGAAGAACAAAGATTCTAAGATTACGTTATTTTCCTAAGTACTAATAATATATTAATTAATCATTTACATAAAATGTTACATTTTCAACGACGTAATTATATATGTATGTATTAAGATTTCCAAGAGATTCAGCTTTAAAAAAAATATGGTGTGATAATATTGGGATGACTGACCATTGGATGCTAGCTAAGTATGACAAATTACGTGTATGTTCTTTACATTTTCCATCACATTCGTTGAATTGGGCTGGAAACAGATATATTTTGGCTTCTAAAGATGCAGTTCTGTAACGGGCGTTTGTCATCCCCGTTACAACATACACCTAATTCTCACAAAAATAAACTGATAAAACTGCATCCCACATTTGAAGATATTTTCTTCCAAAACAGACTAAAAATTATAATGACAATTCCCGGATGCAGTAATAATTCTATTTACGCTAGTTTGTGTCGTATCAAACTTGTTTATACTTAGCGGAATTATGCACATAAACAAGTATTACCAACAACAAGTAAATTAGTGTAAAATTCTATTAATTCTAGTGGCGCGTGCCCATACAGCTAATATTTTCATTTATGCTTATTTACAAAACTATCTCTACTCAAGTTTCAGTAAATAAACATAAAAAAAAATATTTCTTCTTTTTTAACATACATATACGTGTGTGCACAAAATTTTATTTTTTTTTTTTGATTTTTTGTGGTGTTGCTATTTTCTTTTGCGTTTATTCGTCTGAGGTCATTGTCAACTAGGTTGAATTCCATCAGGTGAATAAACGTGAAAACCCTTTTTTTTTTCTTTTTTTTTTGCAACTTGGGCAATTCATGTGTTTACACATGGAATATAAACGAGCCAAATATTTGCAAATTTTTGCATATTTGCTTATCAACGAAATATTGGAGGGGGAAGAATGCATTTTTTGGTTGATTGATCAATATAGAAAATAATTTTGCTTTTTTGGTTAATCAGCAGAAAAATTGTATAAAAACTTCGCCAATATTTTATTTTGGGCTTTTTAGTTTTTTTTTGTTGCGATTGAAAGCATCGAATTTGTTTTTGAATAAAAAAATTGTTTTATGGTGGAATAAGGACAGTTGTTGGGCAATAAATAAAAAAAAAAAAAAAAAAAGGTTCAAGTAAAATTTGTGTTTACTTTTATTTTTTTTTTGGGATAACAATAAATCAGGTAAATATGATTACTAACTAAAGGGCACCGACTGGTTGGAGGTCTGTCAATAGCCTCGCAAGAGGCAGGCAAGGGAACACATGGTGTTAACCACCATACCCGCCTTTCTTTTGACAATGTCCGCCAGTCTTTTCAATACTAACCAGCAGTTAGGGACCAATGGCCTACTCTAACCGCGGCCAGTGGTCAAATTTTAATTTAGAAGATTTCAAGCCCAGGGTAGCCATGCTATCCTAAATCCAAATTTTTTTTTTTTACTGTTTTCATCCTCCTTTTCTCCGAGTTGCAATTAGCAGCTCACGTTTTGGGTGCTTTAGCCCCATCAACAAATTATCCTAAATTGAGCAATTTGCTCACAATGTTCCATAGGCGGTAAACTAGGTCTTACTTGAGATACCTGACCCACTACAAAATCTTCTACCTGACTCAGCTGCAGGAATCATGCCGCCTGGTATCACAAGCAAGTAAGACAGATTCTATGTAATGAGTGGAAGCTGGCTTTCAGTCCAACCCCACTAGTTACAGTTCCTAACAAAATATCTGAAAATGTAAAATGAAAAAAATGTTTTATAGTTTTTAAATTAAGTAATATATTATATAAACTTAAATTTTCAGTTAGAACTGGAAGATTTAAATCCACAAATTGCGATGAGAATGTATCCCTCCACAAATACTTTTAATCTAGAAAGCGCGACTGGGAATTATCCATCCACATCTTTTGATTTAAGCACTGCGATATCATTGCATCCGCATACATCATTTAGTCCGGAAACTGATAAAGAAGAATGTTCTTATTCACCACCTGCATCCATATGTTTTAATCCCGAAGTTGTCACTGAAATGCATTCTTCTACATCTGAGCAGCACAATCAAGTGAGTTATATTTAATTGATAACAGCATTTGGTTTCTTTATGGTTTTTCTATGCAATCGTAAATAATTTTAGGAAACCTTCATTCAATCGGAAGAAACTCAGGAGCACGAGGAATTGCGTTATAATATTGATGAAAACTCTGAACATATTCCTCAAGGAGTTAGTTCCGATATTAGATGGTCAAGCACGGGTTTCGATAATAGTTAGCCAAGCACGGAAGTATCTGTTGCTCCAATAACTGAAAGGCCGTCAACAGCAATCGGATTTTGCAGTACCAACCTATACACATCCTCTGCCTCCGAATCTATTCCTAAAACAAAATATTTTAAATTAGAAAAGCGTTTATTAGAAAAATATAGACAAATTCACAATTTAAAAAGACAGTTAAGTCGGAATGTCAAAAAAGTTGTATCAGTAACTGACATATTAGCAAAATTAAAAAGTGAGCGGCTAATAGACGATGAATGTGTAAAAATAATAACACACTCAGCGAAAGAAGTTCCTGTCGAACTGTTTCAGAGGTATGCTTCAAATCAATCCTTAGATAAAATTATTAAGAGTAAATATTCAAAGGAGCTGAAAATCTTTGCACATACCCTACATTTTTACTCGCCGAAGGCGTATAATTATGTGCGTGACGTTTTTAAATGTGCTTTGCCACATCCAGACACAGTACGCCGGTGGTACTCAAAGGTGGATGACACACCTGGATTTACCCAACAAGCTAGCAATACTATTAAACTGAAAGCAAGTTTATATAAACAAGATAGAAAGGAATTATGTGTGGCTTTAATGTTGGATGAAATGTCCATCATGCGCAAAACTGAGTTGGTTGGTGGTCGCTTAATTGGGCAAGTCGACTTGGGAATAGATTATTCAACCGACTGTGAAAAAGAGGCAGTAGAAGCCTTAGTAATTATGGTAGTAGGAATGACTGATCATTGGAAAACTCCAATTGCTTGTTTTTTAATAAATGGTATGTCATCATCGCTCAAAACTGAAATCGTTTCAATGGCAATTGAAAAATTAATTGAAGCCGGCACCAAGGTAGTGTCCATAACATGTGATGGACTATTTTCAAACCAAAATATGTTGGAAAATCTAGGAGCAGTGCTGAGTGTCGATGAACCTAAACCCTGGTTTTATTTCAAAGGTAATTTGACTTCATATCATCTTTATTTTTCACGTTCATAAATAGCGTTCATCTAACATATTTTACATACTGATGTATATTATATATAAATTGAGGGTTCATATTTTTTAGATAATCCATCACACAAGATATTTATACTTCTCGACCCATGCCATATGCTGAAACTAACCAGAAACCGTTTGTATTCTGAAAGAGAACTTATAACCAAAGACGGAACAGTACGATGGAAATACATTGACGAGTTATAAAATATCCAAATGGTAGAGGAATTTAAACTCGAAACCAAACTTTCTAAAGCCCACGTACGGTTTCAAAATAAAAAGATGAAAGTTCCACTTGCAGCTCAGACAATGAGCGAATCAGTTGCCACAGCAATACAATTTTGTAATCACGATTTACGACTAAAGCAATTTGAAGAAAGCGAACCAACCGTAAAGTTTATAAGAACTATAAATTTAGCATTCGATTTACTGAACTCGCGCAATCCCTTCGGCAAACGTTCAAAAGCACCTCTTAGTAGAAATAACGTGCAGCACTGGTAGCCTGTAATCGCAACCATTACTAAATACCTGTCCTCCATTAAGTTGAATTCTGATATTTCAATTTACAGTACAAATAAAGGTACAGGTTTTTTGGGTCTTTACTTAGGACTCCTCATGATAGAAAATTTATATAAAGATTACGTTGAAAAAAATTATTTGAAATATATACTTACGTACAAGCTGAGTCAAGATCACCTTGAACTATTTTTTTGCGCAATGCGTGCTAGAAGTGGAAACAACAACAATCCAACATCAAGACAGTTCACCGCTGGGTATAAACAGCTTCTCGTTCATACGCAAGTAAAAAATTTCGGTGGCAATGTCGGTGAAACTGATGAAACAGAGGTATTAGGTGTGTGCAGTCTTCCGGTCTCTATAAAAGATGGTAAGAAATCAGCCAGAATATATTTTAATATTGGTAATGAACTAGGTATATATATTATTTGCTTACTATAGGTGACGTCGAACATCCAATTGATATGTTTGATTTTGATGATAACGATGAAAACAGCAACTATCGACAAACTAACATGCTTGTGTCTGAATTCTTGGAACAAAACATATTATCGCCATTCCAAGAAAATGTAATTGTACACATATGTAAGTGGTTATGTAGTTAGAATGGCAGAAAAAATTATTAAATGCACACCATGTATAAACTCACTCCATTCTGAGTATGGCGGAGCCCATCCTACTGCTTTAAACTTGTTATTTAAGAAAATAAGAGGAGGTCTGATTATTCCGTCCAAAGATGTAACAGATCTGTGCATTATAACGAACACATATTTTAAAAATGCCAATATCAACTTGAAATTGGAAAATCAAGACGAACGGTTGGCATTACGAATTTTATGCGATTTGAATATCGGTGAATTATTTCCATCACTTCATGTCACCAATTCGATACGGAAATTGATAATAATCACATTTACAAACTTACTAAAACAATAATAAAGTGTTTCATTAAAATTAAATTTTCACAACACAAATTTCACAAATTTTCACCACACACTTACGGCAACAACTAAGCCGACTAATTATTTTTAGCCATGAATAAAATTACAAGTTTTACTTATCTTAATATATTAAATTGTTCTTTTATTCAATCACAGCCATTTCTCAATTGTATTACAAAACAATTCAACAAATTTTACAAATGATTGTATGTACATAGTAAACAATATTTGTATATGTTCGAATTTTGACGTTTCACTAGAATTTTTTTTGTGTTTTGATTTATTTTACAGGCGTGTATTGAAAATTTCAAGAAAAATAGTTTGAAAAAATTTAAATATTTTCCGAAAATAAGTAGCGCAATGTTTGAATAGTTCAAATAATGCTTCAGTTAATTAATCAGTCTTAAAATCTTTGTATGTTTAATGATTTTAGCGCAAGTTTAATGTTAAAAAAATTATTTTCGTATCCAGTACGGCTCTTTTTCGGAATTAACTTTTTAGAGTGTGCGGCATATATAAAATGAGTGGTGCAACTAGAAGAAAAAAGTTCTACCATTCGTTTGGGTTGTTTATTATGATAAATATTTTGCATGTCGTCTCCATGTATTACATCTCAGTGTTTAATATAGGATTACTTAGGTTAACTAAACTACAAATAATATTAAATACATCATCTATTGCTGGAAATAGACAGTGATCGATTCTATTTTATATGTAAAATTTTATAAATTTTAATGCGCTGGATTGCTCTTTCCACATGCACCCGCGCTGCGGCTATCGAGGTGTTGTAAATCGTCTCGTCCTTATTCGTTTCGAATCCATAAATGTTGGGCGGTATAATTTGACTCTTTTCAATTTTAAATCAATTTCGATAGCAAAGCCTTTGTCTACCATTACAACATCATTACTTCCTAATAATTCAATTAAATTCTCCTCATTGAAGATATGTTTGTCGGATGCCTTTCCCGTGTATCCTTGACTGATATATGTTATAAGTCCTGCTGGGCTTACAGCAACCAGAAACTTCACTGTATTCCTTCCTTTATAATGGGAATAAGTTGTAACCTTACATTTAAGGCAATTTGTCTGGCTGATCTCGATTTCTGTACAATCGAGTACAGCTCTCACATCCGAATTTTTTTTAAAATAGGTGCGAATGTTCATCAATATTTCTTCTTTAGATGGCCAGTAAATCAAGGATTTTAATCCTGCTCTTATTACGGGTAACATTTGTCTGAAATATTTAATACATGTTGGTATTGACACTCTGAATAAAACTGAAAAATCTAAGTTTTGCTTATCAGCACTAGCAGAATCTTTAATTTTTTGGAAAACTGGCTCTGAAAGATATTGCTGTACATCTCAGGTTCCAAATCTATTTTTTTGATGCTATTCTCTATCAACTGAATAGTATGTGCGTCGTTTAATGACGTCATGATATTCAATTGAGAACTCGTTGTAATTAAATCATCAACTGTGACTTGAGAATTTCGAGCAATATCCCTGTCTATAATGCAATCCAAAATCATGGTTGTTTGAATTCCAGTATCAACGAATTCTTTTACTTTAGGTTCTTCAACATCGTGTTTCTTGACGATTGCTGTTTCGTCAGCCGCTGTTATTTGCAGAACGTTAACTACATTTTGATCGTTCAGTAATCGCAAGCTTCTTGGTTTTGCTGGTGGCTTCGAAAATTTTAATTTATGAAGGTTTTTAGAAGGCACGGCAGTTTTCTTTAAATAGTGTTTATTTAACTCGCCTAAAAAAAATGATGTTATGTAACATTTTTATTACAAAAATACAAATTGTTGCTAATAAATTCTTACTTTTGTAATCAGTATTCTCAAAATGGCTTGAACAAACGAAATATTTTTTTCTGATGGGCAGAGGTATCCGAGTTGCATGAAGCCATTGTTTTTTTAATCCAACATCCTTCGGAAATTGATGAAGTGCAATTTTGTTTATCTTGTCGCAATAATTATGGCATTCAAACACAGAACACATTCTGTTGCTTTTAAGTTTAGCCATTCTTAAATAAATTTAAATACAATTTGAAGGCGGTTATATAACGATGTCAGGTTGTGAATATTAAATTATTGTGAAATATAACTATTTTGTTAATTATTCGAACAGGACACTATTTTAATATGCAGTTTGACACATAAACAAATGTTCATCACCATTGGCTCTAGTTCGAATAAGGTCCGCCAGATTTCAGCCACTTTGCGTTAAAAGGCGAATATAGTAGTATAGAAACAATCAATGAATAATGAGTTTGTTTCTCCCTCAGTTGTACATATCGATGGTATTGAATAAAAGCGGCTTAACTTATAAAATTTTTCCAGTTACTTATCTGCCTCCCATTTTCCCGCCTACTAAAAAAGCAGATTGAATTTTTCACAATATGATTCACAAATGATTAGTAAATCAAATTTGGAAAAAATTGATTTTTTGAGTTTTGCTGGTTTTCTTGTATGCCATCGATCTGTATAATATTCACGAAACAAATTCAAAACAAAACTAAACTAAACGCCGTGCGAGTATTAAAGTGTCATATAGACCACTTTTTCCGAAAATGCGTTATGAATGTATTCCTACTAATTCGACTGCGCTCTTTCAGAATCTTATTTTTCAGATTTTTATTTGTTTGTCCTACTAGACCAAAAATGCTTGTTTTTTTCATGATGTTTTGTATTTAATTGTCCTATAACTCATTTTACTGTGAAATAGTACAAGTTTCCATAACACTTTCACATGAATGTGCTTTTATTATTAAATGTCACATATCCCAAATATATGGATATAGAACAAACACTTTTAAAAAACAATTTTTTCTAAAATGTACTATATCCATATAAATATTGGATATAGGACTCAACATTTTTAATTCACTAAATTGTTGTTTTTTTGCTTTTGTCCCTTATCCAATGCAAAAATACGTTATTTACCGAAACTATATACGGATGTCGCTTTAGTCAAAATATTTAGTTTTCGTAAATCTCTCGGCGCTCGCACATCGATAAAAAAAATTAATAATGAGTTTATTAAGGTAATTTTTAATTGTAATTTATTTTAATATTACTAATAAATTAAATTAATAATATTTCGCGATGGACCATCACCAGTCCGATCGATGCAACCGAGTGTTGAACGGTAAATAAGTTAAAATATTTATACATATTATATTAATACAAAGTTAGAACAAACAAATTTTTCTTTTACATTACGTTGATTCGAATAATGTTTTCAGAATACTAGCTGAGCACCAGTCCAGCTCTATTTTAACTATATTTGGAGACGACTCGATAGACAATCCTAACTTCGAGCCAGGCAATGAGGATATAGAGGAAGAGGATTTGAAAGTCGGAGCAAATAAACTCGTTGGCGACGTTGCCTCAAATCAAAAATCATTGCTTCAACCCAGAAACGTAAGAGAAACTGGAACTCCAACTCGTAAACGCAAAGTTAACAAAATTAATTGGAAAAATCAGATCTTGTCAAGGAAACGTCAGACAGGGAAAGAATATATAAATATGAAAGGAAAAACAGTTCCTGCAAAATGTGTGAAAACGCCGGTATGTGATAAAGCCTGTCCAAATAATTGTACAACAAGCTTTACGGAATCATTCAGAAAACAAATCCACAGTGATTTCTGGGTATTGTCTGATGTGGAAAAAAAAATATTTTATACAAAATATGTAACTGTGGTACCTATTAAACGAAAGAGAACGACTTCCGAAACAAAATTCGTTCAATTATTTCCTGCAGCATGGCAAACAGCAGCTGAGAGTATGTCGATCATTTTTTCTAACCACATTGTCCATATCTCAGCGAATAATCTATTATTTTCTATTATTTTTTTAAAAATAATTTTGATCCGGCCACTGGGGTACCAAAACCATTCATAAAAGGGAAGGATACGAAGAAAACTGTGAGTAATGCACTTATTAAAATAATTCGACATCATATTGAAACGTTTCCTTGCATCGATTCCCATTATTTGAGAGCTGATACACAGAGGCAATATCTCGAAGCTGGTCTTTCAATTAAAAAAATGTTTAAATTGTTCAAATCTGAAAATAGATTAGATAATATTAAATATCATACCTTTATAAAAATCTTTAACACTGAGTACAACCTATCATTTTTCGTGCCCAAAAAGGATATATGCGACACGTGCTGTAAGTTTCAAAGTGCATGAAATTTAAATGACAAACAAACCGCGGAATATTTAAAACACAAGGAACTTAATGAAAATGCCAAAGAACGCAAAAAGGCAGATAAGGAGTTAGCTCAACTCGATTTAACTGTGGCAATTATTTCTTATGATCTACAAAATGTTTTTAACCTGCCAAAGGGAAATGTATCCAATTTTTTTATAAAAGAAAGCTGAATTTGTACAATTTAACTGGATATTGTCATTTAAACGGCGTAACATACTGTTCCATTTGGTATGAGAGCCAAAGCGGACGTACAGGAAATGACTTGAATGCTGTTGTGAAAGATATTCCAACGATGAGAAAAATTATTCTGTGGTCTGATTCTTGTGTTCCGCAGAATCGGAATCGTATCACATCACTAGCGTTGTTGAAATTTTGTGAAAATAATCACGTGCACACAATAATTCAACGTTTTTCTGTACCAGGGGATTCCCGGGTACAAGAAGTCGACGCAGTGCACAGTGTAATTGAAAGGCATCTGAAGCATATAGAATATCTTAGTCCTGTCTCTCTTTTGCGGCATTTAAGAGCAATGGACTATGACAAAGTTCTTTTAAGATTGAGGTAGATGCACGCAAATGATTTTTATAATTACAACAAGGCCGAACTAGGACTTAATTTTAGTTCTGTAAGATTCACAGTGTCTACGGAATTATTATTTGCAAAGCAGGATTTACTTTCAATTAAATTTAAAAAAAAAATTATCAGGACACCGAACAGTATGATACAATCCCATTGATGTTCGGAGGCAATCGAAAAATCAAGCCAAATCTAACAAAGCTTCCTTTAGTACCAATGCTGAATTCCCCTGGAGTAATTTCAAAAGAAAAAAGCAAGAACATCGAGTCAATGCTATGCTTTATGCCAGCTATTGATGATGTCCAGTTTTACAGGGCTATATTAAAATTGCCGGACAGCCATCAATAGTAAGAGCATAATCTTACCTACTTATAAAAAAAATTAAGTACTGAAATCTATAGTCTGAGTTGACATTACCGTATTCGGGATATTTATTTTATATTTTTGATAGATCTTTATAAACGTTGAAATGTTTTTTAATATTTTATTTATATTTTGTTAATGTATTATTTTAATATTATTTGAAATAAAAAATTTTATGTTTTTGTTTAAAAAAAAAAATGTGGTATTTAATTATTCGTGTCCTGTATCCATTGAAATTTAGAATTACCGAAAACAAACAAAAATTAGGTTTTACAAATATATGGGATGTGTCCTATATCCATTTTTGCCTCTCTTCTGTAAATATTTTTTCTTCTTCAAGGGATAACACTATATCAACATTTTTTACTTGGTTTTAATTATAGAAAGGGTTAATCAAATAATTAAAATTATCATCAACTGCAAATTTTTCCGGGAAAGCATATAGATTTTCATTAAATGTTAAAATTTCGATTTCTAAACAATTTTACAAATGGCGTATAGGACACATTAATACTCGCACGGCGTAATGTCTATGGTGTTTATGTAAATTAGTGTTAAATATTATCAAAACATCATGATGTAATAAGCAAATGCTAGGTTGCGTTTTTTAGTAAAACATGAACAATGTAAGCATTTTATTTTTTTTTGTTGGGGCAACAGAATTAGGGAAGATATTTTTGGACGGACCGAAAGCAGCTCTACACTCAGAAAAATCCATTGACTAAATCTAAAGAAAATATGTCTACAGAATGTTGCTATATGGAATATCTTAAAAACAATGGAAAAATATTTGAGCTAATGGAATTTTACCTCAATGAAAAGACATTTTGCTTAGATATTAAAATAGTGTTGACCTTTTAAATTAAGACAACTTATTAATTTTAACGACACAATTTTACTTAAAATTACGCTGGTTTGATTTTTGAAACTAAGAATAGTTTTTTAGTATCAATACAAATTTATTATTAATTATAATAAGATTATAGCTGAAATCTCTGATTACCAATCTTAAATAAAGTTTTGTTCTCGTTATTAATCAACCAAATTTAAACTCGATTCCAAATGGTAGGGTATTATTGTGTCTAACAGCGTATGCTATGTTTACTACCCAAAATATTCTAACAAGTTCTATAATTCGTTATTTAATATTCGGTTTCCTTCCATTTATTAAGGCTGAACATAAACTCAAGAATGGGTATGATACCGGTTGACTTCATTGACTTCAACGTAATGCCCATATGTGGCTAAATTTTGATATCATTTTGCATTTAAAGTTTATTTTATTAGTATAGTTTATGTTTTAAGTAATGAAACCACAACCGACAAGACAACCTTAAAAAGCAATGCCTAACCGGAATGAGCATTTTTACCAAACTTATATAACATATAAGTTATATACATATTTATTATACATATTTTAAATAATGGCTTATATCTTTATTCTATGCGTTATGGGTTAAATACTTTGTGAAACTTAGAAACAGATATTAACGGTGAATATTCCTTATCGCCTTCAAATAAAAGCAGTCTGGCATTAATGTAAGGAGATTATTTACTGAAACCAAAGGCACACTCTTTGATTTAAAGATATATTTAATGAGTTTCCACGAAAATAAAAAATAAATTTCGTAAAAAATTTTATTGTTCTCTCTTTTTCTCTCACTATCATTTTAAATTAGTTATTTTAGTGTATTTCTCATTTGAGTTAAGCGTGTGGTGCATTCATCATTAAAATTTGTGCAATTGTTATCTATTTTAATCAAAAAGTGATTGTAGTTTGGTAATAGATTTATTGGTTTATTTAAAATTACACATATTTTAGTGAAAATCTATTCTATATAATATTATTCAAGTGTAAATAAATAGTATTTAAAAATATGAGTGAAAATAATATTAATGTGGACATGAATGAAATACCGTTATCTTCCGTCGAATATTCTGGAGATATTCTTGTAATTGAAACACGTTTTGTTGAAGTATTTCAATTACTTAAATCGTGGGAATTGGACAAATATTTTGAAAGATTTCAATGTAAGTATATTTTGTACTTAAGTTTTTGAATAATTAATTTTTAATAATTATTTCTTTTCTCATCTTTTTGATGTTAAAAAATTACTGGATACAACTCACTTAGGACGGAGTATAATTAACTGTTATAAAAACAACACCAGCTTGAATGATAATTATAGAAATAGTTTAACCCAACTTATCGTAGAACAACTTGTCCATCAAAACACATTTACAGTAAAGCCAGCTCACTTTAAAAGTTTAAGTCAACAAATCGGAAAAATTTTTCCGAAAGAAAACGAGGTAAGCTAATTTTCAGTTTATGCGTTTTGACCAATAGCGTTTTCTTTTATCTCTAAGCTGTAAATTTGTTTTGTGTACCAATAAATTACAGCTTAAGACATATTCAGATTCCGCGGAATTAAAATAGAAAAACCGTTAAGCATATGTTATATTTTTTTCATTTTACAGGATATATATTACTTCCACCGTAAAAACACAAAACCTGGAGGGCTTATGTATAATAAATACCATAATTGTCTAACAAAATTTAGAAAATTAGATCCTAATTTTAAAAAGAACTCTGCGTCTACATCCAAGGCTTCAGAAAATCTAATTGAAATTGCAGAAAACGAAAAAAATCTAAGTAATTTTGATTAATCAATATTTAGTCACTAATTTGAAATTTTATTATTTTATTCCAACCTCCATATTTCACAGCTTTTGACGATACGGAACTTAAATCTAAACAAAATTGGTTAAATAACAACATCGAGCCGATTGACACTATTTTTAAATATTGGAAAGAAACCGCGAAATATCGGGAGCTTCATTTAAAGAAAAGTAAAATTATAGATATTGTGCAGCAATGGAAGTTGTATAAACAATCTTTTGGACATACTTTGGTAATTTTTTTTAACTATATATGTTTAAGTAGTAATAACTACTGTTGATCTTAATTTTATACGACAGGTTGAAATTGATTTCCAACATATTTACAATGGAAAAGAGCAATATTTATTTGACAAATGGAAAGAATTTTCTAAACAAGCACCCATATTTTTTAAAGAAAAATTGAAGGGTTGTTCAAGTGTGAATTTGCTTCACCAATTAGCTGAGACCACTGTTACAGAAGGTAGAAAATCTTTAAATTATAAATTACCTAAATCTTACAGAGTTGTTTTCTTTTTTCTTTAGATTCGTTAAACGTTAACATATTTCTTTTGTTACACGCAATCATAACACCTACGCACAGAAGTGTCGTCATCGAAGCCAACTCCAGTAAAAAGAGAATCTTAAAAGCAACAATTAAGGATTTACAAAATAGCTGTGTTTATCTCGTTAAAACGTCCAATGATGTAAATGTCAAAATAATAGATTTAATTGATAGTGCATATAAAGCTAAAAAAACTATTCAGCCATTTATAATAGTACTAGGTAATGACTTTTTTAATATAAGAGGATTTTATGTATATGTTAATGATATAATTTATGAAGTTCCAACTTTTTTAAAAGCAATAGATATTTGCTTTAAGCTTTTTCACATTTTTCATTTAAAATATCCAGTGGAGTCAGTTTTATGTTGGACTTTTATTCAAAACTTTTTCTACGAAATTTATTTACCCACCGATCCTAAAAATTCCAAATTAATAACCGCAATAGATTATTTTGCTGAAAAATGTGTTTTTACTTCCGACTTGCTTGTAATTAATTAAAACCTTAAAATATTTTTGACACTTAATCTAATTGAATATAAAAATGAATTGTGTATGTTTCGTTTGTTTTGAAAATTTTAATGATACTTCTAGATTCTTTTTCCATTTAAAAAACATTCATTTTCTTTTACCAAATTCTACTTATATTTGTGGAATATTAAATTGTGGACAAGGTTTTACTGGATTTCGGAATTTTTCAAAACATATTAAAAATCATTGTAAATTTGTTATAGCTGCCAATAAAGAAGACTCTTTTTCTGGACAAAATGTTGAATATTCTTATGACTTAAAAAGTAGTATTATTAACCAAAACACAGAAAAAATTCAAAATATCACAAATCCAACTATTAATATAAATAATAATGATTCGCAAGTAATGCTAAGTAAATTATCACTAATAAATAACAATTTTCAAGATGTCAAAAGCAAAATATTAAAATTTTCTTGTAAATATTTTTCTAAGTGCAATCTTCCAAGAAAGCAAGCCATTGTACTGCAAGAAGATATTGCAGTTTTAACTTCAGCATTTGGTGTACAACTTGAACTCTTAATTCAATCTGAAGTCATTTCAGAAACCTTTAGAAACACAGTTAACAATTTAATCAACTTATGCCACTCTCCTTTCCAAGATCATTAAACGGAATATAAGTTTATACAAGTATTAAGCAAAAATGATTTATTTATATATCCTAAAATAATTCACATAGATAATAGTATTTCTACCATTATTAAAAATTATCAAGTAACATTAGGATCTAAAGTAGCAAAAGGCGTTATTTTGCCCATGAGTTTTCTAATTAGAAAATATTTTGAAATACCTGGGATTTTGAATTTGTAACTTGAGAATATGAATAAATTGGAGAAGTCTAAAGAAATAAGAAATTTTATAAATTGTAGAATTTGGCAGGAAAAATCCAATACATTTAAAAATAGAACTGTTATTCCCTTTTTCGTTTACATAGATGATATAGAAATGAACAATCCACTCAGTTCACATACTGATGCATTGACAGTTGTGTACTTTTGTTTTCCTACAGCTCCCGAATTTATCAAATCAAAACTGACTCACTATTTTCTAGCAGCCATTATTAAATCAAAAGACGTAAAGTCATTTGGTAACGAAAGAAGCTTCCACACATTTATTGAAGAACTAAATTCGATAGAAAATTCTCCAATTCAAATAAACGGACGTGATATTCATTTTAAATTAGGTTTAATTCTGGGAGATAATTTGGCATTAAAGTATTTTGCAGATTTTGCACTTGTAATTCCGATGAGACAAAAGTTTTATGCAAAGAAAATGAAAGTACCGTTCGATCTATTTCATCTTATAATGAACAAGTGGCTATGAACGATTCAAAAATTACCGGTATCTATGAAAATTCTGTTTTCAATTCTTTAAATTCGTTTCATGTTGTTAAAAATTATGCAGTAGATATTATGCACGACTTATTCGAAGGTGTTTTGAATTATGATCTTGCTCATGTTTTTTCATATATGATTTCCAATAAATTCATAACTCTTGAAATTTTAAATACAGTCATACCCCGCCTAACGTTGTTTTAATTGGTTCCGAGAAATCGCGACGTTAGGCGAAACAACGTTATAAGGGGCAAAGGAATTGTATTTTGTATGTATGTACATATATAGACGAATAGACGAGAAAATTTCATTGTTTCTTGTTTTTTGCCTTTTCTCTGTGTTCTTTGCTTTGCTTATTTTTTAGTTTTTTCATTTATGAACAAATTACTCGTAAAACGACGTTACAATGAAACACAGCGGCGATAGAGCGAGGTTTGTTCGCATTTTACTAACGATGTTACAGCGAAACGACGTTATGAGGGGGGACGTTGTACGAGGTATGACTGTATTCGAAAACAAGGTTTTAGCTATAACGTAGACGAAATCGGTAATTATTCTAAGCCAATCACGAAAGAACATCTAAATAAGTCTAAGTTTAACATGAGTGCCAGTGAAATGTGGTGTTTTGTTCATTTCTTACCTCTCATTATTGGGGACTTAATTCCGAATAATGACAAAGTTTGGCATTTTTTATTAAATATTTTGTCTATAGTAAACCTTTGCGTTGGGTCAAAATTTTCCGATGACGATATTCTTCAACTAAAAAATTTAATTAAGCTGCATCATGAGCAATACTTGAAACTATTTAATGATCATTTAAAACCCAAACATCATTTAATGGTCCATTACCCGATGATTATAAAAATGGCTGGGCCTTTAAGGGATTTATGGACTTTCCGTTTTGAATCTGTTCACAAAACTTGGAAACGATACTTCAATGTTATTAATACAAGAAAAAATCCACCTTTAACATTTTCTCTTAAGTATATGTTTTCATTCGCACACGATGTATTAAATTTTAATCTTACACACTGGAATGTTTTGAAAGCTGGAAGAAAACTGAAATTTAGTAAATTCTATGAACAAATTAAGCTCTTGTTTTTGCCTTCTTTTAATATCAATGAAAATGACGAATACTTTGAAGCAATAAATTTTAAAAGCACAAAATATAAAAGAGACTGCTTTATATATTTTTTAGTTGAAAATACTTATAAATTTTATCAAATAAGAGAAATTTTTAAATTGTCGACAGAGATATACTTTTTATGTTAAAATGTACTATTTGAGTACAATTATCATATTTTGGGATATGTGTTAAAAAATGAAACTGAATTATTTGAAATAAAAAATGTAAAAGATGTTGAACATCCTCCAATTTTTATTTATGATTTACCAACAGGTAAAAAGGCATTACGTATCAAAAAGCCATATATTAATTTTTAAAATAACAATCAATAATTAATTAAACAATTAGCAATTTAAGTAATCAAAATAAATTTAAGTAGTTTCTGTAATTAGTTATTAAGTATTATAATTGAATTTATTTATGTTTAAACACAAATTTGTAAAGAATTAAAATTGTTTTTTTATTACATTCATTACATTTTAAATATGTTTAATATATTTTCAACGAAGCAGCATTAATATCAATTTTATGACGGAAAAATGTCTTGCGATCGAATAAACGAAGTATTTGATGTAAATAATAATAAGTCTTTTATTTAAACCTTTGATCTCTTTATAATTAATCTATTTACTTTTACATTTAAGAAACGTACCTAAATTTAAGATGCCTTGAATTTAAGAAAACACCTTCTTTAAATCAACTTCTAAGAAGCCTAATTTAAAAGGAGTCACTATCAAAATTTAAGAATTAAAATGAATTAAGTTGATGGTTGTGTTCCATTAAAATTAAGTTATTTGCTTTAAATTTCCCTTTGATATTAAAATGATTTCCTTAAATAAGCGGCTGCTATTCTTTAAAACAACGATTCGTCTACGATTCATAAAAAGTAAATGATTGCTTTAAATATATTCGTTATGTGTTTGTATTAAAGACAAGTTGTCTTTCATAACAAGAAATTAACACAGTTCTCTACCAACCTTCATTGAGGTAACATCTTTGAGGTTTAAAATTGAATTTTTTCTGTGTAACAATTATTGTTAAAAATCTTTATAAATATAAATTGTTCTTCACAATTAATTTACTAGTTTTCAAACTAATAAATAAGTGTATAAAATAAAACAATCTAACGTGAGTGGAACTAAACGTCGCTCTAATGCGACGTTAACAGTGAAACCGTTCAAAACTCAAAAACAAAAAACATACGATGAAACAAGTTTACAACAAATGATTAGAGAAAATCAACGCGTGATTAACTCTCTACAACATAACAGTAATATGTCTGGCTCAACATCAACAAATTTATCAACAAAAAACTCATTCAACAATCTAGTTGATGATGATGGTAACGGTATTGAGTTTGATCTCGATTCTGAGATTCATTCAAAAAATAAAAATAACAAAGTTATTATAACGCCTATAATAATACAAAACATCACTGAAATCAAATTGAGGGATATTCTCAAACAACTTAACATTAATAAATTTTTGATTAAATTACGCAGCATTGGGATAAAAATTTCACTACACATTCAGTTAGATTACAACAATCTACGTAAACAACTGACAAAAGCGAATATTGAGCATTTTACTTATCGTTCTCCATCAGAAAAAATATTAAAAGTAATATTAAACGGTCTACCCAAAAAAATTAGTACGGATGAGATTAAAGAAGTACTCACTGATAATGAATACACTAATAAAGACAAAAACAGTGACGATATCATCGAAATAACTGAACTTAATCCTAAAGCAGGCTCGATGCAAAATGGTCTTTATCTAATCAAATTAAATGCAAATAACATAAAATTCCAGATTATAAAAAAGATAAAAAGTCTCAACCATATAATTGTATCATTTCGGATACACACTCCGAGGAAAATTTCTCCAACGCAATGTCGCAGATGCGGTATGTATGGCCATGGTACATCCTACTGCTATAAAATACTAAGATGTCTCAAATGTGGTGACCCTCATGATACGTTACAATGCAAAGTTTTAGATGCCAATTTGAAATTCTGCTTGTGTCAAGGAAACCATATGGCAAACTTACCCAACTGTCCAAAGTTGAAGGAATACATCCTCATACAAGAAAACATCAAAATTAAACGGAATATAAAAAGTAACAATATAAATAATATTAGGGGATCTTCAATACGGCCTCCTCCGAATTTGTTTAATGCTGAAAAATTTCCGGAACTTACTTCACCTCGGCCAACACAGATGCATCAGTCTTGGAATTCAATATTTAATAATAAACCATCAAATTCTAATTATAGTGTAAACCAAAACAAATTGGCTGCCGCAAATGAATCTGGACAGGTAAACTCTTCAAAGGATTCTTTATTTACGTATGAAGAAGTTTTGACTCTGGTAAGTGATATGGTCTCGAGTCTTTCAGTTTGTAAAACAAAAGCGGAACAATTTTCTGTTTTAACTCGCCTAACTGTAACCTATCTCTATAATAATGTTAAATAATGGTTCTGCGAATCTGAATAATAACGCATTAAATATTTTTATCTGGAATGCGCAAAGTATAAAAAATAAGGCAAATGAAACATTCTCTTACATGAAAAATCTTAATGTGCATGTTGCCATAATTTCGGAAACCTGGCTAAAAGACGATGTTTCACTCTTTGACCCGGAATTTAAAGTGTATAATTTAAATAGAAAATCGAGTGGCTATGGTGGTGTTGCTATTATAATTAAACGAAATATTCAACACTGTTTGCTACCCACTTTGAATTTACAAGCTATAGAGGCTTTTGCAATAGAACTTATTACAATTCGTGGTAAAATAAAACTCATAGCCGCTTATTTTAAAGGAGGAACATCCAATATAATTCTAAACAGATTTAAAACAGACATACAATACCTTACATCATTCCAAACTAATTTCATTTTAGGTGGAGATCTGAACGCTAAACATCCGCATTGGAATTGCTACAGAAATAATAGAGCTGGGACAATCTTATACAACGAAATGTTAGATAGTAAATTTGTTATTAAATTTCCAAGTTCTCCAACACATTTTAATCACAATTCAAAATATGGATCTACTCTGGACATAGCTCTGACAAATTGCCCACAATTCATTCATAATATGAAATCTCGCCCTGATTTAAGTTCTGACCACCTTCCGGTACATTTTGAATTGGCCTGCAATCCCCAATATTATGAGGGTTTTTGTAGATCTAATTATTCTAAGGCAAATTGGCAACTATATAAATCATGCAATAATAACAATCTAAATCTAACTAGCGAATCTCCAATTCGAAATATTAAATCATGTAGCGATATAGATGAGCTAGTTGGTAATTTAAATAATATCATCTTATCTGCCAAAGATAAGTGCGTGCCATGTAATATACCTATATCAAAAAATATTGAATTCAAAATCCCAGAAGCAACCAAAATGTTAATTCGGCTTAGAAACACTCGTAGACGCCAATGGCAACGTTCTCGTGATCCTATGCTTAAAACTATTGTTAACGAGTTGCATCAACGCATCAAGGCTGAATTTCAAATTCTGAGAAATAATAAATGGCATAATATGATTGAAGAAATCCAAAATGACCGTAATAAAAATAAAATGTGGGCAGTCAGTAAAAACCTGCGACAACAAAGTAAACAAATATCCCCCTTATTTGATAATGAAAACCATATTTCGATTACTAATATTGAAAAATGTGAATCCTTCGCAGCACAATTTGCTGCAATTCATAATAAAGACAATCACAATCAATCTACTTTTGCCCAACATATATCTTCAGAAGTCAATAGTTTTCTATCTACTCATGCCGGATTGTTATCGTCCCATGAATTTGATATGACAACTCCTAAAGAGATAAAGCAAATCATCAGATCTATCAAGCCACGTAAATCTCCTGGGTATGATACAATAAATGGTATATTAATTAAGAACCTTCCTATAAAAGGGCATATATTTATTTCTTATTTATTTAACGCTTGTATGAAATTCTCTTATTTTTCCAAACATTGGAAAATGGCAAAAGTTATACCAATTTTAAAACCCGGAAAAGATAAATCTAAACTATCAAGCTATCGACCAATAAGCCTATTAAATTTACTTGGAAAAATTTTCGAAATACTTCTCAAAATTCGTTGTAACGAATTTATTAAAATTAAAAATATCCTTCCACTAAAAAATCAACCAGATGAACAATTCGGCTTTCGTGATGAGATTTCAGCTCAACATCAGGTGCTTCGCATTTATCAACATGTCAGATCTGCATTCAACCAAAAACAATCGACGGGTCTTATCCTATTTGACATTGAAAAAGCATTCGATCGTGTTTGGCACATGGGACTTATTTACAAACTAATTCAATTTAATTTCCCAATTTATCTCATTAAAATCATTTATAATTATCTCAATGAAAGACGGTTTTTTGTCTATATGTCTAATAAGAAATCGAATGTACATCACATTGATGCAGGTGTTCCTCAAGGGGCCGTTCTATCACCAATTCTTTATAATCTGTACATGGCAGATATTGGGAATTTTTTTTCAAATATCCATTTTGCCCAATATGCCGATGATACAGCAATCTTTACGTCATCTACCGATCCCAATATCGTAATAAATAACTTACAAATTAACATGAATACATTATCTAGCTATTGTGCTCAATGGGATATCAAATTAAACCCGTCCAAAACCCAAGCAATATTTTTTACCCGGAGGAGAGCAACTAGATTTTTACCTGGGGGTCTTCACGTGATAGTAGATGACACTCCTATTGAATGGTGTAAAAAAGTCAAATACCTAGGCCTCTGGTTTGATCAAAAAATGTTATTTCAAAATCATATTGAACATACAATTGAAAGAGCACAAAAATTAACCAGAATTTTATATCCATTATTATGCCGTAACTCAAAATTATCTGAGAATAATAAACTCCTAATTTACAAAATGATAATTAGGGCAACAATCACGTACGGTAGCCAAATCTGGAGCCAAGCAGCCTATACACATAAAAAGAGATTACAGATTGTACAGAACCGTTGTTTGAAAATTATAAGAAATCTCCCCCCAGATATCCAACAATCGACTTGCACACTGAATGCAATATTGAGACTTTATCAACTTATATTTCCAGATTAAACCAAAAATTCTCTATGTCATGTTTATATTCGGAAAACACTTTAATTAGAAATTTGATTTCTTAACTTTTCATGTTTATTATTTATTGTTTTTGTTTTAAATTATATACAGTAAAGTTTTTCTAAATAAAATTTTTCCTTAAATACTTGCTCTTTAATTTACAAAATAATATTTTAAATTATAAAATAAATAAATAAAATTTAAATGTAAATAATTTAACTAAGTTGTACGTAATGTTAAATTACAGAGCTCCAAAAATGTTTTATAATAAAAAAAAAAAAAAAAAAAAAAAAAAAAAATAACATTTCGATAAAATAATGGACAATATGTCATTCTTTTAATAACCCTACTCCTTCGGCTCGAAATCAAGACCTAGTTTTTTTAAATATACTCCATTTTTTCTTTAATTTTAGTAAACTTTTTTTTGAGTGTACTTTCACCCTGGATGGCAGAGCCCGTGGCACTGTCACCTGTAGGCCAGACGATCACAAGTTTTTAATTTGCTGTTCACATTTCGAACATTCCACTAAAACGAACTTTAGAAAGAAGAAACAAAATGTATTCATGTATTTGGGCATACATCAATTAAACTTAGTTTTTAGTTGTTTAAAATTTTTAATCTTTTTGAAGCATATGCTGGAGCTGACATTAATGTGCCTTTATTTTTTATATTTGAAAATTGGCCTTTAAATAAGAGACCATTTGGAATGTTTTCTTATTAGAAAAAGAATAAAAAACTTAATTAGGGATTTAAAGCGTTCGTAACATGATCCTTCTAAAGGCAAAAAACTCGGAAAATATTGTTTAATAACATTTATGCATGTTTCAGTTGCTCGTACACAAACGTTTAGAAGGTCACATTCGTTTTTAAATTTTTGTTCAAATATTTTTAGGCAAAACAGCGGTGTAAACCATTGTTGGCGCTTTAATGGAACCGAAAGTTGCAGATTTGTGAAAATAAGTTTATTCTAGTATAAATGTGTCGGACATTGTTGGTCATCATTTTCTTAATTTCATTTTTTTCGACATTCACTACAATTAATTTTCTTAAATGCACAATAGCCAGCTTACATAGTATGAAATGGCGTTTGTTTAATAACATGGTGATCGCAATTAAGTTGATGAAACGTCTTCAGAGTGGCATTCTTGTTCTAAAACTTTTTTTACAAGTGTTGATAATGCATTTTCCAAAGTTGTAGTCAACATTTCTGGACACGTTTGTACGTACCCCACGTTTGGGGTATAAGTGTCTCCGGCCCACCTTGGCTAATAATTTACATTTGTTGCTTTCATCTCGTTTCATAATTTTTCTGATTACGTCTATATCAGCTACTCCAATTTTGCTATGTGAAATTTGGTTACCAACAAATGCATTTAAAGTAGATTTAATGATGTGTGGAGGATCGTATTGTACAAAAATCGTTTTGTTATTCTATGATATTGTGAGTTAAATCCTTCTTGATCGTTATTTCGTCGAAACTTAACATACAATCTAAGGTCCTATGGTACTTATACATTTTTGATTTCAGCTTAAATTTCCAATATAAATAAAGAGTATGTGTTGGCAATTTACGCGTAAAATTCGATCAATTCTATTTTTAATTGTAAATAGTTGAAAAGAAATAATTTTTGTAAAACCGTCGAAACAGAAAAATTTCAAATTGTTGTCGTCTATTCGGTCGTTTCTAATTAGTATATGCAACCCAATTAAGTTAACCCGACAATCAACAACAAATGTTTCAGACAAATTTATTAGAAAAATGGACGATTTTATGCTACTTGATATGTAATTTCAAGGTCATCAAAAATAATTTAAGTAGAGCTTTCGCCCTCGAACCGAAACCAGTTTTTTGTAACATTTTTTGTTCCACAAGGCGTATTTTGCGAGATACGAGATATTTAGGATGGCCAATTGCTACGGTTCACCCGATTTACTTAAGTATGAATTTTGAGAAAAGGACAAAGTTGAAAAATTGAGTTGAACTTATACTTTTAATACAAAAAGAGTGCAAGAAAATTTTTGCTTTATTTTTAAAGCAAAAATAGTAGAGTTTTAGGACGTGTCTCTTCAAAAGTTTCTTTTTACTCAAAAAATCGTCAGGTTTAAGGGTTCAGAATTGAGTCGGATGGTTCTGATTTTGATTATTTGAAATTTTCGAGATAATTCTTTTGCATGATGTTGCATTATTGGATTGGCGCTTGGTGTTTCGCTTGGTATTAATTTGCATGATTTTAAGGAACTGTAGGATAATTCGATAGTTGTCTGGTTTGGATATGATGGTGTTTGCTGAGTTTATTGAGATTTTTTATTTGCAAAGCGGTGAATTGCTTTTAAGAGGTTAAAGATTCGAGATTTCGATATTGGGGTTTATCAGGTTATTTTATTTTTATTGTATCATATTCGAGATTATTTGAGATTCTTAGATATTATACATGAGATTTTAGTTTACGAGACTTTTCGAAATTATACAAAGAATTCAAGATTTCTCGATATTTTTGGAGAAAAATGTATGTGCTTCCTACTCAAATTGGAAATAGTTGATTGTCCAAGGGCCCATTAATGTTCCCTAGCTGAAAAAGAGTTCTCTAACCGAACAAAGAAGTATATGTAAACATGGTTGATATTAATGAATGAGATTATACTATGTCATTGATGTTGTTTTAGAAATACACAGACCAATTTTCTCGTATTACGAGATAAAAGCAAACAACTATTATCAATACTGTAATGTATTCTGCTCTCTGTACTTAGCAACGCTTAAATGTTTCTATTTTATAATTTTATAAAGCCGTTTTTATCAAACACCATCGATATGTACAACTGACGGAGAACCAAACTCATTATTCATTGATAGTTTTTATACCGTATACAATTTTTTTTCCAAATTCTTTCCGCTCTGTTTTAAATCTGAGGGGAAGGGAGCACTAATTTCATTTTGTTGGTTTTGGTTGATCCTATTAATATTCATAGACAACTTCGCACTCACTCAAAATATTTATTTTCTTATAAATAACTGATGATCTTGAGAATATATTCAATTTCAAAATAGCTAATTTATTTGAAATACGGAGAATGGTAATATAAAATTCTCAGATAAAATCGAATTCGAACCATTGGCTAACATTTATTTCCTCTGCAAAATCTTGCATTTATCTAAAACAACAATAAGGCTGTAACATCCTCTGGTTTGTTTTTATTTTTATTTATTTTTTTTTCCTAAATTTGTACAAACCACAAATATTTATTGAAAAGAATCCACGAAACATTATGAATGTATGCCCAAATAAAATTGAAAGAAAGAATAGGAATTTTTATTACCATTTCTTGTTGACTACCTGTTAATATGAATGAAGTTCGACTTCGTTTTCATTAATGCAGCCAATATTTATCAGCATTTTATATGATTTACCACTAGTAATGATGTGATAACCAAACCTCTCCAATGTGTTCATCCCAACTACGATGTTCCTCTTTTAGGTAAGCTCACCGGTTCACCCTCTTAGAGGCATTGACCTGTGGAGAATACAATGAAGTAAAAGAATGGGAAACTTCGAAATCGTTAAAAAAATTTGGAAATATTTTGCTTTTAAATTGAGTCCTGTTGTCACTAACCAGAATTTCAGGGGTTCCAAAAGTTAAAAATACGTCATTCTTCAAAAATGATACAATTTTAGGTGATGTTGCAGACGGTAATGGTTTTAAAAGAACAAATTTTGAGAACTGATCGACTACAACAAAAATAAAGGAAGTTCCAATTTTTGACCTAGGATACGGTCCCATAAAATCTACAAAAATGCGTTGCCATGGGCGATCTGCTGGGTGAAAATTTCCCATCGGCGGTCTTTTGCACAATGTGCACTTGGCAATATACTCTTGAACTTGAGTTCGCATTCGTGGCCAGAAATAGTAACGCCTTAGTCTGTAAAGGGTTTTCTTCATCCCTCCATGTGCTCCTGTTGCAATATCGTGTTCTTCATAGATAAGTTGTTGCGTCAGTGTTTCTGGAACCCAGACTTTCCAAACTGGTAAATCGGTCAACGATTGGTCCAATATTGAGTCAATCCTGATGAGTATCCGATTATTGTTAATTGCAAAATTTGGATAATACTCCGGATTTAAGATAATTTGATCCCGAAATTCTGAATATTTCGAGTTATTAGATTCAGCTGAATCCAGATCAATTGAATTTACCAACAGAGCCCAATCGCACTCTACTTCTTCCATAGTGTCACAATATGCTCGAGAGAGCATCTGGTGTCACATTTCTCGATCCCTTTTCATGTTCGACAGTGAAGTCGTTCGCTTGACGCTTGAGGCTCCAATTTGCCAACCGACCACTTAGGTCCTTCTGAGGATGATCTGTGATGACTTTGAAAGAGAATCCCTCAATATACGGTCTGAATTTTTTTATGCTAAACTATTGCAGCCAGACATTCCAGTTCAGTTATGGAGTAGTTTTTTGTGCTGGATTTAATTTCTTTGAAACAAAGGCAATGGGCCGTTATTGAATATCATCGGTGTATCGAAATAAAACCCCACCAACTTCGGATGTGCTAGCATCACAACGAATAGGAAAAGGCTTTGTATAGTCTTGGTTGGTGAGCACTGGTGCTGATGTTAATAACAATTTTAAACGATCAAGTGCGCTCTGAGCTTCAGAAGTCCATTTGAATTTATTACCCTTTTTTAACAGGTCGGTTATCGGCGCGGTAACAGTAGCGGAATTGAAAATAAATCGTTGGTACCAACCTGGCATACCCAACAGGCGGTGCTTTTGTTTGACGGAAACTGGTGCTGGAATATTCAATCTAGCTTCAGTTTTTGCCCGGATCGGTTTTCAGTCCATCTTCTCCAATTACGTATCCCATGGACCGACTTTTTTCTACATTTATTGTCAAACCAGCTTTGGTTAACCAAGTCGATACCAATCTTAAATGTGTGAAGTGTTGATCAATAGTGGCCGATATTATCAATAAATAATCCAAGTAGACGAAGATTTGGTCGTGGTACTCGTGCGGAATTACTCTACTCATTAGTCTTGACATTGTTTGTGGGGAGTTACAGAGACCGAAGGGCATCACACGAATTGATACAAGGGTCTGCTTGGCACTGAGAAAGCTGTTTTGTTCAAAAGGCATCTTTTCCCGTGATGAACCTCGTCTCTGATAACCTACCCAGCAAACCATCAATATTGGGGATAGGAAACGCGTCTGTTTTTGTTAAAGAATTTACTTTGCGAGAGTTAAGGCAAAGCCTCACTTTTCCGTTTTGCTTTCGTATAAGGACGACAGGGGAGGACCAAGCGCTTTCGCTTTCCTAACGGATAATGCCGTTGTTTTACCGGGCTACTGTTGTCTACATCAATTTTGTGTTCCAACACATGGATTTTACCTAGTTCGTGCTTAGTGTAGGATGGGTAAGAATTTTTAATAGACTCTAACTCTTGTTTTTGTTCTTCCGTCAGTACGTGTTCCTTAGGTTCACTATCCGCCAGTTTACTGATAATTAGTGGTGCAATGGAAAAGCTCTGCCAAAAATGTATTCCTAAATAGAGCTGTCCCTTTAAGCATGGAGCAATGTAAAGTTTCATAATTTTAGTGGTACCGTTATAAGTGATTGGTTGGTTAATAAAGCCCAACATTTTATTCTTCGTTCCGTCGGCTGTTTTAACGCACGAGATCATTTTATGCATTTTAATGCCAGCTCTAGATAAGAGTACCTCAGCTCCTCTACCTAAGACACTAATGGACGCCCCACTATCTAGCAAAATGAGGACGAGGGTCATTTTTGTTGCAAATAATGGTGCTTTCACAAAGATGTTGATGGATTTTGCGTTTTTGCCAATGTTGTAGAATTCGACTGAGCCGTTTGGATAAGTTAGAAAAATTTGTCTGAGCTTTTTTCTTTAAAGTGGGAGCCGGTGTGGGATTCTATAACATCCGTTTGAGTGTAATTATTTATGATGTTGGTATTTTCCGAGTTAGTGGACTTGGTTAAACCGTCCATATTTCTATTTAATTGATTATTATTTATTGGCTGGGCTCGTTTATTTATTATTTCGGATCCATTTGGATTTCAGAAGTCGTACTTGATATATTCGGATTTAGGACTGCATTCCCCGGACGCAAGGGACCCAATTTGTTCGCGACCGGACTCACGTTTCCCAAAAGTTTTGAATGACAATAAGTGCACTGTGGTTTAATAACACCAGGTTGTCCACAGCCAAAGCAAAAAATTCTCTGCATGGAAATTGGACAATCTTGATATCGATGGGCTAAGTCATGACAGTTCCAACAAATTAGAAATTTGCTCAATTCATTATTTGGTTTATCCCGAAATGAAAATTTATTTACGTTTGGATTGGTACTAAACGCTTCTAAATATTGGTGTGTCAGTTTAGGCAACTCCGGCATTAAAATTGGAAGGTCTTCGATGTATTCAGTTAGCTTGACTGAATTATTAGGATTTTGGTAAATAGCGTTTACATTAGAATTTCTTCGAAATTTAGGTGCCGTTATTTGGCGAGGATCATGTCCAGAATTTAGCCATAGTTTTTCAAAATGTTGACAAATTATTCGATGCTCATCTATCGATCTAATGACCGAGGACAAAGTAACACTCTGTAATGCTGGATCCATATTGTCTCGAATGATTTCAAGAAATTCACTGTCTTGGAAACTACATTGTAATCGTCTGTTGAAACATTCCATTTCGCGAGGCTTTTGTTTGCGTTCCGAAAGATGACTACGAAATCGACTTAACATCGCATCACGAAAAACATTATAAGTAGCATTAGGGGTTTTCTTCGAAAATGACCAGTACCATTTCTCGGCTGTTCCCTGCAGGAATCGTCGTAAAAATGCTTCTAGGTCAGTATGAGACACTTTATAAAATAAAATCAGTTACATCCATATCTTGTGGTGATCCCGAAAATGAAAAATTCCACTTTGGATTGTACCGATTGATTTGCTGCCCAAAATACGGAACTATTTTATTTTGAAATTGATTTACTGGTGGCATCGCCTGGTTACTAACCCTATAGTTGCAGTGATCGAATAATTAGAATTAACTTGCGTTGTATATGTAGGTAAAATTGCATTGGCCGAGGCTGATTGTAATTAGCACTGATTGAAACAGCATGTATTTGAATTGTATGTACACCTGCGTTGGATGCTTAAGCTCGTTAGCACTATTTGAAAATGATAATCTTGATCCAATTGAGGAAGATTGGTTAGCGAAATATCCTACCATTGTAACAATATTAGGATTCCCAAGAGCTGGTTCTCCAAACTACAACCTACCAGGATTCGTGAGCGATAAATCGATTTACTTTTCCGCCCAAAGCCGTGAATGGCTTGATCTACCTCTCTGTCTTGCTTGAAGCAACCTTTCAATCTTGAATTTCGTTCTATTCAGTGGCGGATTCCAGCATTTACTGATTTTAGTTGTTCAGGTGTATTGGCAGCAATCATCTATTGATCTATCTCAACTGCCCTCGTGTTCAAAAAAAAAAACACGAACAATGAACAAATGAAATGCAATTTAAGCTGTGAGATGAAGGCAAGTACCAAAACAATATATTAGGCTGGCTCAATTGATGTGATTCCAATATAGACCATTACAAAATGTTAAATTTAATTAACCCTGTAAGAAACACAACCAAGTTTTGCCGAATCTAAGTCAATTATTAATTGCTATAGGTACGGGGACATTAATTTTATACCTGCACCCAATTTATTTTTAACCCGCGCGCAATTTTCTCAAAAACTTTAATGAGCTTTATTATTGTGTTGCCATCCTTATATTAAGCAATTTTGTTACCTAATTTAATTTAGCACCATTCCAATTAGAGTCTTATAAATATGTTTGTTTATGGGGGTGGTTATTAAATAAATATAGACAAAAATGTTGAATAATTAAAAAAAATTAATTTTTCGCAAGCTACAATACACAAAAAACAATAGCTGTTTATATAACTAAAAGAATTTAACTTACCACTTTTTCTAAAAGAATTTAACGTCCAAATCTGTCATTTTGTGTATATACGAGATAGGAGGATTACAAAATTCTGCCATCATTGCGAATTACTTAAATATTTCTTTTTTCATTTTCTTGTATTTCTCGTATTGTCTTGTTATGGGTATATGCCATAGCAAGACAGCACCGGCAGTAGTAGCAGAGGGAAGTATTATTTATCAAATTGATAAGAATCTTATTTATAATTAATAGAAAATGTTTACAGTTGTGTGCCATATATCTTAGAAAGTAAATCTATTTAATAAATTACTTAAAGTAATAACAACACTAACAACCATAAATAAAAAAAATAGGACCGTAAAGTTAATTGATTGCCATCAAGTAAAATCCATCCAAACTCTCGATTTTTTATTTTTTTTGTACATTTCTACTGAAATCAATTAGATTGGTTGAAGTTGAAGATGTTTTACGTTAAATTTCTTAGAAATTATAATCTTTGTGATGTACTCGTCGTAAGTATTTATGTATAATGTATGTGCACTAGTTGAGTTAGGTTTGACTAAAATCTCGAGTTGTTATATAGAAATGAGAGGTAGGCTGATTTGTTTTTTTTTTTTTATAATCAGGCTTAAATAGGTAAAAAATCACTCAAAATATCTTTATCGAATCTAATCACGATTAGTACATTGTGAATTGTTGATAAAAAATTGTATTTTTTAAGGTTAACTGGATTATCAAAAATACGATTATTTCGTATTATTAATTCCACAAAAAAGGATACTTATTATAAAACAATATTCAAAGATTTGGATTGAAAATAAAACTGTAAATTAATTATTCGAAGAAATCGAGATTAAAAATTTAAACTATGTACTTATTACACCTGGAAAAATCCTTTTAACTAGAATATTATAAATTAATAAATTTCCCTAATTTACTTTTGAAGTTGTTATGTAATATCGAACAAATTTTTAGCTTTCCATCTAAGATTCGCTTTTTGTGCTTTGAATGTTCCATTCGAGTTGATCTGCTTACCTGAAAAGAAAAAAAAAATATATTGTTAATCAAAACGTGTTTGCAAAATCTAGAAAAGTTTTTATAATTATTTTTTCGAAATATTTGCAGTTTGGGTGTTTTATAGTGGGTGTATGGGTATAAGAGTTAGGACGTTAAACGGAGCCTTTCATTTTATTTTCAGCGTTTTGTTAAATTTTTCATAAAATCTTTTAGGATTACAAAGTACGAGGTCGTGGCACTTAGACTATATACTTAATAAACCGTTTGATAAATCTGTCATTTTTCAGTCCAAATTGAACTATTTCCTTCTTTCTTTCAGAACATTTTTAAAAAATTTAGGTTTCCCACAGGTTTAAATAACTTTACAACAGAAACAAAATACACACGTGAAAGCATATCGGGAACGACGTTTTCTCTGGCTTTTACGTGGTTGAATAGTTTCTTTGTGCCCTGTTAAGTTTTTATGACCTGAAAGCCAGCCGGCTTTCATATCCATCTTCATCCAATTGGAGCAGTACTGTAAGAAGTAAGATTGTAATTCAGGTTACAAAGCACTGGTGCCGAAGACAATTTAGTTTTAAGAATTTCAAAAGATCGGTGTGCCTCGGCAGTCCAATTAAACTTCCAATTAACTTTTTTCTCCCACGAAGTACCCCAGGTATTTGATATCCTTCATCACAAAGATGCTTTTTTCTGACCAGCATTTCGAAGATGTTTGGCGACTACTAATAACAACTCAAGGTGTTCCATCAATGCCCCGCCAGTAATCAACAAATCGTCAAGATATATAAATATTTTATCGTGAAGTTCGTTGGGTATAACTTGATGCATCAGACGACACATTGATTGGGCTTCATTGGCCTTTCTTACCATTGCCACGGGACAGCCCCACGGACCTTTGCTCACCTCTATGACTTCCAATCTTAAAATCCTATCTATCACTTCGTAAAGGTCTTTTTGCACCACTGGGGACATCGGATAATACCGTTGTTAAATAGGTTTACATCCCTTTTCAACCTAAATATCATGGTAATGTAAATTTCAAGCTCTTGTTTTTGGAGGTTATTCAAACAATGTTTATTTGAGGGAGTAGTTTCGTTATCGTCACATAATTCAGATAATTGATTGGATACTTCAGAAGGAAATTGAATTTGTGGTAGCAAGTCAAATTTTCTCCAAAAACATATTCCCAAATAAATAGGTGATTTTAAACTGGGTACAATACAAAATGTTATGTTATCTATCGTATAACCAAATGTATCTGCAGTAATGCTTGTCTGTAATTTATACTATTTTATTCCCAAATCGGCCAATAAATCTATAGCGCCACATCCCAAAACGCTTACGGTAGCACCACTATCCAAAAGGACACTTACTGTTTTACTACTAATTTTAATTGTGGCGTAAGGACGTAGATCACTTACATTGGAACATTTTATTAAAGACGGGATTTTCGCTTACATCTAAAATAAGTGATAATACGCTTAATTTTACTTTTTTGATGAAATAAGGTCAAATATAACCTTGTTTCAGGTTGCAAATCAACAACAGACTCAGGTACACGCGGTACGTGTGTAGGCTTCGAAAAATGATTTTTTTTAGACTGTACTTGAATTGACTCAGGCATTATTTTGTTTCCGGTTGTATGGTATCTGTCAGATTCTGCTGAACTGATTCATTTGATTCGATTCTAGGTATGAAATTCCTTGAATATTCATACCCGATTTCAAGTTTTCCGAACGTTTAGTTTTACAATAAAGACAGTTTATCTTCTAGATTTTTGGTGCTCCTCAATCCAGACATTATAATTTTTGCCAAGAAGCAGGACACATATCATGATGGTGGTTTGGTTGCCAACAATTCCAACACCTATCCAAAGCGCCTAGTTTAGGAATTTGTTGTTGGTATTAATTATTTGTAAACCTATTATTGTTATTAAGAGCTTCTATCCATGTCGTAACCCATGTCAAAATAAGATAAAGGCCTAAAAGTATTTGTTGAGGTTTATTCACTATATCCATGCCACCTTTATCGTTTTGAATTTCATTAATGGTAGGTCGTTTTCTATTTATTTCAAAGGACTTCCTTGGATCATGTCCTAGTTCATTCTCGGAAAGCCGACTTTGAAGTTGTGAATTTAATTTTTCTAGGCTAATCGCAAATTCTAAAAATGTCTCTCTAGGCGACTGATGTGTTCTAATTATTTGCTCCAAAATCTCATTTTCGTCGTCTGCGCTACTGAAATAGGATAGCACTGCGTTTTTCAGAACACTCGAACATACGTTTTGGTTATCCTTTTTATAAATCCAAAACCAATCTTCTACTTGCTTGGAAAGAAACAAATGAAGGATGGAAGGTAAATTATCTTCTGGGTAATCATCATTATGAGCCATTTGTTCGAGTCTATATACAAAAAGTCTTGAATATTACTTGATTCAGTCCCATCAAACGACACATCCCGGATCTGCTTTAATTTGTAAGCATAACTGAACATGGTTTGGAAATTATTCTGCCTTAAATCATTTTGAGTTGGACTTGAATGTCGTTTCTCTTCTCTTCCTATTGACTTAGCAAAATTACTCTTAAATCGAGATTCATTCAATGACAAATCATGAAGATGAGTGGGCTCATTTCTAGAACTATTCGATTGCTGGACTCTGATGTTAGCAAAGAAATCATTAACAGAATTTTTTGTATTTCAGGAACGCCCACTAACGTCTGTTTACTGATGGCTCCTTTGGCTTTAGAAGATAACTATCAGCAAGGACCCCATCCTCCTATATTTGAACATTTGAAACTTGATTCCTAATTGAAACCCTAACAGCTGGCATTAAAGAATGCTGAGTTTGACTGACTGTAACGTAAAGAAGTATTGTTTGTGAGCTAGAAGAGGTTGCGATAGATTTGGAAGAAACTTCAATCTCGGATATTGAAACTTTGTCTTTATACAATTTTAAACCACAATTAAAATTTTGCCTCCAACTAGATAACAAGTTCGAAAAGTTTGAGTGCTGTCCAAAACTATTAATCTATCTTTCCACACGTTCTTTATATAAATTGATTTTTTCGACTTTTTATAGACAAATACATTAATTGTTCATGACATTCCCAATATTTTCGATTTGGTAAACAAAACTAATTCTTAGGCAATTAACAAATACAACAATTTCAAGATCAACAAAAAAAATATAACATCAAATAATGAGACTAGGTTCTCATAACAATAACTTAATTAAACACTAGTGTTTCCTTGTGACAATTCATCCGTATGTAATTATGACTCCTTCAAAACAAGGTAATGCAAATAGCTCCTGATTGTGTATCAGAGATTTCAGTTGCGGAAGTTCGATATCTTCTATTTCGTAATTCTATCATTGCGATTTCACTGAACTGAATTTTATTTTAAAAAACATGTATAATGAATAGCTGATATACTGAGATAACTCAGGATCTTGGAATTTTTAATATTGAGGCCATGGGCATATAAGAAAACTAATCGTAATTTTAATTCTCAAGATATCTTGAGTAAAATCTCACCCGCTTTGTGAACAGTTATTATTAATCCTTAGACTCTGTACGATAATTGAGGCGCTTCGTACAAGAAAATCCCGGAAAAAATTGTATGTTGAGGTACCGTTGACCAATTTTATATAATCCCTTAAAGTAAAACGGGTCAATTAGCCCAAACGAATTGCACACAAACGACTATTACTTAAGAAAACAGATCTTACCGGTAAGATTAAAAAAATTAATTCCCATTAGGGTTTAAGTGTGATGTCACTAGGCTAGGCGTAAAACTTTGCCCGATAAATTATAAAAAATATTATTAAATTAATTATTTATTTCACTGAAAGGAACGTTCGCGGTAACCACGGTAACCGTCTGTATTCCCAAACTCAATACACCCATGTTTCTATCATGAATATTTAATACACCTCTAATTGTTAAGCGGGATAAGACATCTACGTCATGGCATGTTCAAATTACCATCACAAGAAGACAACAAAAACATATTATAAAGTGGGAAGAAAAATAACATGCATTAACAGCGTTATCATTACATATTTGAACAGTATTCTATACTAAATTGCATATAATATCAATCGGTTTATGTACATAATATAAACAAAACTAAATAAAAGTTAATTAACCCTAAGTAGTACGAGTATACATACCATGAAATTTTCTTATATAATATTTCAACATTGTAAAGTAAGACAATAGGTTGTCAGTAAAGGAAATGTCAATCAGCCGTAACAATGCCAAGTATACGATTTATTCCATTTTAAAAGGAACTGGGGCCAATTTGGCTCCATTACACAAAGTAAAGGTTAAAGTAGTCGACTAATGGGTTTGAGTTTTCTATTCAGAGTGAAAAAAATATTCTTTTCCTACGGAAGGCTGTAATACAAAATAATACAAAGCTTACATTGGAAATGATTTTAATACAATTTTCATTAATTTATAAAATAGTAATTACATCAAACTTTAGTAAGAATCTTCAAGCAACTCTGTTATAATATATCAAGATTGCATTAATAAAATATTTTAGAAGTGTTCAATTTTAAAGCAAGTTGCATTAAAAATAACGTAACGTTAAAAATAATCTTTAGCATTATTTTTTGTTTTTTATTACTATTACGAACACCTTGTTAGTGGAGAAAAATACGTGAAATCAAAAAGTCTTTATATGGGACCGATAGTCATGTTCTAATTTTATGATTATATTTTGAATGTGTAGCACTGAGTAAAAAAAAATTATGGAACATGTTTTTTGTTGTTGTTGTTACTGTAGCCTTTCCGATACGGCCGGTACATATTTGTACCACTCACTTTCCTTACGGCTGGTACTCATATTTACCACCACATGTTTCAACCATACTGCACGCTTCTCGTATATTATTATTGGTACAAAAGTGTACCACTCCGTTCTATGTAAAAAAGTCAACGGTGTTTTATTGGTATATTCCCATTTTTTGTGTTGTACATGGCAGTAAAGAAACTAACTTGATATAGTGAAAACAAGTGTTTTATAAAATAAAGTGATTTAAGCTCAAAATACAAGTGAACACGTTAAAATCTTACTGTAAATATTAAGAAAAGTCAGTTTTTCGTATAAACAGGTCAAGTAAGTGAAATATTTTTAATTTATTGTATATATATTATTTAATTTAAGTGTCACTGTGTTTTTAGGCGATGGTATACATATGCGTACTGCAGTAGTATTTTCTAACTTCATATTAGTTATATATATATTGTAACAGAATCATGCTGTCAAGAAAATATACAAAGGAGGAGTTACGAGAAAGCCTAGAAGAATTTAGTTTTAGTGAATCTGGTGGTAACAGCGATAACTTCGAACCTGATAAAAATCAATTTTCGTCAAGCTCTGATGATGATGATAACACAAAAGCAGGTGTAACTATATTAAAATTATATTAATTCACCGACGTTAACGGAATTGGTATCAATATCAACTATAGAAATTGATAACAAAACATTGACAACAAGCACTCTTCAATCGAGAATATTAGAAGAAGAAACAGCACAGCATTTTGAGGATACCTGTGATATTCGGCAAAATAACATATCATCATCAACGTACCATGAACTCAAAACGATACCAATGGCACATCTAAACAGAAACCAACCTTTTGACCAGAATCTATTAAATGTTTCTAGCTTTAGTTTCTCCAATTATGATTCGGAAAATATGGAAGGTATTACTGAGCTAAATACAACCGAAGAGTTTGCAACTTTTAAAACTAATGAGGTAATAGACAGAGACAATTGTTTAAATGTAGATACTACAGAGGAAACAAGTATTAAGATGATCGAAAATGATATATTGACGGGGTTGGACCATTTAGGGCAATTGGAAGCAAACGAGTTAATGGCTCTGGAGAAAAACTTTAATTCGGAAGAAGGAAAAGGAAGAAGTATGACACATCAGTGAAAAAAAGAAAGACAAAATAAAAAACTAAAACAAATACTAAAACATCCACTTCAACCACTGTGTGTACGCAAAAATAATTGTGCAAAATGTATGTGAAGATCGCCGTAAGACGTTAAACGAGTCATTCTGGAAGTTAAATAGTTCGGATAGTAAATCGTTCATGTTACATCACACATAATCTCAACCAGTGAAACAAACAACAGTAAGATAATGATTAGATCAACTGTACCGCAGGCAAAAATCTTTTTCCTACACTTTAAAGGATTCAAATGGTACAGCTCATATAGTCTGCAAACAATTTTTTTTAAGTACCTTAGGATATAAGCCATCAAACGACAAACCTTTGCAAACTGCTTTAAAAAGTTATAGGAACTCGATTGAAGGAAAAATTCTGCTCATAATAAAATTGATGATACACCTATCAAACAGCACATATTAGGATTTAATCCTGCTGTTTCACATTATAGAAGAGAACATGCGCCGAATCGCCTGTATTTGCTAAGTGATCTATCAGTTAAGACATTGCACGAATATTTTATAAAGAACAACCAAGATTTAACCTGCTCATATGAGAAGTATCGTAAAGTCGTTCGTGATTTAAATATATTGTTTGCTAACCTGGGGCATGTGAGAAAAAAAAAAGGAAAAAACATATTGACAGAGCCAACGAATCCAGAAAACAATATAAGCATGATACTGATCTTATTGAACATGGTACCGCAATTTATTCAGCAGATTTACAGAAAGTTATTATGCTACCACGAATGGAGATGTTCAAAACAGCAATTTTTGTAAATACGCTTGTCGTGTATACTGAAACATTTGCTCCGGTTGGAAAAAAACATACTGATCCGAAGTTTATTCCAGTATTGTGGCATGAAGCGTTATCTGGACGCACGAAGAATGAACTTATAAGTTCATATTATAAATTTTTCAAACATCACAGAGATGTTAAAAAAATACTATTGTGGGGAGATAATTGCTCAGCTCAAAATAAAAACTGGGCATTTTTTTGTTTCTTATTTATCTTGTTAACTCTGGCGAAATATCAACCGAAACGATAACTATAAAATATTTTGAGGCAGGCCTTACTTTTATGTCGGCTGACTCATTTCATACTCAAGTTGAGTTGTCGGTGAAAAGATGTAAAAACAAATTGTATGATTTCGAAGATTTTAGTCAAGCAGTTAGCAGTGCTGCAAAACACGTAGAAGTGAAACAAATGTTGCTTGAAGATTTTTATGAATGGCCTGATTATACCTCTCAATATAAATTGAAAAAAATAACTCCACGTCCATACATAAATGATATAGTGCAAGTGGCGGTACAAAGAGAAAGTTATGATTTTTTTTTACAAGATTGACCATAATAAAGAGCCAATAAGAATCAATTTCTTAAATCAAAAAATGTTAAAGACGAATGTGTTACCATTGCCTCGCAGCAAAACCAAACCAGTTGGTATAAAAAAGGAAAAAAAAACAAACTTTAATTCAACATCTACTGAAATTTATTGAGCTGTTCGACCAAGCTCAAAATTGTAGCGCCGTATGTTAAATTGTTAATGACTTGCCTGCTACAAAGTAACTCCAATTTTATTTGCACCGATTCAATTAATTTAAATTTCGTTTTGCACTTATTTGCTCGTTTAAGTAACAGTAGTAAAATTAACACCCCTTTGTTCTGATTTCTAATTTTTATTAATTTTCGACATTTTTTTTATTTTTATCTTCACTACACGAATACTCAAACCAGACAGACTTTCAACATGAAAACTATTCCTCCTTTTTCAAACCGGCGCACCAGTCATATTCATATGCGTTATTACGTGTGAAGTATTCGTCAAGTCACTAATTTTCATCTTGCAACTCGTCTTTACAAATGGTATAAAAGTAATTTCTCATAATGAAATCTACTATGATTATTTTGACATTAAGCAGTAATGTCAAATTTCTAATAATATTTACATCAACTATGAATTAAGGTAAGTAATTTTACATTATTCAATAACTACAACTAATTATTTACTAAAATTGCTTTTTTTCCAGGTATCTTATGTTATTTTATGGACACGTCGATTTTCAATAGTGTTGATTAGATAAGTATTTTGATTTAAGACCGATTTCTTTGTGTAACCATTTTTTCTTATATTTTTAGGATCGCTCTGCTTTCAACAACAATTTTTTATTCTTCAGGAAATATATATAAGTCTAAACATTCTCCCGGCTTTGAATCAGTTAATTCAATCGGTAATCGGCATATTTTGTAAATTGGACGCTTCAAAACCCCCGATTTTGTCCGTATGTTTGTTACTCTCGCCAGGCCATCACTACCACATATTACGTCAACAACCGTACCCTTAACCCATTTTGTCGGCGGTAAGTTGTTGTCTATGATGAGTACGACATCGTTAGTTTGAATATTTTTCCTTACAGTTTCCCATTTGTATCGGGATTGTAAAGCAGTCAAATATTCGGTTGACCACCTTGCCCAAAAATGTTGCTTTCGTTGCTGAATCAGTTGCCATCTATCTAATTTGTTAACTGGACACTGTTTTAAATCGACCTCTGGAACCAAAACCATCGAATGTCCCAACAAAAAATGAGCGGGAGTCAAAATATCTTCTGGGCTGTCAGGAATACTACACAGTGGTCGCGAGTTCATTATAGCCTCGATCTCAATGGAGAGTGTCATCATTTCGTCCACCGTAAATACCGTCGTACCAACCACCTTCTTAAAATGGTATTTGAAAGCCTTTACTGCTGCTTCCCACAGGCCCCCGAAGTGCGGGGCATTTGGAGGCATAAAATGCCACTGGATGTGGTCCTTTAATAAAGAATAATAAATTAGTTTGTCATTTTCCTTTATAAATTTGAATAATAGTTGCAGCTCTCTATTAGCCCCAATAAATTGCTCCCGCAATCCGAGTATATATCGGTACATAGCCCTATCCGTCCAACGAATCTGCGAAATGCGGCAAAAAATGCGCCAGTAATCAACTCCAACACCAACTCGATATGCACGGCTTTCGTGCTTTCACATACAAATAGGCACACGTAAATTTTGTAAGGTCTTTGACCCCGTCCTCTTTTGTTGAATACCATAAATGGTCCGGCAAAATCAACGCCAACTTTAATAAATGGACGGATATGCTCAACTCTAAAAGACGGTAAATCGCCCATCTGTTGAACCATAGGAACTGGATTCACTCTAAAGCACGATATACATCCCCTGGTGACCAATCTGACCATATCCTTGGCACGAATGAGCTAGTATTTCTGTTTTAACAACCCAAGAAGTAACTGTGGGCCAGCATGACGATAATTTAAATGGTATTCGTCTACCAATCGTTTTGCTAATTTGGTTTTCGTCGGAATGATGATCGGATGTTTAACACTTTCTGGTACATTGGCATTCCGTAAACGACCCCCAACTCGAACTACTCCTTCGTCGCTAATAAATGGATTCAAAAAATTCAAACTTGATTTTACTGGCCTTGATAGTGTTAAATTGCTAATATCTTCCTTCATCCATTGGTTTTGCACGTATCGCCAACAAACTAACTCGGCTTCCCATATCTCTTCCCGTGTTATAAGATCAGTTTTTAGATTATATTTGTTGTTCTTCCTTGCATTATAGAAAAGGCATGCATTGATCGAGCTACCACCTTCATGATGATGTGAAACGATGATATTCGCGATGCTAAACCTTCCAGCCAATCTTCTTCCTTAACAATACTTAATACTACTGACGCTTTAATCTCCATAGCCCTTTGTTTTGGCCAATTCTCGTTGCTCTTAAGCCATGGCGGTCCATTCCACCACAGTTCATGATTTACCAGATCTCTCGGCGTTACCCTCCGTGAAGCACAATCGGCGGCATTACTACTTGTTGGAACATGGTACCAATTTTCTCTGCGTGTTTCCTGCAATATCTTGGAGATTCGGTTCGCTACGAAAACTTCCCACCGACTTGGTACGTCCGACAGCCAATCCAAGACGATGGTAGAATCCGTCCAGTAATATTTTGCACTTACATTTGTAGATAGGGAACCTACCACCGATTTCATCAATTGAACTAGCAATACTGCAGCACATAGTTCCAATCGTGCGATTGATAACGACTTCACCGGAGCAACCCTTGACTTTGCAGCAATTAATCTGGTGCAATATTCGCCCTCTATTGTTTTGTGCCTTGCATACACTACTGCGGCATAGGCGCGCTTGCTCGCATCGCAAAACCCATGCAATTCCGTTTCGCCTGACGTTTGAAGCCATCTTGGTATTCTGATCAATCTTAAATCTTGCAGTTTATTACGAAGTGTAAGCCACTCCGAACCGACCGTCTCAGGTAGGACATCATCCCAACCAACCTGTTTCAAGCATAATTCTTGAAAAATCATTTTTATGCTTATTATTACAGGTGCCAGCCATCCAGGCGGATCAAAAATACGGCTGCTTTCTGAGAGCAAACCTCGATTCGTTGGATTGTAATCTCCCAACTCAATCGAATAGCAAAATACATCTTTCACTGGGTTCCACTGTAGTCCGAGTACCTTTGTACTAAGCGAATCATCACTAAATCGTTTGGTAAGTGTTTCTCGATCACTATCAGGAATTGTACTCAATAATTCTGTAGAATTGGACATCCATTTACGTAAATTCATTCCAGCAGTTGACAATACATCCCTTAAGTCAGTTCCCTTCTTAATAGCGTCATCAACGGATCCCGAACCAAACATGATGCCATCCATATATGTGTGGTTTCGTAATATCTTAGAAACTTCCGGATAAGTTTTCTCGTTTATCTTTGCTACTTCTTCTAGAAGGATTGACTCGTTCATGCTCGATCTCCAAACGATCTGTTGTAACTTCCGATCTTCTTGTTGAACTAATATTTGGCGGTACATCTTTTCGACGTCGCACACCACGGCAATCTTGAACTCTCTAAATCTCAACAATATCTCGTATGATGTTGCTTGTTTAATTAAACCCGCCATCAGCATTTCATTAAGAGATGTTCCATTTGCCGTCCTTGAGGAAGCATCGAACACAACGCGGATCTTTGTTGATGTAGTAATGGGCTCCTTTACTATCCCATGATGTGGTAGATAATTTTTCGAAGTATCACGTCCTCCTTTAATCATATGACCCAAGTTACGGTATTCTTCCATGAAAAGCTTATAAGCCATACCAAACGATTCCATACGATTGAATTTTTTCTCCATGGCTGATTGCCGACTCAACGCCAAATTTAATGATGCGCCTAATTTTCCCATATTTTGTTTTACAGGTAGCTGCACTAAAAATCTTCCTTCTTGATTTCTTAAAGTGGTTGTTTTAAATATTTCTTCGCATTGCCGTGCCTCGTCTGCCATTCCTCGATATTCGGGTAAATGTCTATCTGCCAAAATTTTTGAAGAAGTTCATCTACACCTACGGTTGTTTTCAGTCACTTCACTAACATATGCCTGGGTTTCTCCCAACCCAGTTACTTCACCACCAAGTACCCATCCAAAAATCGTCTCAACTGCTGTCAATCCATTATCGATCCTCAATCTTCCGTTTAACAATGAATCGAAAACCGACCGCACTCCCAATATCATGTCAATCCTACTTCGATGCCCAAATTCTGGATCAGCCAAAAATATGGGAATATTTTCCCTATGAAATTCAACCGAATGACTTGGCAACTGTGCGCATAGATTCGACAAAACCAATGCAACGGCCGGAATTTCCATTGCTGTATCGTATAGTGATCGTAATCTAAGCTGAACTTCGCCACAAGACACTTGCGATTGAGAACCACCAAGACCAGAAACGATTGTGTGATTGTGAATTCGTGTTAGCCCTAATTGATTGCAAAACCTCTCGCTAACCAGAGACGTCATGGAGCCCGAATCCAATAGAACTCTGCATCGATGTTCTACACCATATCTATCGGTAATTTTCACCAGTGCGGTTGGAAGAATACTTGTCTTTGATACGTTAACTGCTGAATAAGATGATATTTGCAAGTCTTCTGTGGGTGGTTAACCATAGCAGCCTTTATCTTGGCATCTGGTTTAGTGTCAGTTACCAAAGTGGTCGTCTGATTATTTGTCGAAGCCCTTGGACATGATTTTAGAAATTCGTCATCAGGATGCAACAAGGTACTATGTTTCCTTTGGCAAATCGTACATCTCAGCTTGGCTCTACACATAAATACTGCGTAATTCATCTTCAGACAGTTGAAACAGCATCCTTTAGCCTTTACACATTCCCGACGTTCACGTATTGACATACCGTTGAATCTATCACAATTCGATAGATAATGTTCTCCAGAGCACAGCCAACATTTCATAACATAATAGGAGAAATGTAGAAATGAATGATCTTGTTGATTTGACATGGCTAAGCGAATCCCTTGTCGCAATATTCTTTGTGGCTTCTAACGCGTTTGAACGATTCAGTAAAAATTTGAAGAACTCATCCAAGGTTGGATGATCAGTCTCGCACGAATGTTGTGCCCACAATATTTTCGTTTCCGCATCTAACCTCGACTCCATTAGATACAAGAGCCAAACATCCCTTGACTCGGCTTTCTCTCTTAACGCCCTTAGACCACGGATTGTCTCATCCGACACATCCAATAATTTTCGAATATTACTCGCTGTTCCTTGTTTTATTATCGGTTGATCCAAAAACGTACGGACAAATGCTTGAATGGTATGCTTTTTTCTCCCATATCTATCGACCAATTTTTTCAACGCCTCAAAATAATTCGCCTCGGTAATTGGGAAATGTTTGATTAAGTTGGCAGCCTCATCACGGAGATATCCTTTTAAGTACGTGAACTTCTGTACCGCTGTCAAATTGATATTATGGATTGTTTTCATATAAACATCGTAGAATGATTGAAATTGCGTATAGTTACCAGCAAACGGTTCAATCGTGATTTTGGGCAACCTGATGGCCATAGATGTATTGAGCACGGACCTTGAAGTCGCCATTGTAACATTTGGCTCGGTTCCACCCACTGCTTCATTTAACTTTCGTATTAATTTGCTCAGCTTTGCATCAACCGTAGCAAAAACGCGGGACTATAGCCGTACGTCCTCGATTTGGCTACTATTGCGTAAAGTAGGACGGTAAAATTAAACTGCGAAAGAGTTGGGAGTGCCTTGAGCCCCAGAACAGATTGCAGAGATTAAAAAAAAAAAAAATTAACATCTGGGAAATTGAATGCCTACCCATCCGGTCTCAGTTTTGGATTAATATACCGGAATCAGAATAATGAATTAAAAGATTATTAACATACCGAAGATAATTTCATGTTTTGTTTATAAATTTTGACTCAAATAATTTTTTTTGTAGTTATATTTTATAGTTTTGTTGATCAAAACCAATGAAGGTTTTTTTTAGCTTTAGCTAAAAAATGTTGAATTTTTTTAATTTTATACTTATGTGAACAATTTAGTATTATAATAGAACTTTTTTTTTTTTTTCTTTTTCTGGGGCTCAAGGCACTCCCAACTCTTTCGCAGTTAATTTTACCGTCCTACTTTACGCAGTATTAGCCAAATCGAGGACGTACGGCTATAGACCCGCTTTGTATAAACCACCTGCACATTGCATTGCTTCATGCCAACCTATAGTGCTGACATGAAAGGTGGGTCGGCCCATGGATTCTGCACTCTCAACAGGGGGTCATAGTTGTGTTCATCGTCATCACCGATCGTAATCAGATGATGAAAATCCCTTTTGCATCCCGCCCCTATCGGGATTCGAACCCGGTACCTCCCGATCCAAACGCCGCAGCTTTAACCACTGCGCCGTTTGCTCGGTAATATATATAATAGAACTTAAGATCAAAAAAAATCAATTGATTTTATATTCATTTATTTTCTTATCGACATTTTTTTACAGTGCATTTGGCGGAAAAGGCGGTATCTCAGAATAAAATAAGTAAGATACTAAGTGAAAATGCAGTATCTCAAATCACTTCTAAATTACAATAATTTTTAATTTAATTCTTTTAAAGTTAAATAAAGTCAAAAAAATCCTAAAGAATTGCAAATTAAATGTTTTATAGACATAATTTTATAACTAGATGTAAATTTGATTTTTACAAAATTGTCATTTTCTCTGAATTAGTTGAAGCTGAGATACCGCTTTTTAACTAAGCGCGGCAGAATAGATTTCCTGAATAGTTGCTACCGAATCGCCGATTGATTATCACAATGGGTAAAGCGAAATAGGAAGTAAGTATATAGGTATAATGAAACTTCTTATTATAATGACTTGGGCAACAGTTTGAATAATGACAACAGAAAAAATACAAAAATTGAAAGCGTATACCTACTGTACCTATGAGAAATAGAAAACTAAATTTAAAAAATATAAATTCGTTCAGAAAGTTCAGAAAAACATCATACACTCAACAAAACAAAACTGCACGCCAAACTTTTGCCATAATTTAGTGGTTTCCCGCCATGTGGCGGGTTGTATGTTATACTTGCTGGAATTTTAAGTCAATTCTGTACATTTTACAGAGACCAAAGATTAACACTCAAACTTAAGTTAAATCAATTTATGTAGTACTATTAAAAACTAAAAATGTCCGTTTAAATTAATCATCAAAAGACACTTGAGAATCTTCGCCTTTAATTTCGAAACAAGTGTGGAGGATTTCTTTGTTTAAAAAAAGTCGGAATCAGTATAAGGGTATAATTAAAAAAAATAAAAATAAAAAGGACAAATTTAATTCAAACAAAAAGTTAGTTTTTCTTTCAATTAATGCCATTTCGGTATTATTTCCATGGAATCTTTGATCAACAATATTTGTTTGTAACATTATGGACTCCCAAAATGATTATACCTAATCAAAGCTTAATTCGGAACCATAAAAAAAAAAAAAAAAAAATATAAAAAAGAAACTTCATCCCAGGGGTTACCTATAATACCCTATTTTTATGTACTTAGTGATTTAAGAAGAAAATCGACAAAGAAAAAGCTTTTTTTCATTTTTAATCATAAATCAATATTTAGACTAAAGAGAAAAACTTTTCGTGTTGTTTTTGGTATTTTGATATATTTTGTATTCATTAAAATTTATTAAATATAATAAAAAAAAAAAATTGAAAGATTTTTCCGTTTGTGTATAAGACGAAAATACTTTACTAAGTTCTAGACAAGAATAATACATTCTAAACAAAAAAAAAGTTTATTTTTTATTTTTGTTAAATGATTTGGAAAACTTTTTGTGTGCTCATTTTCAATATATATTTTACTTGTGTTAAACTTTAAAAAAAACTTTACGTGAGCTTTTATTCTTCATTTTCCAGATGTGCCATTAAAATTGAAAATATTTTTTTCAATTTTTTTTATTTTTACAAAATATAATTAAATTTTGTATATACTCGTAATTCTGATGTGTTTTCGCTAAATTATGAGCAATGGCCAGTACACCTAGCAAAACATTAAATAGACATTAGGAAGATCATTAAGGTGTCTGATTTTTCACTTGGCTGGCTACGGATTAGTAACATATGCGTCTACATCAAAGTTTAATTTGATTTCCCAAAATATTTGTGTGTTCGTTAGATAATTGCGCAAAAAGTTTGTTGATTCAGTCAAGCCTACAGGGTAAATTCCCAATTAAATTTAAATTCTTCTAACGAAGTAGGTGTGTACGTACAAGACAAATTTTTATTTCAAATTGCTTTGATTTTGTAAATTAAATCAAGAAGTTTTATTTTGTGCTCATCATCGCAAAATGTAAGATATAATTAGAGATAAGGTATTATGTACATGAAAAGCTTTATTTTTAAATTACTTTTATTTTTTGTGTAATTAAAGAATTTTCAAAGATGTATTTGTATTCTTGGAAACATATATGCACGTATATATGTATATACAAATCACATGTACACACATTCATAAAGCTTTTAATAGAGTCGGCTCAATAATCTTAATTAAAAATTCATGAGCACGAAAGTGAAAAAATGAAAATTGGCGTATTATTTTCGGTGTGTATGTGTGTGTATTTACAATTTGTTTTTCTTTTAAGTGGAATTTTCTTTTAGACATTTTCAAGAAGAGAACTCGTTGCGACTTTGAAAACATAAATTTGGTTGATTTTCTAGAAAAGCAAAAAAAAAAAATCGAAAACAAGGATAAGAGGTTAATTACTCTTTAGGTAGATTAAAAAATATTTTAGAAGATGTGCAGAATTATATGTAATTAGTATATCAACGGTGAATAATAATTTTAATTATTTTAATTTTTGGGAGAGGGAGGATCAAAATGCTTAAACGAGATAAAATTAAGTTTTGCTTTACTTTTTTTTTTATTTAATGTATGTGGTTTTGATTGAGAGTATTTCAAAGGTAAATATGTCATAATTAATGGAGTGTATATATCTGTAATTAAATAATTATACATGCGGGTATTTATCCGGTAGATCAACGGTATTATTCTAAAAATAAATGTTATTGAATCGCATCTTTCCGTTAGTTTTTTAATGTCCTAATTTTCATTGAACTATTATCTTGGACGTCAAGGATACAGAAATGGATTCAATGAAATTTAATTTTAAAATAAACTCAATCCAACTGGCTGTATCTTTAGAAGATGTCAATACTCTTGAGTAAGAACTTTGTCCTATAGCTAGCTTCTCAATTTTATTGGCGTAAATAAAATTTGTATTTCGGTTGTTTAAAAAAACCATATTCGACTAGCCGGAAAATTGTTTGGCGAAGTATGATTAGCATCTGTAATCCAGTCTAATAATAATCACTCAATATTTTACAAATCGTTAAACTGTTAAATTATTACAATACGATTTTGTTCCAATAATTTTCGTTAACAAAACTTTTTCCGTTATACTTCTTTCACATGCTGAAAATGACAGCAGAAAATTCTCGACAACCGGATCAATCTTGAAAAATAGATCGAATGTAAAGAACAACAGAATTTATTGACTCATCAAAATTAAAACTACTTTTAACAACGAGTTGTTTATTTTCTCTGACTAAATGGGCTTCACCCGAGGTCAAGATTTCCGATGAATGAAATGAGTCGATATACGCTTGATCATCGATGGGAAATATTGATAAATTATTTCTAAAGTAGTGAGCCCAAAATATCTTTTCCGACGAAACATATTTTTACCTCGGCGGTTATGTGGACAAGGAAAATTGCCGTATTAGGCCACAGGATTCACACGTGACATGAAATATGGTGCAAAGCAAGGAGCCGCGGAGGAGAAGAAGTTTTTCCTTCAACTAAGTTGCCGCCTAATAAATAAACTTACTCAACTTCAAGTATGGACATGTAACAGCTATTGTGGAGATAAGAACAAAAGGTACAAGAGATAAGGCTGCTCATCTCAAACTACAAGAAAGATGGAGAAACGCGGAAAACCAAAACATATCTGGAGCAAAGTTAGAGGCTTTGAAGAAGTTATACAACCAGTACGTTCAGTAATCAACAAATCAGTGCTACAAAGAAAGGCAAAATGTGGTGGAAAACTTCTCAAAAACCACTGATGAACTGGGGGTGCCATCCACAGCACTTTCAACATCAGGTGTAAGAAAACATTTTAAAGAACTCAGCACCGCTTCGTCTGAGGAGGTCAATAACAACAGCTCAGATAGCCAAAAAACATCAACAAGTGAATTTAGGCACATTCAATTACCCAAGGCGTCAAAGGTTGAGTCAAACCTAGAATTCAGCCAATTGGTAAAATTCAAACAAAAACTGAAACAACAAGATATCCGAATGAGTGGTTTATATTGAGAAATCCGATTAGCTAAAGTCATACTGGCAACTAAGAACAGATCCAGACCAGCTTTGAAACTTAAATTAAAAAACATACACCGGATGAAGGCGCAAATTATGGAGCTTCATGAAATAATATGCATGGAAAATTCCGAAGTACAGAGAGCTAATTCAAAATATTGCAATATGCATATGAAAAATTTCAATACATTTAGCAAAACCAAAACTATTGGAAATTTGTCTACCACCTGTACAAATCCCACATTTTCACGGGGACTACAGCAAGTGGGTGGGCTTCTCAGACACCCTTGCAAAGGGTTAGTTTATGACAAAAATCAGCTTATCCCAACACAAAAAGTTAATCACTGTAACAGCCTATGTAGTGAGTGGTGCGATTTAGCGAGTGTTGTTGATTTACAGGTCTATTATAGAGAAGTAATATGTGATAGCTACATTGATCGCAAACGACCCTACCCACTTGAAGCACGCGAAAGGCGATAAATGGTTGTTACAAAAAATACGTTTTCAGTTTATATTCACTAAAGAAACTTCCCTCCGAGGTAGAAGCTCTCATTTGACGCTAGCAACCGTGGTCTCGATGTTCACGATTTTCTATTTCACCTTGAATTATTCGCCAACGTGATGGTTACCCTCAAAACAAACTGCCATTAAAAATTCACAGTTTTGCCTCTGAATCCACGAAACGGAGAGAGAAACAAGACGAGTAATCGAACGCCGAGTCCAAAGACAATTAAAACACCATTTACTATTATACCACCAACGCCTCAAAATCAGTACAATTTATTGATGAGATCGGACAGTTCAACTAGTACACCATATACTGTTATACCACCAACGCCGATTAATGAGGATAATTTATTGAACTCACCAAAAGATCAAGCGTGGGAGAGTAATTTTTCCAACCCACACGATCAAAATGGACCCAACTCTTTATTAAGTAAAATTTCCTCAAACTTCGAAGAAGAAGGTAAGATTATTTCTATTTATTTCTTTTAATACACATCTAATTCAAAGATTTATAGTATCATCATGCCTTGATTCGGATAATGATCAGGAATATTTTCCACCTGTACAAGCCGGAGGAATGATCGACCTATTGCGTGATGGTCAAAATTTATACATACTTCTTAAAGATAATTTAGTGCACTAATTGACTGTTAAAAAATATTTTTAGACATTCCATGTAGCTCAAAAAAATCTACGACCAAAAGATTAAAACGCCCAGAAAAATGAAAGATGAATGTACGGAAAATTAAATGTCAAGCGGGTGAAGAGTTTGACGATCACTTGGGGATAACCCGTAAAAAGCGAGAAATAAAAGTTGGATGTGCCGCTAGCTATCCTTACGGTTAACATATTTGAACATTTTTGGAAATGGAATTCAAAATCAAAACGCGAATTTTTTGCTAAAATGGTTTTCAGGTTGTCAGTGGAGAGAAAACGTACTTAGAATAACAATTCTCGAGAGAACATATCTACAATTACCATTTTCTAAAATTGGGCAATTTGACCAGAGTATGCCAAGTATTTTTGAGTTTGATGATCTGGTTAAATTTTGGGTATACAAAGATATTTTTAAACGAGATTCAGCACAACACAAAACAAAAAAACGGAATAGTATTGACACCAGAAGAATATAAACACTTAGCGGATCACTTACAAAATAAGTTAAATGCAAAAGCCGTGAAAGATTCGGACAAAGCCAATTCTGAGACGAATACACGCATTGTAGTAATCGATTTACAAAACGTTTTTGTACTGCCCGAACCAAACGTTAATTGCTTTTATTACAAAAGCCAATTGTTATGTTTCAATTTGACGGGTTACTGTAAGGATAACAAAACTACTTATTGTATCATTTGGAATGAGACCACACAAGGAAGAGGTGCAAATGAATTGGCAAGTGCGTTTAAGCGAATTCTAGATTCAGTTATATCAGACTTTCCAGTAACTGATAAAATAATCATTTGGACAGATTATTGTGTGCCGTAATTCTATATTGTCGTTACGCCTTATTAAATTTCTGAAGGACAACCCAACGGTAAAGTTTATAGAACAAAAATATTCCGAGCCAGGTCACTCGCTTTTGCAAGAAGTCGATGCGGTCCATAGCACTTTGGAACGATATTTAAAGAATAAGGAAATTTATAGTCCTGTTGGATTGATTCGTCTTCTTTCAAATACAAAATTTCCAAAAGTAACTTTGAAAGTTTTGCAAATGAAAAACACCGATTTCTGGAACTAAAGCCAAGCGGCCCAAAAGTTTTGTTTTACCAACATACCGTATACCAAAGTTCGACATCTGAGATATGAAATACGGAGTGCATTGGAAGTTTCATACAAACGTGCCTTTAATGATCAATTCGATACAGAGTCCATTACAAAACATATCAGCTCCAGGAAAACACGAAAGCTACATGTGGAGGAAGCTTCGCTCAAAAATATTGAAATTGAACTTAGTCAAAAAGAAACTTTTAGAATATCTGACGAAAAAAGGAAGGATTTGACTAGTCTCCTGAAATTTATGCCGAAACAAGATCAACTTTTCTATAATGCCGCTCTTCAGATAGAACATAATTGATACTTGCCAGCCAGTGGATTTTAAGACAAATAGAATTATTATAGATGAAACTATTGAATTAAATATTAATTTGTTTTATGTATTTTTAATGAGAAATAGATATATTTAATTTATGTTATACTTGTTTGTCTCTAATTAAATATAATATTTTAGCTTACAATCTGTATTAAAATTGTAAAGGAAATTCCGCTAATCTCCAATTTTCAGTATCAGTTTTGGTTAATTTTATTAAATTAATATTTACGCTATATCCATTTTCCGCTATTAGTAATAATTTAAACCGGATATAGCGTAATCTAAAACTACCCTCTGTCGGAAAATCAATTTTTATTTTATGTCTTTAATTAAAACATTACTATGATATAAATATTGTCAAATATACAGTGTACTGGAAAATCGTGTAACTAATCAAATAGAAAAGTTATTGACACTCAAAGTTTAATTTTCGTTTTTCTCAAAACTGTCACTTTGTCGCTAAGCGCATTCTAATCCTGAGGCGACGAATATCTGTCGTAATAATAATTGTAACTTTTTAATTGACACAAGTGCCGACATAAGTCTTATAAAAAAAGAATTTTTAAATCAAGAAGCAATGTGCTATCCTGAATAAAAAAATTCCATTCAAGGTATAGGCCCAATTACTACAGAAACATTAGCCCTGGTACATGCTAATATTATATTATCGAATAACACAAAACTATTTCAAAAATTTCATATTGTTCAAAATTCGTTTCCCATAAAGTGTTCAGGAATTTTAGGGAAAGATTTTTTAGAAAACTATAAGTGGAAAATTGATTATGAAAATAAAACCTTAGAAATTATAAATAATAATCTTAAATTTACCATACCAATTATTTCCAATCAAATTCCAAAAATCATTATTCCTAAAAGGTCAGAAATGTATATTAACTTACCTATTAATTAAACTAATGACCAAATCTCAACAATTAGCACCTGGAGTTTTCCTCGCAAACTGTATTATAAAACCATCAAATAACAATGTTGAACTTCAGATCTAGTTATTACTAAAGAAAATTTAGACAATTATGAAGTATATCATGGACAAATTCATGTGAAGAACGTCTTTCAAAATTAGATGAAGAAATTGATATTAGTCATTTAAATAGCGAAGAAAAAATATCAATACGAAATATTTATCGCGAATTTAATGATGTTTTTTATTTACGAGGCGATAAGCTGTCTGCTACTAACACAGTTTATCATAAAATCCCAATTTTAAATAATGCACAACCAATTAACAAAAAAACAATATCGATTACCGCAATCTACCAAAGCTGAGATAAATTCGCAAATACAAAAAATGCTGGATGATTCAATTATCGAACCCAGTGTTAGTCCATGGAGTTCCCCATTATTGATAGTTCCGACGAAGTCGGACTCTACTGAAAAAAATGGCGTTTAGTTATCCAGACCTTGCTAGTGGTTATCACCAAGTCATGTTAGACCCGGATGATAAAGAAAAGACAGGCTTTAGCACTGATATTGGCCATGTTCACTTTACTAGGAGGCACTGGGTACTTTCCAAAGACTGATGAAACATGTTTTGTCAGGACTAAATTGTTTTAAATGTTTTGTATATTTAGACGATGTCGTTATCTATGGATATGATTTAACCGATCATAATCAAAAACTAGTCGAAGTTCTTCAATGTTTTCGCAAATTTAATTTAAAACTGGAACCAACTAAGTGCAATTTTTTACGGCGCGAAATTAAATATTTAGGTCATCTATTTATAAGTGCAGCGATTAAACCAGATCCAAAGCTAATCGATTCAATTTTAAATTTTCCTAAGCCAATAAACAAATCCACTCTAGAATTTTTCATCGGACTTACAGGTTACTACAGGTTATTTATAAAAAATTATGCTGACATAATCGAACCTTTGATTGCTCTTAAAAGAGGAAAACCAAAAACATTTCAGTGGAATGCTTTTGCAGATGAATCATTTAATATTCTAAAAATAATTCTAACCAGTTAACCAATTTTACAGTTCCCCGACTTTTCAAAAAAAAATTGTATAACCACCGATGCATCAAATGTAGCTATAGGAGCTGTTTTATCTCAGATTACAAACTCAGAAGACCTTCCAATCGCTTTTGCGAGTCGGGTTTTAAATAAATCTGAGCGTAACTACCTATTCCACGATAAAATGTGAACTATTAGCAATAAAATGGGCAATCGTTAATCGTATTCGACCTTACGTTTATGGACGTAAATTTATTGTTATTACAGATCATAAACCACTAACATATTTATTTTCAACTCCTAATCCTAATTCAATTCTAATCAGATGGCGTATTCAACTAGAAGAATTTGATTTTAAAATTCAATATAAAACTGGAAAACAACTTGTCCATGCTGATAAACTTTCACGAATTGAAATACCCAGTGACATACTATAAACGTTGATATTGTAACTCGTGCTCAAAGTAAATTTAATCTAGAAAACATTCCAAAAACCTATAATTCCAATCAAATTTTTAATGAAATTAATAATTCCGACCGATTATTATCGTTTGAATATTCGTATCAAGCAGATCGTGTACAAAATAATAAACCAATAAAACTGTGATTTAAAAATAATTTTTATTTATTATTAGTTGTAAATAAACAAAATATTGGTAGTAAAGTGAAAAACAAAAGAGGGCTGACCCCTTCAAAATGTGACTCATTTGATAATATTAATAAAATATTAAAAGTGAATAGAGATAAAACTAATTTACAAAATAATGCTATGATGCATAATAGTAATATAGAAACCCGTAATACCTTTCATGGATTACAACCAGATAAAGATCTAAATGATAAAAATGAAGAAGAAATAGTAATAACTGTAAACAAAAAAATAATAATACCACCACTTGTTATTACTAATAAAGAAATCAATGTAATAAAAAAATTGTTAGCGGATAACTCAATTTCAAAATATAAAGTAAAATTTCAATCAATAGGAGTTAAACTGCTATTTGAAAACATCAAGGACTATCATATGATTTTAAATGTATTAGAAAAAATACCTGAATACAAATACTTTACGTTTGCAGAACCAAATAATAAACCGATTAAAATTACTTTAACGGGGCTACCGAAGATTGACATTGATCAATTAAAAACATTATTTGCAGAAGAAAACATACCTGTTCCTATCCAAATAAAAATACTTAACATTAAAAAACCACGCTATGATCATCAAACAATATATTTGCTGTATTATAAAAAAAATGAAACAACATTAAACGAATTAAAAAAAGTTTAAATCTGTAAGTAATATTATAGTATCGTGGGGCTATTACCGAACCCAAAACCGGGGTCCCACTCAATGTAGAAGATGTCAATTATTTGGGCATGGTACAGATAATTGTCATATGGACGTTAAATGTCGACAGTGTGGTGGAAATCACTTAGTAAATGACTGTCCCATCAGTGAGATGGAGCCTGAACAACAAACGGTTGCATTGAAATGTGCCAATTGTATGAATAATCACACTGCTAATGATCCCAGTTGCCCAAAGAAATCGGAATATATTAGTATGAAGAAGAAATTACAAAGCCAATACAACAAATCGCACCCTACACGTAATATGAGGCCACCACCACCAGCGCCAGATATCAACAATTTCCCAACATTACCTGCTCTTAGACAGCAGAACTTGTGGAAGAATTCAGATCCTGTTGAAACAAATTATAAATCTGCGTATTCTATGCATCCCAAACATGATGAACTATTTTCGATCTCGCAGATATCGAAGATTGTAGAAAAAGTCATCGGTCGTTTCCAACAATGCCAATCAAAAAGTCAACAACTTCAAGTGATCTTTGAAATTTCGGCTAAGTATTGCTATGGAGGTAATAAATAATATAAAAATTTGTTTTTGGAATGCCCATAGTATAAGAAATAAAATAACTGAAACAATAGATTTTATAAATAATAATGAAATCGATGTTTTGATTTTGACCGAAACTTGGTTACAAGTCTCGGATAAAATTAACGCATCCAATTACAAATGTTACAGGCTAGATAGAACAAATCGTGGAGGGGGAGGGGGGGCATTGCCGTTTTGATTAGTCGGAAGAAGCAGCATTCTATTCTCCCGTTTTACGAAACTAAGGTAATTGAATCCATAGGATTTAATATAATTACGGAATCTAGAAATTTTAATTTAATAGCGATTTATTTTCCCGGTAGCTTACTTACGAAACAAAAACTATGCAGTTTTAAGTCGGACCTTAATTTGATATGTAATACACGAGAAAGTTTATTCGAGTGTGGGGATTTGAACGCCCGGCACAAGGTTGTGGGGCTGTACAAGAGCTAATAAAGCTGGCAACATAGTTCATGACATAATTTCTAATCGGGGTCTAAGTGTTTACTATCCGAGTACTCTTACATACATCCCTTATTCTTCAAGGTATCAACCTTCTGTTTTAGATATAATTATATCTAACAACATTCACACTAATACACAGCCATACACCTCTTCTCAACTATGTTCTGACCACCGTGCTGTTATATTTCAAATTAACACAAGAATTTGTCATAGTGCGCCCCCTATGAAATTTTGTTATAGTAAAGCTAATTGGAACTTATATAGGGAAAAATTACAAAATTATATCAAACTTGATAATTTTACAGCAACAACGTTTAACTCTACTAATGATATTGATGAGAAATTACAAAACGTAATATCTCAAATACACAATGCACGCGATGTTGCTGTACCTAAAGCACTTGCATTTAAAAATATGGTTCTTGCGCTATCCGATTCGGTGAAAATGTTAATCAAAATTAAAAATTGTCGAGGGTGTCAGTGGCAACGAACTAGGGATCCATACATTAAAGGGGTTTATCTCCAAATGAAAGCTGTGATAGACTTTCAAATCACCCAGCTACGCAATACGAGATGGGATTTGCTCCTCAGCGAATTCAAGACTGGTTCGAAACCTTTCTGAAAAATTACAAAGGTCTTAAAGAATAAAAATAGACTTTTACCACCCTTCAAAGTTCAAACACGATAATCGGACGCTCATTACAGACAGTGAAAAAGCAAATGCCTTAGCATCTATCTTTAGTCGCACTTCTATAGTCCATAACGACTCTGCAATTACAAATACGGTAAGATCGTCTACTAATTATTTCAATGGAATGTCTAATGACATCATAGAGTACACCAAACCAGCTGAAGTAAAATCGATCATCAAGTTGTTGAAAACTACAAAAAGTCCCGGTATTGATAATATTAACAATTTACTACTAAAAAATGGTTCTCGAAATTTAGTTATTATGCTGTCATATTTATTTAATGCTTGTTTTAACCTAAGCTACTTCCCACAAGCATGGAAACATGCTTTAGTAATTCCTGTACCCAAGCCGAACAAAGATAACAGCAATCCAATGAATTACAGACCGATAAGCCTCCTCTGCTCAATATCGTAAATATTTGAACGGATAATTTTATCAAGATTACATAATCATCTTATAAATCAGTCAATATTGCCTAACGAACAATTTGGGTTTAGCCAATTTCATTCGACTAATCATCAAGCCAAACGGCTGGTGCATATTATTCAAGATAGTCTCCGAAATAAGATATCTTCCGGAGTTGTCCTGCTAGATTTGGAGAAAGCCTTTGATAGTGTATGGCATGATGCTCTAATACATAAACTCATAATGTTGAATACACCTATTTACATTAATAAATTGATACAGGATTACTTGAACAATAGAACACTTTCGGTCAAATTAATGAGCACAATTTCCGATAAAGTGGTAATAAGTGCAGGTGTTCCACAAGGGGCTGTATTAAGCCCAACTTTATTTAATATTTTTATTTCCGATATTCCAACCCCGCAAGATTGTGCCCTACTACTATATGCCGACGACTCAGCTCTTATCACTAGCTCCATAAATCCGAATCAAATTATCATAAATCTAGAAAATGGTGTTAATACGCTCAATGCTTATTTCACCAAATGGAAGATTAAACTAAACGTTGAGAAAACTCAAGTATGTTTTTTCACTAGGCGTCGCAATTCTGTATTTCTTCCTAATAGGAATTTACAAATTGATAGCAAATCAATTTCTTGGGATGATAGTGTAAAGTACCTAGGGATTACCCTAGATAAAACCCTTACATTTAGCAAACATATTATGTATTCAATATCTAAAGTAAACAAACTTATTCAAATACTGTATCCTTTAATTAATCGCAAATCAAAATTATCAGCAAAAAATAAAATAATTATGTTTAAGACCATTTTTCGTGCAATACTTCCTTATGGTGCACCTGTATGGGGAACTGTGCGAAAACTTATTACAAAAAATTACAAATAACTCAAAATAAAGTTCTTAAACTTATTTATGACTTACCGAGAGATTACTCCACTCGGGATCTTCACAAGTTGGATAACATAAAGTTAATTAAAGAATATATAAATGATATTTGTCAAAGATTTCAAGAGAATGCTGCAATTTCCGAGAATCCCCTAATACGTAGGTTAGTAGCTTAATTAATTTGTAAATTATTTTTAATTATACTCATTTCAATTCTTGCTAAGTATATTTAATAGGTTAAGTTAATTTATTTAGGTTTAAGAGGTATGAGGTTTTTACGAAATTTTCCTCAACTTTACATATAAAAAAAAAAAATTTTTAAACAAAACATACAGTTAACTGTGCAGTAAAATAAATTGTTATAACAAAAGAATAGTAATGTAGTTGAAGGCAAATTGTGAACATTTAAAAGTTGAATGAATAAAAAAAAAAAAAAATAATAATAATAATAATTCCGACCAATCTTTAATCAAAAATTCGAAAGAAATCTCTGTTAATTCAAATTTAATTTCAAACGACATGCATCAAAATCTAAAATCAATTTCTTCCAATTCAAATACAATAAATAGTTAAAATAATTCAGATCGAGAAATTATAACTCTAAATAATGAAGATGACATCTTTCAAATTATCAAAGAATTTCAAATAAATTCTTTAGGTGGCCTTCAGGGAATAGTTCGAACATTTAATAGAATGAAATGCTATTATAGTTTTCCTCAAATGCTTAGTCGAATCTCAAAATGTATCAAAACATGTGAAAAGTGTCAACATAATAAACATGGAATTTTACAAAAAATGCCTATGAAGATAACATCAACATCAATCAAACCATTTGAGAGAATATCATTAGATATTGTTGGTCCATTACTTCCATCTTACAAAAATAATAAATTTATACTAACTCTTTCGAGGGACTCGTTGAGGCGATCGCAGAATAGTGGTAAATATATCTCTACAAACAACCGCGTGGGCCTATTGTTTTGTGGTGCTTATGTTCCAACTGGCGATTCACAACACCTGATCCTTCTATTAAACCAATCAGCCAACCAGACTTAGCCACTTTTATGCCAAAAACATAAAATAATTAAAAGTTGCCGTCAATAATTTACATTACACAAAATTCAAGGCCGCTTTTGTCGAATTTTAGCATAATCCGTTAAGAAATAGTGCGGTTCCGAAGTTTTTACTGACAAACAAACATAAAAACAGACCGACTAGCGTGACTTTATTGTACTTTGTAAAAGAATGTAAAAGAATTGGATGTAAATTTGAGCTAGATTAGGAAAAATAGTTTGTAAGATTTTTATTTTACTTGTTAACTTTGAGTTTGCCACTAATAAACACTAATTGTTTAACTAAATTAAACTTACACATTATATGAATAATAAATTAAATAAATTTAACGATTTTATTATTCACGCAATCATAAAATTTATCATGCCTATTTAATAAAAGTGTATGTACGCTTTCTGCTGGGGATGATTTCAATTAAGTATGTACATATACATAAATGCTTTATTTGTTTTACAGTAATTTTATTACACGATATAATTTTATATTTTTTATAACACAAACCATAAATAATAAAAAAAAAAAAAAATTACAAAGTTTGTACGGAGCTTTAAAAAAATAAAAAGTAAAAAAACAAAACAAAAATGGTGACAATGTTAATGACAAATGAAATTAATTTTGTCACTTTTAATATTTATTTTACGTTTGTAAATTAAAACCGTATAAATTGCACACCTTTATAGACATAAATAGACACCCAAGTATGAAAAGAGGTAAATAATTGTATATTTAAAGCGTGCTACACATTAATTATTTTAAATTAAAGATTTAAAATTCAGATGGAATTTAATTGTATTTAGGTCCATTATTTTAATTGCTTTCAACAAAATAAAATTAAGTTTGATCAAAAGATTATCATTTATTTCATTTTTATTTTGTCTGGATAATATTGTCGTTTAAAAAATATTTGAATAAAATTAACAATACGGAATTGAAGAAGGCTACATACGAATAATGACTGAGTATTATATTAGCTAATTTTGAATATTAATTTGAAAAACTGTAAAGAATCGGATTATTTAAAGAAGGTGAAAAATTCGATTTAACTTTGACCATATTATCGACTGGATGAAAAGCTACACTTTATGACACATAAGTTTTCGGGAAGAAACGTCTCGATGAAAGAGAGTCCAGAGCAGATAATTGCATCTGATAAAACCAAACGATTAAACCTTTTTTGTTTAGTTGATAAATGAAAAAATAATATAAAATTTAATAAGTGAAGAGAGGACTCGTAGAGTCATGCTTTCCAAATATTTAATAGTTTTGGCAATTTTCGGAACTAAATTTTGGAATAAATTCTACTAATTTGGAATGCCTGATGTGATCTCTTTCTATCATATGTGGTTTCTATGCGAGCCAACCTTTGTGTTTGGTGTTATTTAGCATATAGTAGGACCTTGTTCCTCATATATTAATTTTTTCTGGAATTACTCTGGAAACCATCAGAGCGGAGCATTGCATGCGTAACGCTACGTCTTCATTATGAAAAAGTACTGTAATTTTATTTAAGAGATTTTATTGAAACAATTTTGGTATCGGAGAAATTTCATCACTAGTATTCATAAAACAATGTCAGCAAAATATCGAAAATACTCGTTGTTGCCTATATAGGTTAGGTTAGGTTAGGTTGGAGTGGCTGCTTACGCACACTTAGACCGGTGACGGTCCATTGTGATACCACAGGATGTATCCCCTTTTACCCCTATTGGAACCATTTCGAGCTACTTATGTAGCGTAAGACGTCCCGCACTTTAATGTTTTCGAGATCCGAGAGGCAGTCCATCCTGAACTTACCAAAGTGTTTGTGCCTTCTGAGAGCCAATGCTGGGCACGAGCAAAGGAAGTGGACCAACGTCTCTTCCTCCTCTTCGTCCAAGCAGCTTCTGCAGAAGTAATTAGCCTCCAGACCCAGCCTTCTTGCATGTTCTCCAAAAAGGCAGTGTCCCGTGAGTATTCCTACGACCGTTCTTAATTCACGTCTGCGTAAGGATATTAATGCCCTAGTGCGCCCCAAGTCCAGCTTTGGCCAAACTTGTCTTGCAACTCTACAGGTTACTGTGTTAGACCACCTTTCCCCCGCTGAGGATAGCGCCTGCTTCCCAAGTGCTTGTCTCAGCGCTGTGATAGGCCTCCCCAGACTTGCCCTTTCCGGTTGCAGCTGGAGAGTCGTACCATGCCTAGCAAGTTCATCTGCCCTGCAGTTCCCCATGACGCCCGAGTGACCTGGGACCCAGACTACCTGGATGTTGAAATGCTCACCCATCTCATTTAGAGATGAGTGACAACTCAACGCCACCCGTGACGCCAGAGACACCGATTCTAACGACCAGATCGCCTCTTGACTGTCCACATAGATTGTGATATCGTCTGAGGATAACACATTATGCTTCAACCACGTCATGACCTCCTCAATCGCTACGACTTCAGCTTGGTACACGCTGCAGTAATCAGGGAGACGAATAGAAATATTTACATTTAATTTGTCACAGAATACTCCAGCTCCTACTTTGCCGTCTAGCTTGGAGCCATCTGTGAAGAATTGCAACGCTTCAGTTTCCGATGACGGTCTATCCCTCCAGGATTCCCTTGAAGGGAAGGAGGTCCGAAATCGTTTCTCGAAGCGTAGAGTAGGTTTAATGTAGTCAAGATTCGCCAGCTCATCCTTCAACGATCTGACGATAGTAGAGTGTCCTATACTAAGACACCTCCACTGAGAGATAGCTGCAAGTCGTACAGCCGTATTTGCCGCCATCTGTTTGCCAAAAATGTCGACCGGAAGAAGGTGCAACATAACCTCTAAGGCACTTGTCGGTGTCGACCTCAATGCCCCGCTAACAAGCATACAGGCCGTTCTTTGTACTCTCTCAATCTTACTTTTGTAAGTTACCTTATCCAGAGCTGGCCACCAAACACCCACCCCGTACATGAGTACAGGTCTCACTACGGCGGTGTAGATCCAGTGTACCAGCTCTGGCTTCAGACCCCATCTATGACCAATGGCGTTCCTACAGGAGTACAAAGCAATAGTAGCTTTGTTTGTTCTCTCCAACATGTTGGGCTTCCAACTAAGCTTACTGTCCAAGATAATGCCCAGATATCTAGCTCTATCAGTAAAAGCAAGTCTCGTGCCATTTAAGGTAGGAGGGACAACTACCGGGATTTTGTATTTCTTAGTAAAGAGTACCAGCTCTGTCTTGGACGGGTTAATACCAAGTCCACATTTGCCAGCCCATTTCGTAACGATGGTAAGCGCATTCTGCATTACGTCTACAATCGTGCCCAGGAATTTCCCGGTAACAGCTAAAGCTACGTCATCTGCGTACGCAATAATTCCATACCCTCTCTCTCCAATTCAAGTAGTAACCCGTTTACCACTATGTTCCAGAGAAGAGGGACAGAACCCCCTCTGCGGGGTTCCCCTAGTTACTCGCCTCTTGAAGGTGGAGTCCCCCAACTTCGAGCTAACAATCCTGCTTCCCAGCATATAATTGATTAACCCTATCAGAGGAACGTCCACCTTCAAAAATGACAATCCCTCCTTGATTGCCTCCGCTTTCAAATTATTAAAGGCGCCTTCTATATCCAGGAAGGCCACCAAACAGTGTTGCCCATATAACATTTCACAGTGTTGCCTATATAACATTTCACAAAATATTTATTGAACATTTTTAGAAATCCGTCTGAAATTTTTTTAATTAATTTTTTTAATTTAAATAAAAATTGTCTTTTGTTTATTTCCTCCTTAACTCTTTACCCCCTCAACGTACATTTTTCGTTAGCATTTTCATACATTATCCTGCTACATGCAAAACTTTAGATTCGCTGTTTAAATGGAGAAAAGGCAATTTGAATTGTTTATGCAAGCGAGAAAATTGGAAGTGATGTTATATACATCTCTTCGACCAAAACTTTGCTTTAGGAATATTCAGAGTGGTCAATATTTTCCAAGTTACGGTCATCATATACCACCTCCAGTTAAATATATGCCTGAGCACCGAGGTTTATTGCGAAGTGGTCTTTCGTTCGATGGTTATCCAACTGGAATTTCAATAAATTTATTTCTATTTCAATCTTGGAAATGATTAGTTATTAACGGAAATAAGTTTTGTTTTGAAAGTTATTGCATCACATTGTTACTGAACGTATCGACAACAGAACCCCATGACCAATTGGTACGAACTACACAGCCGGATGATTAAAAGATTTAAAACTCGACGTCCAGATTCAGATATCGAGAATAAAATTAAATCTCCGCAAAAAATTCCAAACGAACTATTTTTGGATCTTTACCAACAAATCTGGAGTCTGACGGTTCAATTAACCGTTGTGTCTATACCCAAAAAATTATACACTATTCTATACCCGACCCACTCGGGTGGCCACATGTATTTTCTTGTTAATATCGAAAATTTTTGTATTTGCCAGTGTATTATTGCCTTTATTTATTTTAATATACTATTTTAAACGTTATAAAACAAAAAAAATAAATAAAAAATGGGGAATCCCCGGTTAATGCTAGTAAAACAAAACAGAAAAGAATCGTTTAGGTGAGCTGAGGAAATTAGAGTAGGTGTGGTATTCAAATGGTTGATTGCGGAAGTGATTTTTTTTGTAAATAAATATATATGTGAGTGATAAAATGGCGGACCACAGAGACATTTCAAATGCTGAGTTTAGACGGTAAGATTTATTATTTGGATGATCCGTTCGGTTTTTTTACATTTATATACACATTTTTGCCCTAGTTTGTCGTATGAAGATCAACAAGCATACCTAAATCGTTTATTAGAGGAATGTGACGATGACGAAGAAGTGCTTGATTTTGTTGACGACGGCTCAGAAGATGAGTGGCTTCCTACAGCAGCGGATAGAAACGTGGAAGATTCAGACATAGAGGACGTTTATGAAGATCATGAAGTCCAAATTGAAGTGTCTGATGAAGAAATTTTCAGCGATAGTGAAGTTGAAGACGAAGGAGAAACTGGAAGTGCAAATTGTAATAATTCGCCTTATCTAAAAGGAAAAGATGGATCGATATGGAGACAAAATCCTCCTCAAAGGCAAACATTGAGACACAATATTCTCAGGAGTCAACGAAGTGGGCCATCGCGATCGACCGAAATGTTATCTGTAAGAGATACCTTCAAGTGTATATTTACGGACGTCATGTGTGAAATAATCATTAGACACACAAACAGGAAGGCCAATGAAGTATACACAGAACACAATATTCTAAATCGGGATAAACCGCAGAAAATCTGGAAATTATTGACATTTCAGTATTCAGTATTCAGTATTCAGTATTCAGTATTCTGTATTCTGTATTCTGTATTCTGTATTCTGTATTCTGTATTCTGTATTCAGTATTCTGTATTCAGTATTCAGTATTCTGTATTCTGTATTCTGTATTCAGTATTCAGTATTCAGTATTCAGTATTCAGTATTCTGTATTCAGTATTCTGTATTCTGTATTCTGTATTCTGTATTCTGTATTCTGTATTCTGTATTCTGTATTCTGTATTCAGTATTCAGTATTCTGTATTCAGTATAAAAAAAAATTTTTTGTGTAGGACGAACAAGATTCACCCAGTATATGCCGTCCAAACCGGCAAAATATGGGATCAAAGTATGGTGGGTTTGCGATGCTGCTAACTCTTACCCAATAACGGGGCAGATATATACGGGTAAGCAACCATCAGGCAGGGAAATCAATCAAGGAGAGCGGGTTGTCAAGGACCTATGCGCCCGTTTCAAAGGGTCTGGGAGAAATATAGTAACTGACAATTTTTTTACAACATTGCCGCTTGCTCGTTTATTGATCTCTTGGGACTTATCAATAGTCGGGACATTAAAAAAAAATAAACCCTATGTTCCAAAAGAAATGTTGCCGTCCAGATCTCGGGAAATTTATTCGTCAATTTTTGGATTCAGCGATGATAATATTACACTTTGTTCGTATGTCCCCAAAAAAAATAAGAGTGTATTATTATTATCTACGCAGCATTATACGGATTCAGTAATTGGAGACAAAAAAAAACCGGAAATCATTCATTATTACAATGGAAAAAAAGGTGGAGTAGATAATATGGACAAACTGGTCACTCATTATACAACCAAACGAAGGACGAAAAGATGGCCTGTAGCATTTTTTTACAATATAATTGATGTAGCTTGCGTCGCGGCTTACAAAATTTACATAGAAAATAACCCGGCTAGATCAAACAAAACACACAATCGTCGAGAATTCTTGAAAGATCTTGTGCTTCAATTAGCTCTACCGCATGTGTCAGATCGATCAAATACCAAATGTATATAGAAATTTTAATTCACGTTCAGGGATAGAATGCATACTTGGCAAACCGCTCTATGTACCAATAAACCAGGAATTGACAACGTCTGGAGTACCTAATGTGTTACGCAACAACGATGGCCGAATTCCTCAAGTTGGCAAATGCTGGATTTGTTTGTCTTCCGATCCCAAAAAACGACGAAATTCACGGAAATCCTGTAGTATCTGTAGAAGACCAGTATGTGTAGAACATACGAACACTCAAATAAAGTGTTCTAAGTGTTAATAGTTTTAATTTTTTTTGTAAATTTTTACCAAATTGAATTTCTTATTTTGTAAACATATTTTTAATAACCAACTGAATTATTTATGTGATAATTTTTGATTTTTTCTGTGATGAAATGTTGATTTAAACAATAAAATGTTATACAAATAGCATATTCAGTGTTTTTTTTAAATGGCCACCCGGGTGGCCGGGTATAGACTACAAGAGTAATAATATTGGTAAACGAATAATTTAGTTCAGCAATAATTTTTAGTTAACTTCTGTTCAAAGATCAATAAAAAATAAGTAGTTCTTGGATGTCAAGGAGTAGGGATAGTCTAACTGTGAAATTGAAAAAGTTACGAGCATTTTAAATCGAAATGGCCACCCGGGTGCCCGGGTATAGACACAAGGGTTAAGTACACCATATTCTGATCAACAACTTATTAAAGTTTTACCGAAAAATATGAGACCCGTTCTGCGATATCAGTTAACTGACATTACGGAATATCGGTGACCTGATAAGTGGTTGCACCAGTTGGGAAAATACATGGGCTGACTTAAAAATTGATCCGGATTCCTTTGTGCCCCATAGGCGGGAAACGCATGCACACGATTATGGTAAATTCACGAGCCCTGAACGTGTAGTTAATGAGTTGGATCAAGGTGTGAATTATCATAATACAATATAGTGGATTAAATTCCATATAATGTTCCACACTATTCAAAGTTCAAAAACAACATATTTTAAAACCAACTAATACTTTGACATCGTCTTTGGAAGTGCTAACTCTGTCGTTGAAAACCTCTATTTCGAAAAAAAAACCTTTGTGCCAATAAACCATAAACGACGTTACAATTTGAAGCATCGCCTGAGAACTCGTTCATATTGGAAATCAAGATGAACTCTGAAACATGATGTCTTATCGTCCAAAATTGAAACTAACTTTGCAGACAAACGACCTTATGCGCAAATATCAATTAATGGAACAAATTACAATGGCCTCTTGGATAGCGGAGCTACTATCAACGTATTAGGTGCTGGATCAAACCAATATTTGTGTGATCCATTAAACAAACTTCATAGTTTTCCTTCATATGTAAACACAGCTAGTGTACCTCAAAGAATATTTGGATACATTGATGCACTCACGCAGTTCCATCACTAGAACAGCCCCTTTATTTAGGAATAGTTTTTTAGAATTTATTCGGAATTACTCCAAAAATTATCGGCATTGAACCTCATTTCGACCGCTAGTTCCAACAGTGATGCTTCTAATTTTCATGTTCCGTCGCCTCTGTAGACCAGGCCAAATTACAAAACATCATCGAAATGTTTCCTTCCTACACACGACTGGGCTTATGAAAAACTAATCTTGTGACACACGTAATCGATGTTGGCTCAGCGAAACCGGTTAAGCAGCGGTTTTACGCAGTATCACCCGTAAAACAAAAACTCATGTTCGAGGAGTAAGACCGAATGCTTTCTTGGGTATCTTAGAAGAAAGTCAGAGTTTATGGTGTTCTCCGGCCACTTTGGTGCAGAAGGCAGATGGTAAAGTTGGTCTGTGTTTGGATGCCGGTGAGCTGAATAAAGTTACCGTCAACGATACTTATCCTTTAACGCTTATCGATGGATTGCTTTGTCGATTGGATCAAACATGTCTTATCTCAACAATTGATCTCAAGGATGCCTTTTGGCAGATTCCCTTCGACCCACAATCCAGAGATACCGGCGGCCTTTATATTAGTCCACGGTCATGCCATTCGAATTGTGTAATTCCCCACAGACGATGTGTCGCCTCATGCACCGAGTGATCCCACACCAATGTCACGATAGAAATTTCTCTATCTAGATGATTTACTCATTACTTCTGCTAGGAAGTAAAGTATTTGGGCCACTTAGTTGGCGACCGTTGTCTACGAACTGATCCGGGCAGAAAATTTCGACAGACCTTATAAAAAACGGCATAAAATTGAAATGGTCCAACTCTGCAGACGAATTATTTAATGCTCTTCAGGCAGCATTAACCACAGCACCCGTCCTGGCAAAACCTGATTTTGAAAAACCATTCTATATAAAGTGTGATGCCAGTACCACTGGATTAGGAAGCGTATTATTTCAGCGTGATTCCGCCGGAAATGAACGACCCATAGCGTTCATTTCCCAAAAATTTAACTCATCTCAGAAGAATTATTCCACTATGGAAATAGAATGTTATGCAGCGATACTGAGTGTTTAAAAGCTCCGAGCATATATAGAAGGGTACAATTTCACGAAATATACTGATCATGCCAGCCTTCGTTGGCTTATGTCGCAAAAGGATTTGTCGGGGCGGCTTGCTAGATGGAGTTTAAAATTGCAGCCCTTTGACTTAGAAATTGGGTATAGAAAAGGGTCCGTCAATGATGTGTGCCAGACGCGTTATTTCGGGCTTATTCTGAGGAGCCACATATATTGTATGCCCTCGTTGGCGAGGATGAAAAATCCGACAAGAAGTCCATCCCAGATAATGCTGATAGCATGGAGCCCCACTTCATATTAACCTAGATTCAGCGGCTTTTAATGATCCTAAATACCGAGACCAAATTGCAAAAATTCCAGAACTAGGAGCAAGCGTAATAAAATACTTTTTTCGCCTTCATTTGGTGTGGTATACCCCTGATTCTAAATTTATAAATATATATATATATTTATATATATATATATATATATATATATATATATATATATATATATATATATATATATATAGATATATATATATATATATATATATATATATATATATATATATATATATATATATATATATATATATATATATATATATATATACATATATATATATATACTCGTATATAAAAGTTTCTCTTAAAAGTATATCCTAGTACATACACAAAAAATTGATACATATATATATATATATATATATATATATATATATATATATATATATATATATATATATATATATATATATATATATATATATATATATATATATATATATATATATATATATATATATATATATATATATATATATATATATATATATATATATATATATATATATATATATAT